>VWZI01015885.1:170653-212952 GCA_013396835.1 Psilopogon haemacephalus | reverse complement strand
CACTTGAAGCCCAGAAAGCCAACCAGATCCTGGGCTGCATCAGGAGAAGTGTGGTCAGCAGGTCGAGGGAGATGATTCTCCCCCTCTACTCCACTCTGGTGAGACTCCACCTGGAGTACTGCATCCAGTTCTGGAGTCCCTATTACAAGAGGGATGTGGACATTCTGGAGTGTGTCCAGAGAAGGGCCACGAGGATGCTCAGAGGGCTGCAGCACCTCTGCTATGAGCACAGACTGAAAGAGTTGGGACTGTGCAGGCTGGAGAAGAGAAGGCTCCCAGGTGACCTTCTTGTGGCCTTCCAGTATCTGAAGGGGGACTACAAAAAAAGCTGTGGAGGGACTTTTTAGGCTACGAGATAGTGACAGGACTAGGCGGAATGGAGCAAAGCTGGAAGTGGGGAGATGGAGACTGGAGGTGAGAAGGAAGTTGTTGAGCATGAGAGTGATGAGAGGTTAAAATGGGTTGTCCAGGGAGGTGGTTTGGGCCACATCCCTGGAGGTGTTTGCAGCCAGGCTGGATGAGGCTGTGTGCAGCCTGCTCTAGGGTAGGGTGTCCCTGGGCATGGCAGGGGGGTTGGAACTAGCTGATCCTTGTGGTCCCTTCCAACCCTGACTGATTCTATGATTCTATCTCACTGTCACACAGAGCATGAGCATTTAAAATGCCCCTGACAAGTGATCTGAATTGTGCTGCTGAGAGATTTCTTCCATATTTACTGCCATCAAAAAGTGTTGATGGGCAGGTCCACAAGCAGTTTTTCCAAGCAGGATTTGACAGTGCCTGCACTGGAATATAACATAACAACAGCATTTGTTTGATTTTTTTTTTTTCTTTTCTTTGCCAGTCTTCCCCACCCACCTCTTTTCCTTCACTAATGGCAGTGGAATGTATGGCACAGAACAATCACCTTCTTGCTGAAAGACAGCGTGATAAGGTGACGTATCAGTTACTAATTTTAATTCATTTGTTTGTGTTGTGTCTTGAGAATGCCAAAAAAGACTGCTTTTCCTCTGAAAGTGATTCTCCATAGAAAACTGACTAAACAGTGACACCATGGGGTGCCTTGCCTGTTCACACTAATTAATTTTTACCTAAAATTACATAGCGTGTTAAGCATTTCAACTGCTCCCTGTGTAATCAATCAGGGGGTAGGGAAAAAGAAATTAAATGCCTCTTTTGCCAGCCACATAACTAAATACTAATGATTATTTCATAATTATATTTTAATTGTGGTGCCAGTCAAACAACACAGCCCATTTGCTCTTCCGCAGGTGTACTGGACTGTCATGGGCAAGACCATTGCCAGCCTTTAGTGCATCTAGATTCCAGGGTTTACCTAAGAACTAAAGAAATTAGAGCTGTGTCTCTGGGTTTGATAGAAGAGCATGATCAGGGCGGTGGTGAGAAAGGAGCATCACATGTTCAAGTTGTAGCTTGTTTTAAGCAGAAGTGCTCCACTTACTGTCAGCAATTCAGTTTTTGTGATGATGGCCCTCACTGCAGCCTCTCTGTGCTGGCTGGCTGGCACAGAGCAGAATATTAACTTGGTTTCCAGGGCTACTTTCAGCAGGTGGTGGGTAGCCAGGTGAGCAGCTCCTACACTACCCTAATTTAGGAGCTACAGCTACAAGATTAGGTAACAAGGGCTGGCCAGTTGCCAGTCACTCTGACAGAGCAATGCTTTGCTATAAATGACAGCTCTGATCTTTATTTGCAAACTGTCCTTCACATCAACTTTGGAATTTTGCTGTTTTTCACCATTGTTGTTAGGAGATACCAGCTCTCAAAGAGGAGCTTTTCTTTCAACAGTTCAGCTTACTTCTCGGAGTTATAACCTGTGATCACACCATTACTGTCCTGCTGCAAGGTTAAAGGGTTCAAGCATAGTTGAAATGACCACTGAGAGTTCTACCATAGAAATTCCTGCTCCCCAGGCTGAAAGTTGTCCTGCTTTAGGCACATGTGCCGCAAACCTTTAGACCAAGTAGCCATCAGCTTTGACACTGACATTCAAATCCCCACTCTTAAAAAGGGGGGCAATGACACCTTTATAATGCATGAATACTTTTGCTGAGGTATCAGTGGGTCCCTGTACTGAACAAGCTGGGCATCCTAAAGAAGAGGCACTGAAAATAACTTCTTGTAATGTCTATCATTGTGCTTTAGATGAGGAGCAGAAAGAGGAATTACTATTGCAGAAAGTTATGTTAACTTTTATAAATTAGGTTTATTCAAGCGAGTTGAAAGAAACATTGTCTGCCTCAAGGAAATGAGTTTAGCACACTGGTCCTGTCCAGAAAAAAAAAACAAACCACATTTGTTTTGGGGTGAACATCTCCGGACACCATGCTCTGGGTTATTATTTGTCTCCTAAAACAACCCTTAACTGTGTTTTTCCCAAAACCTGTGTCTCTTTAGATTTCTCAGGGTGACAGAGTCCTGTGAGAGACATCATGTCTGATTCCATCAGTCAGACTGCATTAAGCTGTGTCAGTAATGACTGCCAATGTGACTGATGTGACTGGGTGTGACACACCATCACACTGTTTTCTCATCTATGAAATATGGGATGGATTTAGAAGCAAGGAGAACAGGAAAAGATGATGACAATTTCATATCGGTGGAAAGCCTAAGAAACCTGTTCTTACGCCCACTTTCAAAACCAAAACTGATTGGCAATCTTTTACTGTGTTAGGGGTTAAAACTGCAGTAGTGAGGCACAAAGTATCTCTACAGTGTTGTGCCCATGTCTATGTTGTAATAGGCATACATTCTTAAAGAAAAAGTATGAAAACTGCAGGATGGAGCCAAAAGAGTTTGGCATGTAAGAAACATAACCTGCCTGGCCACCTCTCTGACACTTCTGGAAGAATGCTCTTGACTTCAACAAGTCTCTCTGTGTGAGTGAACCCAGAATTCTCACAATCAAGTACTTCTTTTTAAAAATCTGGTTTATCCGCACGGCTTCTAGTTGCTGTTATATGATTAAGTATTTTAATATTATTACCATGCCAGTCACTGACAAATTTCTAAGAACTCAGACCATCTGATTCTTTTGGCACTGAGTCAGGACTGTCAAAGGTGTTTACTTCCCTTGGAGACTGAGAGGGGATTATGATCTGAGTGTGCTCAGGCTGCAGAGCAGGGGCCAAGACAGCTTGCAGTAACAGACCTTTAAAAGCCTCAGTATTCCATTACTAATGTAGGCTCACAGGAAAGATTTAAGCTCTTTTCAGTAATGCCAGTATTACAGAAGCCAGCACATTAGCTTGTCATGGATGCATCCCTCCCTAACCCTCAGAAAACCAGGCAGTAAGGAGAATCCAAAGCAAATCAAAGCCTGGAAAGAAACTAGAAGATTAAGACTTCCACATAGTACAGAGGAAAAAAAAAAAAACAACCCAACCTGTTTCATAGCAGAGCACTTTCCAAAATTCCCCACAAAACTAAGGCAAAAAATACACGGGTAGTAAGGAGAAAATAAAGACCATTTATCCTTTTAACTTTCTACTACAACTTTTCTGTTTCTTTTCCTGGCCAGATGGAGAATACACAGCCAAATCCTCAGAAAAGCTATCTGTGGATGGACTGCCACATGGCTATTTCCAATAGAAAGCACTCCACTTGAACTGGCAGTGCCACTTCTTGAGCAACAAGATGACTCAGTCTCTCTTCATCTTCCATCTTTGCCTCTCTGCTGAAATTACATGAGACACGTTACAGTTCTTTGTACACCACAATAGAACTGCAGTTTCCATCTCATCGTAAGAATTAACTTTTGGTAGTAAAAGATATCACACACAATCAAATGGCTCTGCTAAATGCAACTTTACAGTAGTCAGAATGCAAGGAAATGGAGTAGCCTTTGTGTAGGTAGCAGCTGACACAAGAGCCTCAAATATTGCATATTACTATGTATTGATTTTTCTTAGTAATAAGACTCAGCAAAGCACCTCTGGGCTTGACACTACCCAGTGCTTGATACTACCCAGTGGCAACAGAGTGCAGCACTGCCAGCTAAATTAATTCCTATTAATTAAATCCATTGAGAGTAGCAGGAATGTCATCCAATGTAATTCTGAGGAAATATAGTTTGTTTGTTTGCTTGTTTTCAGTTGCCTCAACAGTTCAGGACATTGTGACCTACCAAGACAATAGAGCAGCCATGAAGTGGAAATGTGCCTTGCAGGGGCTTGAGCAGACAAAGTCACAGGTGCACCAAACACAGAAACACAAGACACTTTCAAAGCCAACATACTGATCCAGGGTAGTAACCAGTCCTACAGCATGCTCTCTGACAAGGGTTCAGTCCTGTATTAGTTTTAGCTAATGGTCCAGCTACAGGAATAGAGATGTCTGCCAGAAAAACCACAAGCTCAGATGGCAGTTCCATTTGCAGGTAGCAGGAGATGATAGAGTTAGACAGATCTTTGCTCTGTTAACAGCAAAGCAGCCACCAAAATGTCTTCCCTGTGTGCCTGTAAGCCAGTTTTGTGGTTAGAATCGTAGAATCAGTCAGGGTTGGAAGGGACCACAAGGATCAGCTAATTCCAACCCCCCTGCCATGCCCAGGGACACCCTACCCTAGAGCAGGCTGCACATAGCCTCATCCAGCCTGGCTGCAAACACCTCCAGAGAAGTGACCCCAACCACCCTCCCTGGGCAGCCTTTTCCAGGGCCTCACCACTCTCATGGTGAAGAACTTCCTCCTCACATCCAGCTTTGCTCCATTCACCCTAGTCCTGTCACTACCTCCCCAACTTTTTTTGTAGGTGCCGTTCAGATCCTGGAAGGCCACAAGAGGGTCACTTTGGAGCCTCCTCTTCTCCAAACTGAACAACCCCAACTCTTTCAGTCTGTTCTCATAGCAGAGGTACTGCAGCCTTCTGATCATCCTCGTGGCCCTTCTCTGGACATGCTCCAGCATGTCTACATCCCTCTTGTCCCAGAGGCTCCAGAACTGGATGCAGTACTCCAGGTGGGGTCTCACCAGGGCAGAGTAGAGGGGGAGAATCACCTCCCTCGACCTGCTGGGCAGTCGAACTGACCAGTTACAAGCAACAGATAAAAAGCTTTTGAGTTCACTTGCTGTGCAAATAAAATAGACTGAAATATGGGTTTATATATGTACAAATGTGAATCCTTTAAAAAACAGATAGATTTATATCAAAGCATTCACCTTTAAAATATAAAGTTCACATTTACACACATGGAACCACCTGTTGCAGATGCAGACTGCACAGACAAAGGTATTTAAGTACCTTTATCACCCTCAAGCTTTCACCTCAAACACTAGTGTATAACAAGCAGAAGAAAAATAATTGCCCAGGTAACATCTGGAGTCACACAGGTACATTTGAAGGTCCATCCCTGTCCTTAAACTCCATTTCTAAATGCTTCCAAGTGTTTTGATAAAAATCAGCCCTCACAGTGAAATGGGAAGCGAATGCATTTTTGCTTCATTTCAGCCTTATCTCTGAAGGTCATCTCTTCCCCCCAACACATTTTGCTTACAAGAGAAAAGAGACTGTATTTTCCATGATGTTGCCTCAGTAAATTGCAAGAGACAAATGAATTTCCACATCCATTTCCACAAAAAAAAGTTTTCCAAAGCCTAGAGCTCCGTACAAGAGAATATTTAAAAATTAATTGTCTTTAGAGGGAAACTATATGAATATTGAAACTGGGAACTCTCTATGCAATCTTCAGCATCAAAGAGATTAACAGAATGCAAAGCATAAGCCTACAGGTGGAAATGCAATTTGCTACAAACAGCCTTGTATTTCATGCAGAAAAGTTGCATTTGCCACTTCTCTATCTTACACTTTGCTGAATAGGAATGGAATTACAGGATATTGCTTGCTGGAATTGTAGTAGGGAAGACCTTAGTAGTATTTCTAACTTTAATTGATCAAATATTAATTCTAATGTCTAATTCATATCCTGCTTTCTCATTTTCCAACTGACCTTAGGGAAATAGCATTTTTAAGTCTGCTTGAATACCTAGTTTCAGGGACACTCATCAAAAGCCATTTCTAGGACAGAGCAAATTTTGCTACTTTCAAAAGCTTTTTCCTGTCCAGAGCAGTCACAAGGCTATACGAAATAGTGCCATGTACTGACACATTAGACAGTAATAAAGTCACAAAGTCAAGAATTTATTGACTACATCTTATCCATCACCACTCAGGAATCAGCCAGTGTTGCCCTGTGTTCAAATACTTCTCCAGAATTTTAGAAGAAACAGCAAAGCTGCAAAAGAATGATAATAATTTAAAAGTCCCTTCCTTCAGACAAATGCAACAGAATCATTTTCTCTTCCATTTCCTGAACAAACTCATAGTTTGCTCACTCAACCAGCAGTTAAAGCTTGAAACAAATCCTTGAGTAAAGAAATGCCTTCCTCTTGGGAAACTTCTCTGTAATCAAGACACAGTGTACATTCAAGGTAAGACAGGGTGATACACAGAACATGACTGGAGTTTGTTAGCCTAAGTCACCCTGTGGTACCTGACCCTTTAACCCTTACACCCTCAGGCATCTCACTTGGTTTATACAGAGGCTGCTACAGCAGAGCACATATAGCTGTTACTAAACATAACCCTATAGCATCTGTTGAAGCAACAGAAGGAAGACACAAGACTTCAATTCACAATCTCACTTCCAGTGATGTGTTAGCTGAATCAGACACGTTTTGTTCCAGCTACTCTGTTTCCAAACACTGAATTAGATTTCAAACACTTCAAACAGCAATCAAGTGATATATGCTGATGAGACATAGAATAGAATAGAATAGAATAGAATAGAATAGAATAGAATAGAATAGAATAGAATAGAATAGAATAGAATAGAATAGAATAGAATAGAATAGAATAATCAGCCAGGTTCCAATATCAGCCAAGTTTCAATATCATCCAGTCCAACCTATCACCCAACCCTATATAATCATCTAGACCATGGCACTAACTGCTCCATCCAGTCGTTTCTTGAACACCTCCAGGGACAGTGACTCCATCACCTCCCTGGGTAGCCCATTCCAATGGCAAATCACTCTGTGAAGAACTTTTTCCTAATATCCAGCCTATACCCCCCCTGGAACAACGCATTTCGATGAGCATCTTTAATTTCCTATGGACCTAGAGAGTTCCTGACCATAGGCAGGAAACAAAAGAAGCTATCAACCCTGTCTAGATCACATGATGATCTAAAGAGAGCTTTTAACATGTCTAGCAGTAGTCGAGAACTTACTCCCTAGAAAGGCACATAATAGAAAGCAAATTCTTTGCTACTAATACGTATACTATAAATGAAACTGTGAAAAGCAGCCCAATGACACCTTGATGCCCAGCTACAGCCAATGAACACCAACACAGCTGAGGTGTCTGCCTGGAAGCTATCTTTTAAACCAGATGACAGCAAGAGGAAAAAATACATTCAAGAGCTTGGCATCTGAGTCTTGCAGCTGTCAGAGCACAGAGTGGCCACAGGTGTTACTTCTAACCATGAAATCCACCAGGGAAAAAGAAGGCAAATGAGAGTGCAAATGCTACCAGCAAAACTGAGAGAATAGGGCAGACAAAACCCCTCCAATCACTAGCCTGGAGACATAGATGTCTTCTGACCATCAGTACACTGTGACATAGAAATGACAATCAAATTGGTAACCTTAACCTGTTGAACATGTGCTTGTAACACAGGCAAGTCAGCTCCTGCCAAAGTCTTAAAAGTAAGAGCAGGGAATGGGATGTAAATATATATATATATATATATATTTACATCCCATGTATATATATGTATATATATATACAGTCAGAGCATTAAATGACTGGAGGAAACTACACAGCATTTTGCTTCTGTCCTCTGTGATTGCTCAGTGATGCAGAGATTTACCCATTTCTGTCCATTTTTCCTCTTGCTCTGTTTAGGCCTTTTCCTTTCTTCCCTGTGGTCAGCTGTCATTTCTCATATGAGCCACCCACGCAGGATGTATCACCCTTACAATTGTACTTCTGTCCTCTACAGTGCTGTGTACACAGCCACATGAAAACTAGCAATATTAAAGGTGATTCTGAAATGCCCAAGGACTTCATGTCAACTTTTTGTAATTACAAAATTGAAGTAATGGATCATTTGCAGCATTCATAACAGAATAAAGGTCACTCCCAATGAACCTCAGGTAAAGTCATTCCCTCCCATTTTCCTCTCCTCCCTCAACAATATTTCTATGCATAAAGTGGGAATTTTCAACAGCAGAGTACTGGGGAAATTGTGACAATGGTAGAGTTCTGCTATGCATAGAAATAGATCAGTCACACTTGCTACTGCAAACAAAGGAAGATGGAGGTCTCGGATATCCTCCTGTAAGCTGCTTACTCACTCCAGAAATAGAATATATCATTATCTCATCTCTACACATATTTTAATCCTTTCCTTTTAAAAAGAGAAATGATCATCAGAGCAACAAAAGAAAATATTCCTTATGAAACATACGTTAATATCAATAGAATGCATTACTTCCATCTCATGGCATTTATACTAAAAATTATTTGCTTCTCTACAATAGACTAAATATGGATTTATTTTTCTTTTTTTTAATCAAAATTATTTGATTGCCAGCTTCCCCCGTTTGTTCCCTTTATTTATAAATACATCTGTAATAATCAAGTATACACACACTGCTAACAGACTTGACTCCTTAATCCACACAAATTCTAAAAAATTAGCTAAATCCATTCCTATTCTTTTCTCTCCAGCTCAGATAAGACTGAATATAAATTAATTAAAAAAAAAAAAAGAAAAAAAAAAAAAGAGATACCTATTTGCCCCAAACAAAACAGCTGGACCTCAGTTCTCCCATGTAGTCTTTTGAAAATATAAGCAACTAGTTGCTGTGTAGCCAGAGTGGTTAGCTCAAAGATAGTCCTTTAGAGAGATGAAACAGGACTTGTTTCAAGTGCCTTAGTTTTTCACTACAGCATGTCCAAGCTACTATGGTGGACAGGATCTCTCTCTGAGCCCTCACAAGTGTATAAGTAAAATATGGATTCACTGCGTGCAAGATTTTCTACAGCTACATAAAAGAGAGCAATTCCCTTAGCAGCCATTACATTACAACTGGTTTCCATGCCCATTTATTCCAAAGCATTTCCATTTAGTAATAAGGCTTTGCAGCTTAAAGTCTGGGAGTGTGAGTATCTAGATGATTTATTTTACTGAAAATCTGGTGCTGCTGTTATTATGTAGCTGCTAGTTAGATGATTTACCAGGGTGTTGCCTACTTAACACAACAGCATGCACACTGCCACAGATGCCACTAGTAGAGATGTTCAAATATCAGCTCAAGAACTGAACTGTAGCAACTAATGATTAAAAACACTTCCATGGCACTGCTAGTACTTACAGTTCTCTATCAGAGCAACCACTAGTAGTACTTTGGAAGATACAGATGTCTGTACCAGTAAGAGGTATACAAACAAGTTTAAATACCAATGGAATTTACATGTTCAGATCATTTAGGCACTTTGTTATCTAAGCTGCCATCAATTTGCAGCTAGCAATGCCTAAATAACCTAATAATAAACTCACTTTATTAATTTGCATCACATAACACGACTTCACTTTAGGGACAAGCTATTTTTGTGGTACTATTTTACATTTACTATTACGTGGGCTTCTCAAAGTATCATGGTGGAGAGACACTTGCTTCTTTAAAAAGCCATTTGCAGCTTTCCAAATGGAAGGGGAAAAATCCCAACTAACAAACTAAACCGGCAACAAAGCTAAAAGCAGGTATTGTTGGCTTTATCAATGCCTGTCTTGGGATAACAGACTGGCTTTCATTAAAGCCACCAAAAAAATCTGCTTTTCTGTCTTCACTCAACCCACATCCTCAAGCACCATTACTGGCTAGAGCAGAAATTTTCCCCACTCTGACAATCAGATTGGGAGACTACTAAAAAACTGTATCAAATCATCACCCCAACTCTCATTCTGAGTCAGATATAACCTACAACTTGCAAAGCCTCAGACTTTTACTAAGTATGAACAATGGACTAAACAGGATACATTATCAACTTATCTTACCAACCTTTTCCAAAATTATAATTCCAATATACTGCCTCATCCAACATCTTTCAGTGAGAGAAACAGAGAAATCTGAACTATGCAGGCATCAGGCTCTGCAAAAGCCAGATGGGCAACATAGAAAAATGGTGAATGCTGGAAAATATCAAGGTAAGGCCATTCCAGGGAGGATATGACTCATAAATCTAAGGACTTCCAAACATTTACTACTGTTATATACGACCATCTGAAAAATGTGAACAGTAAAATATGGAGATCTTTTTCCAACCTAAGTTCCATCTTAGTTCAATGAATATTTTTTTTCTGGAGCTACATATATTTAAAAGCAACATCAGATGCTTTCACTCTCATCCCAAAGCCATATAGTTGCACTGAAATGAATAAGCTTCCTTGTGTCACTGGGATGGGACCTCAAGCTGGCATTATCTTGAAAAGAGGCTTCTTCATTCTTTCTCAAGAGTGCATCTACCAAACAGAGTATTTATATTCTGAAGTCCTTATCTGTGCTTTGTTTTTATCCCAGTGGGAAGGACTCTGCTGCTATCACTGTTAGAGATGTCCTAGGGCATGGGAGGCATCTGTGTGGGCGCAGATATAAATGATATCTTAGGAATTAGTAGCTATGCCCTGAGATGAAGGGTTAGGAAAACAAACACTAAACTCTATTATCTGAATAAATGCCCTAATAAAGTAAGAGTTTCTTGCAGAAAATTCATAATTTATGTGACTGACTTTTAATTGTCTTTTAGAGATTGTTATCTTCATGAATAACAGCTAACCTCATGTGAATTTCTCACAATAAATGTGTCGATTTTGTAGGAAATGTATCTTCTGTTTCATAGAGCTAACTAGCTCAGAAATAGCTCTATTAATTCATTAATATGTAGCTAAGGCTTCGGTGGGACATTACCACGTTAATGAAGTATTAGGTGCTTCAAGGTGCCAAATCTTCTGATGGAACACTCTTCCTCAAATTCCAAAAGAGCAAACCAGCCTTGTGCCACTGTAACATTCACGTGGGAAGCTTTTCACAAGGCAACTACTAATTGTGCCTCCTGTGCTGGTTTGAACTAATTGGAGAATTTGAGTGAGAAATTAGACTATTGGCTGAGAGAGGAAAACACAGTGTGGTACTTCACCAGAGCTTTACTGAGAAAGAAAAAAATATTGTTTTTAAGTATTGTAACCCAAACATTAGATACCAGATGGTTTCAGACCTCACTGGGCTGTGGCTGCTTCTCTTGCACGGTTCCTTTGTCTCTCTGCCTTGGTAGCTGGTTTTCAATAATTCTACTAACTTCTTCTCCACTACTAACCCCCCTGGCCGATATACCTTCACTTATCTACAGCATCAACAGGTGGTGAGATAAGATTGGGGAAGGGGGAAAGGTGGTAGGGGTGGTTGGTTACCCCTCTTGGGGATTTTGGTCTCTGGGAGGGCTGTGGTGTTTCTGTATTACCTTTTCATTGTATATATCTGTAAATATTTGTTATACCTTGTAAATATCTGCTTGTATATTGTGCAAAGCTATAAATATAAAGCTTTATTTATCAGTTTCCAGTGTTCTGAGTCCTAGCCAGGGTTTATTTCAAAAGGCGGGGGCGGGGGAGGGGCAGGGAACTGCTTAAACCACCACACCTCTGGAAAGAAGAGTTGCTGTCAGCAAGAAGCCAGAACACACCAGTTTATAAGGATAAGAACCAAAGGTAACAAAATTTGAACCCAATAATGAAAGTAGCAATTAAAATAAAGCTTGCTTGGAAAACTGATATTCTGCATCAGATAGGATTAGTGTTTTTCTCTTCAGTGCCCGGGGTTAAACAAACATAAACATCACTTAAGCAGCCAATGTACTGAAAGGCTTCATGTCAGAAACTTTATAGAATCATAGGGTCACAGAAGGGTTCAGGTTGGAAGGGACATCAAAGATCATCCTGTTCCAACCCCCCTGTGCCATAGGCAGGAACACCTCCCACTAGAACAGGTTGCCCAATGCCTCATCCAACCCGGATATCCGCGCTATGAAGAAATAGTACAACACTAAAGTTGTGATGTACAGGATACCTGCCTGCTGCTATATGGCAACATGTAATGCTACACATTTCAAAAACACTGATAAAAGTATCATGCAATCAGTCCAGATACCTGTGTTTAATTCTTTCCCCTTTATTTGTTGTGATGATGGGATGTATATCATAAAATACGGGGTGAAATTCACAACTGAGGTTATTGCAGCTGTTTATTTTTACGCTTGCTTGAGATAAAGGAACAGACTGAAAGAGTTGGGGCTGTTCAGTCTGGAGAAGAGAAGGCTCCGAGATGACCTTATTGTGGCCTTCCAGTATCTGAAGGGGGCCTTCAGAAAAGCTGGGGAGGGACTTTTTAGGCTATGAGATAGTGGCAGGACTAGGGGGAATGGAGCAAAGCTGGAGATGGGGAGATTCAGATTGGATGTGAGAAAGAAGTTCTTCACCATGAGAGTGGTATGAGCCTGGAGTGGGTTGTCCAGAGAGGTGTTTGGGGCCACATCCCTGGAGGTGTTTGCAGCCAGGCTGAATGAGGCTGTGGGCAGCCTGATCTAGGGTAGAGTGTCCCCAGGCATGGCAGGGGGGTTGGAACTAGCTGATTCTTGTGGTCCCTTCCGACACTGACTGGATTCTATTATTCTATTTCATAGAAAGAATTATGTTTAAATTGTAAACCCTGATTGTAAAAACTCTTAGATACCATATATAAAATACTGCATTGTTTTAAGGAACAAGAGCATTGCTAAAAGCTGTTGTTACAATGAGTAGTTTGTGCTACTTAGAGATCATAATAACTGACTAATAGTCTCCTTAAAGAAAAGGGGAATGCTGAACTATTAGTTTTTATAAAACACGTTCTGTTTGTTTTGAAACAGAAGCAACAAACCTACTACATATTTTAAAAGAGATTGTGAATGTACAGGAGAGACAATTGCTTTTACTTGGATAACCTGTGGTAAGATCTCATCTAGTTAAGTGACACAGATGAGCTCTTGCTCATTCATGTATAAGTAGCAAATTATTCTTCCATGTAGCAAGTTATTTTAAAGGGTGCTGCACATGGCAGCCACTCCTGAAGTCTATCCCTCTCTAAAAACTTTCTGTTATCTTTCCTGACAGAAAATAACCTCATGTTACAATGCTATATTTTCTTCATGACCCCACACTCAACTAAAATCTCTGTTATTAGGTGGAATGTGCATCTCATTATGATGCAAAAATTTAAAAGTTAAGCCACTTTGCAGTGAGACTAACAGCAACTCCATGACTTGTACATGTCATGAAAATTCATTAAACACCAATTATGGTCAGATGCTGGATTTTATCATGTTTGGCAGAAGCTTTGTTACTAAATTCAGAAGTGTGGTGAGACACTGGCACATGTTGCCCAGGGAGGTTGTGGCTGCTCCCTCCCTGGAGGTGTTCAAGGCCAGGATGGATGAGGCCTTGAGCAATCTGTTCTAGTGGCAGGTGTCCCTGCCTATGGCAGGGGGTTGGAACTGGATGATCTTTGAGGTCTCTTCCAACCTAAACCATTCTATGATTCTATGATCATATCACCTGGAATGCTATTTGAGCCTTAACGATAATATTCTGTGTTCACATAAAAGACCATTTTCTGCTGTGCTCAAGATTTTTAGGACTCTGAAAATCTGTCCAGCGTTTGAAGTTGTAGAGGAACCTCTTGCTTCAAGCTTGGGTAGCTCGTTTAGATATCGTGTATGCCTGCTATATTTGTTGAAGATAAACAACTCCCTAGTCAGACTTTGTCTTTATGAGCCATGACTAAATGCTGTGCTCAGTTTCAATTTACCAGATGAAGGCCCTGAAAAGGCATTTTTCAAATTATTTTTTAACTTGTTAGCAATTCTATTTGTATTCTGGTGTGAGTGAAATTCATCAGCTAAAGACTTCCAAATTATGTAAACTCAGGTAACAAGGAACATAGTCTGGGGGAACAAAGAAGAACTGTAGGCATGAATACACATTAGCTACCATATAGTCTCTGGGACAGCATTCAAATGCTCTTTGTTCAGGGACCTACTAAGATGTAGCAAGACTTCAGCATGACACAGTACAGTTAGATTTCAAAAGCTATTTCTGCTGTCAGACAGTGAGACTGCTGAGATTCTTAAAACGTAGACCAAAGGCTGCCATGAGTGTTGCTAGATTACTGGTAAAGCACCAGTTTCCAGCTTGCAAATCAAGAATATTTTACTAGGCGCAATTCGTCTGTACAGTTCTGGTCTAACTTAGTGACTCTCGATGCCTGTAGGTTTCATTACAAAACTTGCAAATAAGTAAAGCTGCAGCTGCAATTGCTCGTTTGTTTGTTTGGCACCCACTATAAACGACATGATCCTTAGCTTGGAATAAACCAAATCTGTGAGGTTTCCATTTTTCCTCACAGAAGACAAGGGGGAAAATTGATATGAAGTGTTCCACTTCACCAAATGTAAAATATAAGGACAGCTTTGAACATAATCATCTAGATGGAGGAAACCCTCACATATCATAGAAGTGTGTTATTTCTGAGCTTTTCTCCTCTCTAAATGCCTGCTAAACACTTAGCAATGTAACAAGCATCGGTTTTGCTATATATAGAAAATGTTTCCAAGCAACACCTTGGCTTGTCTGAAGAGAAGCCTTGAAGGAACTTGGAAGCCCCACACTACCTGCATTCACCTCAGTGTGGGGGCAATTATCAGGAAACCTACAGCTATTTACTACCCCTCAGTCACTGCAGGCCCCACAGGAAATGGAATCATTCTGAAGCTATCAAAAGAAAAAAAAAGATTCTATTTTGCATCTTCTTATTCCTAACTACAGAATTTTCTCCACATTAATTCATATGTCAAATTTACCAAGTCCAACCTCTATTACTAACTTCATGCATGTCAAAATCACTTCACATACAGTGCAAAATGCAGTAGGAAGGAGCTACGTTTGAGGGAGACTCAGTAACAAAGCTGCACAGGAAAACTAGTAAAAAAGAATAAAAATAACTTTGTTTTTGCCCCAGTCATAGCAAAATTCCTGTAGGCTCTTCTTTTTTTTTTCCCCAAACCAAATCCCAAAACATTGCCTTTTCCTTGTGATCCCACCTGAACCTCACACTCCTTCCCTTCCCAAGTACCCTGCTGCCTTTACTCTTCCATTCTCTGCCTTTGCTCCCAAGCGTCTGTTCTTTATTACCTCTTGATCCTTTCTCAATTTCCTATTTCTCACCAGCTATCATCCCTGCAGAAGTCTTTCCTTCACCAGATGAGCTTTCCAATATGTAGTTCTATAAGCTGTGTTACTCCAGCACTTCCTCAGGGAAAGCCTGCATACATCTTCAACCAAATAAAGAGAAATTGAAATTTTTTTATACAGCCTGCAATGAGGATTATTATAATACTACGCCTGCTTTTTACTTCCTGTAATGTAGTTCCACCAAAGAAAACATAAAGGGAAATTAAGTAGTACTTTCTTATAAGCTAGAGCTTGAAACTCCAAGAAATATCCAAATCTGCCAGGACAGTGGTTTTTTTCCTCAGTTCACAGGATCCAGTGTCTCCATGTGGACTCTCAAAAGTTTCTAGGACCTAGACAATTGACACACAGGATTCATATTAACATAGGCATTTGTACATCTTCTGAAGTGAAGTAATATTTGGTTCTGATACTGAATTTCAAGAACAGACTTAATATTTGATCATTTACCTGTAGCAGATTCTCTTGGTATATCCTCTGTACAAATTTGTTTACCACGAGGAACTCATTTATTTCAGGACAGAATTGTTGATAGCTTCCAAAAACAAATTGAATTTCTGACTTAATAAAGAGATTATGTATCTATTGGATTTATGAAGCTATTGAAAATATTAAACCCATGAAAACCTAACTTCCAGTGGTTCATAAGTGTTATTTCCAACTGCTAAGTTAATGTCTTATAGTATCATTATGCAACTTTTTCAATCCCATTGGAGAATTTCATCTATTCTCACTTCTTGAATAAATAGCCTGAAACGATGTACTCCCAAACTGTTCTGGCTGAAAATCTTATGACACCCTGTTGAGAATCATAGCTAGATAATTATTTCTTGCAAATACAAATATTTGCTTCTTGAAGCACCCAAGGATGCTACATTACTGAATAGATTTTTCTTATTAATCTTTTGGCTTTCTTACTAAACCCTTAAGGAGTTAGAAGATAGACAACTAAAACTGAAGTATCACCAGGCATTTTATTTTTAAGCTTAAACTTTATGAAGAGCACAGGGATGATTAGATTGTCTTCACTTAGAATGTGACAGTTTTTCAGTATGTATCGTGTGTATGTCCATAAGAAGAGAGAGAACAGCCTCAGATTGCACCAGGAAAAGTTTAAGTTGGCTAATGGGAAAAAAATTCCTCCCTGGAAGGTCTTTTTTTTTCCCTACCTTCTCACATTGGTAAAGCTCACCAGTCTATAGTGTGCAAAGCATCATTCCAGAGGGTTTTATCGATCTCTGACTATTTATGAATAAATAAAGAAAGAAATTCAATCAATAAATATGGGCAAACCCTGAAAAGGTCCATCCCAGACATGGAAATTGCTGCAGCAGTTTACTGTGAAACAGAAACCACAATACATTCCTTGTAAGTGCAATGCCCAGTCCTGCTGCAAGTCAAACAAAGAGGTTTTAGATTCTTGTTTTTCATCAAAACAACTTCTGTTCACTCACACAGTCTGTCTTAGTGTTACCAACAACAAGAGTTGGATGCTTCCTGCACCGAATGATAAGAAAGTTGCAAAATCAGAAATGTTCTGCCTTCATGTTTGGATTTTTTTTTTTTCTCCAAAAAACTGACTCAAGAGGTGGGTTGGTTTTTGTTTTTTGGGTTTTTTTTTTGTTGGTTTGTTTTGTTTTTCACATTCCCTGGAACAAAGCACCATTATAATCTGTAAACTTCACTCCTGCTAAAACTGATCTAGTCATTATTTTTCACTTACAGCACAAAAAAGCTTCCATTGCAGATGTCTTTCAGGACTAGAGTAATTTCCTTCTCTGAAGCTAACAAGGTTACATGCCACTGTTACTTCAAGATGATATAAATCATAATAGTCTTCCTCTTATTTTCTTTTTAAAAATTATTTAATATTTAAAAGTTTCCTAATAATTCCTTCCAGTCATGGGAAAATTACTGCTTGGAAACAGGTCAGGTCTTGGCTTGTTTGTTTTGTTGGGGTTTTTTTCACCTATGTCCATGTGCCTGACTCCACCACGAAGATACCTAATTATATTTCTAAATTATCCTTGTGTTTTACTTAATTAATTGTATTTTGCACGCAAGCAATGCAGTTTCTGAACTGTTTACATGTGAAATCTGTTATCCCTCTATGTTTAAAAGGAAGACATAAAATTTCTTTCTTGTTATAGTACTGAAGGGGTTTTGACATGTGCCCTGTAATCTCTCTGCACACTAAACAAACATATGCATCCTCTTTTAGCCTTTTACATCATTTCACCACCATGCAAAGATGGTGCATTTTAACTAACAGCCACACATTCCACCACATTCAGTTTTCATTTATTCTGTTACTTTCTACTTTAAAAGATTTTGAGCTTCTAATGCCAAGCTCTGAGATATTTTGCTGCTGCAAACAAGTGATCCACTGAAAGACTCAAGCTTAAATTGCTCTCTGATTTGTTGGAGAATTTATAGAGGCTGAGATAAATTGGGGAGAGGGGGAGTTGGAAGGAGTTTGCACTAGGCTGCAAAAAAGAGATTATAACTCCACAATAACTCATAGCAGGAAACAGAACAGGTGAATGTGAGAAGTCTACTATTAAAAAAAAAAAGTAATTCACAGAACTTGGTCTGCTAAAGGCCAAAGTCAGTGAGAAAGAGTCTGACTCCAGGCCCATACTTAATGTGTAACTTTAACAGAAAACTCAGAAACTGTATTTCTTTAGAATAAACATATGTCATCCTAAATTTTCTCCACTCACTTCTCATCATAAAGCTGACAAAAATCCTGGAAAATATATGCCAGAAAACAGAGGACTGACTTACTACTCTTACAAATTATGCAAAATTAATAATCTATATTAATTTTTGTATCCAGGTGAAGACCATAGAATCATAGAATGGTTTAGGTTGGAAGGAACCTCAAAAATCATCCAGTTCCAACCCCCTGCCACAGAGAGGGACACCTCTCACTAGAACAGGTCGCTCAAGGCCTCATCCAACCTGGCCCTGAATGCATCCAGGTAGGGAGCAGCCACAACCTCCCTGGGGAACCTGTGCCAGTGTCTCACCACCCTCACTGCAAAGAACTTCCTCCTAACATCCCATTTAAATATTGTTAAACTATTATGAAAACTGTTTATTAACATTAAATCTCACCAGAAAACTTACTTAAAACGTTTGAAACATAGGGTTTGGATACTTAGACACACAGGGAACAGGCAAAACTTGAACATCTTAAGAAATAAGTAGCGAACGCAAACACTAAACTGGAAAGAGGTTCTTAGTTTCAAATATATCTCTTGCCCACCAGGAGACTTGAGAGGCTCCTTTCTGCTGCTAAGGCAGAAAGGCACAACAGAATCTAGTTACAGAATTTCTTACTGAGAGGCTTTGAAATATTTACTCACAAAATAATATCAGACAGTACCCAAAGCTTGAAGGGAATTCTGTCAATATCTTGAAGGTCATTGCAGGCAGAGCATGTGGCAGGGCAGATCAGGCAAAGAAAATTAAAAGTGAAAACAGCAAAGCATGTGGCAGAAGCCTGTTTATTGTATTGCCTGAATGTAAATGGCTGCTGTGGCCACACAAACTCACAGTCAGAATGGCACTTTGCCAAACCTGACCATATTAGGTGAAGTCAGGAACTTGCTTGCCCCAGTTTGGGAGGAACAAGTCTTGGACCCTCAAAGTGGGTATCTCCAAGCTTGTTGTCTNCTCCCCCCCTCAGAGGGAAGGGACCATGGGATCATGCCTGGGCAAGCCAAGACATGGATCTTTCTCAATAAATACAAACCCAATAAAAACTTTCTAAAGGAGCACCAGTTCAATGACCATTACGCTGTTCAGTTGCAATTATGCAACTGACTACTGCCCACCGGTTTTCACAAAAAAAAAAAAAATGTTTCTTGTCAATAGAAAGCATTACAATTGGCTACACATTTGTCTGGAATGCAGAAATACATGGCTAGCACATAGCACTGGCCTACATGTACAGCCACCAGTTATGAACAGACAGAGCTACTGGAGAGGAAGAAAAGAGCACAGTATTGCATTCATTGATCCCCACTTGGCAGTCAGAGACTCAAATATTTTGTTTTATGAACTGATTACAGCACTTGTGCTTTTAATTTTTTGGTATTAAAGTTTCATAAGAACTTTAATGTTGACTTACTGCACATTTACGACAGCCACACTGATCCAATCGACCATGGTGACTCTAAAAGCCTTTTAACAAACTACATGGACAATAAACTAGGCTTGACAAAGGAGCCTTTAGAGATTTTCCAGTGTGGTAATGTATGTTTTAAGAGGGGGTTTTGTTCATTCTTTATGACAGTATGAAATTCCATCAGGTGGTCTTTTTGATAAACCTTGCTAAACTTCAGAGTTAGTAAAGTTTTGTGAGTAGGATGTGGTGTAGCCTTTTGCAGCAAGTTTTTAATTGCCTCACGGTATCTTTACTTCAAGAAAACACCTCAGCTCTATTTGAATTTCCAGATTTCAGGATATATAACAAAAAGCCAGAAAACAACAAAATGCTCTATTTGCACTCCTCAATAACTATGTATTTGTTTTTCATTTTTTTTCCTCTATCCATAAGCAAGCAGTTCCTGAGAAGCTCCTGGTTTTCTTGAGTATATTCATATGCAATCTTTCTTCACAACTAATAACTTAATTGAAAGACATTTTTAGCCTACCTACTCAAAATTCACAATAAGAGATTTTATTCTGCTCTGAGATTCAGCTCACATGGTATTATTTCTCCTCCCAGGAATGGAATCATGCAATTCTTGAATTCAGTGTTCAAAACCCTACATTTAACACAGGCAATTTCAGCTTTCCTTAATATTCACCTAAAATTTACTACAGTTGAGTTTAACTTTTCTACTTGCTTTCCATATGCATATTCTTATGTACTAGAAAAAGTTGGGTTTTTTTTTCTTATTTTATAATGTAAACAATATGCACAGATTAAAACTAGTGGCAATAACAATCTTACCTAATGTCTGTAAAGTGCATTTTGAGAAAAAGATTTCTTAAAACAAATGCCACAAAGTAAGTGTGATAGGTTTGATTTTATCATTAATATATGTGAAATAGGCTGGACTATCCTGAAGGAAACTTAAAGGGAGGACAGAAAAAGAAGGAAATGTGTTTTAAAACACACTTAATAGCCAATCATTTAACAAGGAGGCTGACACATTAATCGAAACAGCTCAAAACTGCTCCGTGTAAATGCATGATCTAATAAAAATTGCACAGTCTCGCCACTTCTTTCGGGGCATAAAGACTTCATCACGATTCCCGACATGATCCTTGAATTCCCCAGTCCAGCGCAATCAGAATGCCTCACCTTCAGCAGCCTGAAGGTTAAGACCGTTTACACAAGCCCTGTTGGAGTGCTGGTTTCAGCCAGGTAACTCATACCACATTAATGAATGCAAAATGCTGTCTCAGAAAAGCCTTTCCATGGCAAGATAAAGAATGGAGTGGAAACAAACACCACTGCTTGTTTTCTGCTGCCCTACAGACCATCACAACTCACGTGCAACTCCTGTATGTATATATTAGAAATGTAATACCGTAGAATTATAAGAGTATAACATAAGAAATAAGGTAGTGTACTTCAGTATTCAGGAAAAAAAAATATAGTATCTTGATTACCACTGAAGTTCTCTCTCTCCACAAATCATAATCATTCTCTTCACCCATATACTATTTTCCTTTTCTGCTCATATACTTCTTCTCTCTTAAAAAAAAAAAAAGTTACATTTTCGTGAACTATCCGACAGCATCAGAAATGTACAAGTACCATTAGAAGTAGGAAATTTGTTTGCAAATGGGATTGGGAAAGGCAACTCAAAGACAAGTGGAAAGGTGAAGAGTTGAAATATCTGCTGGAGTCTTGTTTGCTTAGATTAGCAACTGATTACCACTTGCCCACATCAATTGCAATCAACAGTATTTATATTTATCCTTGGCATTTCCTTCTGAGCTATCAATCAAAACATTTCTCTTTGGTTTTCGTGTCAGTGCCCGCTTCTTATCTTCAGTGTATGTGCACTTAGTCCTTAATTCAACAACACTTAAACATGCACCATTAAAAGCAAGAAATAGTGAAATAATTTAGTGACTGTGGGTGAATTTAAGTTCCTGAGAAAAAGCTGATCCTTTCCTTTAGGGCTTAACTGAATTGAAGTTTTTTTATGGTCAAAATTGCTCCAAACATTTGAAAGTCTACACCTCAATTCACTTAGATTGAGAGACTATTATTCTGCATATAGCAGTGGATTACAAAAAAAAAAACCACAACCCTCCTAGTCTTTTCTTTTCCTTAAAATAATTTAACAAACCATAAAGCTTGAGCTGTAGATCTACCAGCTCCTCCTGCCAAGTTAATGGTCTGTCTTTAAGACCATCCTTTAAAAGTGAAAAAAAAAAAAAAACAAAAACCAAACCCAACTAACAGAGATTATTAGTTTTTATTTACAGTAACGATTTAAAATACACACTCAGCACTTGATTCATTTCTACTCTCTGGAAGATTTGTGGGGTTTTGGATGGGTGTTCTGGTTTCAAATTCCGGTAGTCTATTTCTGTGAGTACTTACAAAGGCTGTCCAAATACAAGCATAGCAGAGCCCAGGCACCCAGTAACAGAACAAGAGGACATAGTCTCAAGCTGCGACAAGGCAGATTCAGGCTGAATGTTAGGAAGAAGTTCTTCACAGAAAGAGTGTTTGGCATTGGAATCAGCTGCCCAGGGACGTGGTGGAGTGCCCATCCCTGGAGGTGTTTAAGAGGAAGCTGGATGAGGCACTTAGTGCCATAGGTTAGTTAATTAGAAGAGTTAGGTGATAGGTTGGACCCCAGAGGTCTTTTCCAGCCTTGTTAATTCTGTGATTCTGTGAATTCCTCGTGCTTGGCTCTTAAAACAATGCCCAAGAATAAACTCTCTTGGTCTTTGATTTATTCACAGATGTTCATTGACAATATTATATTCAAATTTCAAGCTGTTCATGTAAGGCATGTGGCATCTTTCTGCTCCATACATACTGCTTACTGTAGCAAGGTTTCCATGTAAAAGCTCCTCATTATAAACTGACTACCTTTAAATCTGTGTATTTATGGAAAATATGGAGCTTTAGCAAATACTGAGTCCAAGAGCAACCTGTTCTAGTGGGAGGTGTCCCTGCCTATGTAAGGGGGCTGGAACTGGATGATCTTTGAGGTCCCTTCCAACCTAAACCATTCTGTGATTCTAAGTGGTATACAGGCATCCACACTATGGATGTCTACTACTTCACTTCTGCATACAAAGGCACACCACCTACTCTGACCTGTTTTTCCAAGTGAGTTGGAACAGGCAAAGAAATTTCTTTCCACTATTGTCAGAATTGTCCTAGAGCTCCTAATTTGTATGATATTCAGCTCCTGAAAACGTACTGAATTGTTATTTCAAACTGATAGAACCTTATGAATGACTTTTGAAAACTTAAAAGGCAGGCAAAGACTTTGCATTTAAATTGATTTTTCTGAAGGGTTTCCCGAAAAGGCCTATTTTCATGATGATGCTTAGTGATATCTAGCAGGATACCATAAAGCATGGGTAGCCTAGAATAGAATGACAGTCATTTACATACAAATGAGCCCATTACTATGGAATTTTTTTACCAGCTGTTGATTCAAAATTTGAAAGATGTTTTATGAATCTACATAAAATATTAAGTAATGGCCATTTCATTATCAGTGTCCTTTATTAATTCTTTGTACTAGTTTTCATCTGCATTTTAGTAACTGCCATTCCATATGTTCAATTTAATCAAAATCATCGCCCCCTCAAATTTTAATCTAGGTTGGGAAATATTTCCAACTTAACGTACATTGCATTACCTAGTCATGAGAAGTTTAAGCTATGACATGACAAGCTAACAAAATATACACTCATATTTTAATGGAGCCAATATGTTACACTTCCTTTCAAGGAAATATGTATTCTACCCCTTGCTTAAAGGAACATCAAATTTATGGGCAAGCTCTGCAGAAACTTCCTTGAATAAACATTCACTTCAAAAGGATTAGCATACATCTTTTCAGATGCCAGCTCTTAATCAATATTCTGGTTGTCTTGCTTTGAAGCAGCAGGAACACTTATTCTTCATCTTCTGTATAGCAGGTAATGTGCTAGACCCCTTCCAAAATCCTCATGTGGGTAAATTCAGGCAATATGTAATTTACAGACAGAGAAAAATATTTATCTAATCATTAAGAATGACTTATTTAGAGAGTGACTGAATAGATTCACACATTCCCTTATTTCATGCAACCCATTCCCTGTTATGGGTTGAATTGAATCTGGGGTTGATATTCAATACCATGCTGCACTCATGCCCCCTTCTAAATCCAAGTGCTGGCTGGAGTAAAGTACCATGGGGCTTGAAGTTCAGGTTGCAACACAAGAGGCTTCCTGTTCTGATTGCTACTTTCAGTTTCTGGTTTTTGGAGTGTTTGTCTTTTCTGATGTGTGGCCTGCAGGTTGGGGGTTGAGGGGAAGTTGGTGGCTTCTGCTCCTGCTTCTTATTTTCAACTGTGCTTTTCTGCAAACAGGCTAAGGTCTATTGTATCCATTTCCAGTAAAACTCTTGATCTCAAGTCTTTATCTCAGCCCAGAGAGGTGCGGGGTATGTGTGTGTGTGTGTTACTTTCCCTCCTGCCTATATGGAAAGGGAGGCTTCTGAGAGTGGGCTGTGTTAACCCAGGACAATGGAGTAGCATGAGCAGGCCCAAGGAGTATGCCATGGATTCAGAGACCTACTAAACAACATCTGCAGAAAGATACTGCATACCTTCAGTGGTGCTTTTAACACCTCTCCTGCAGATAGACAATAGGAATTAAAGCAGTTTATTGATTATTTAATATGAGAGCCTAAAAATATATCTGGAAAGAAAATAATAGTAATCTATCCTAATGCAGCAGCACAAATTCCAGATCATATGCAATCAGCAACCAGACCTTTGGAAACTATCCTTAGACAAGTAAGGTCCTCCAAAGCAGGGGTAGTCTAACTGAAGCAACTTTTTGCCTCAAACAGCAAAAAAAAAGGTGATGCCACGAATGTAACAGGAGATTAAGGGATACAAATGCTTACCCACCCTTCCTCCCAAATTAGTGCCCTTCATCAGAAGCAACCAACGATGCTCTTCATGTCACATTTTCTTACACCACAGAGGTACTAAATTTTGTGCTCTACCTTCTCAGAAAGTCCAGCTCCTCCTCCTTTTGCCATATTTAGGTCTGTCCCTCATCCCACTCATTTGGGAGGATCTTCCAATTGCTCCTTTCGACCTTGACAAAAGACAGACTGCAACCCTTCATCACGAGGAGGCATAATTTGCCTAATCAGCAATTAAGCACATTCAGAATCAAAAGATGAGTAACACACAACAAAACTGGGGAAAAAAAAAGAAAACAAAAGCTTGGAGCTTCCCAAATGGGGATGAAAAAACCAGCTCAGCTTGAGAGCCTGCCCTTGAAATTTCAGAGGAATTTCTAAAGGTGGTTTACACACTGACACCATCGCTGGGTGCCAGGCTGTGACTCTGACAAAGCTGCGGCAGTGCATCATCCAATTCGACCAGCCCTTGGACTATAAACTTCCCCATCACTGAGCATGAATTAATAATTTCTGAAGCAGTGGCTTTTAGTTTAAACGTTACGGCACATTACGGTTAACATTGTAGCCTCTGAAACTGCAGATTGTGTACCGTTGCTCGTGAGTTTCCTTCCTGCAGAGTTTTTGGAGGAAACAAGCATTCATGAACAAAGCTTTGCTAATTAGCTCGGAGCCTGCCTGTCTGAAGGGGCCATCAGGAATGAAAAATGAGAAGCAATCACTGAGAGACTTCAAAACACAAGAAACTGGCAAGAAGAGCGCAGCAACCCGAAACTTAATTGTGTTCTAAATATTGCAGCAGCTCCGAAATGAAAAATATATAAATATGGGAAAATTCTCTTATAGATATTATAAGCATAATCAGAAGGTATATACAGCTGATTAACTGGCATATGCAGGGAAAAAAAAAAAACAACACAACCTGTATTTTGAACACATTAGTTTTCTCCTGTACCACTGAGGACATAACTAGCTTTAATTTCAACACTTTCCACAGGATCACAGAATGTCAGGGGTTGGAAGGGACCCAAACAGATCATCGAGTCCAACGCCCCTGCCACAGCAGGACCAGACAATGTAGCTCAGGTCACACAGGAACACATCCAGACAGGCCTTGAAAGGCTCCAGAGAAGGAGACTCCACAACCTCTCTGGGGAGCCTGTCCCAGTGATCTGTGACCATTACAGTAAAGAAGTTCTCCCTTGTGTTGAAGTGGAAGCTCCTGTGCTGCAGCTTACACACTCATTGCTCCTTGTCCTATCCCATGGAACAAGTGAGCAGAGCCCATATCCTCCTCCTGACCCCCAGCCCTCAGATATTTATAAACATTTATTAAATCCCCTCTCAGTCTTCTCCAGACTAAAATGCACCAGGTCCCTCAGCCTCTCCTCACCAGGCAGTGCTCCAGTCCCCTAATAATCCTTGTAGCCATCTGCTGGACCTTCTCCAGCAGATCCTTGTCCCTCTTAAACTGGGGAGCCCAATACTGAAGGCAGTATTGATGAGGTATCACCGGGGCAGTATACAGGGGGAGGAGAACCTCCCTTGATCTGCTGGACACTCTTCCTAATACACCCCAGGATCCCATTGGCCCTCTTGACCACAAAGACCCATTGCTGTGCCATGGATGTTCTCCTCCAGCACTCCCAGGTCCCTCTCCACAGGGCTGCTCTCCAGCAGATCACCTCCCAGCCTGTACTGGTGCAATTTATTATTCCTCCCCTGATGCAGGACTCTGCACTTGTTCTTGTTGGACCTCATTTGGTTCCTCTGTGCCCAGCTCTGTTTGTCCAGGTCTTACCGGATGGCCTCACAGCCTTCAGCTGGATCAGCCAAGCCTCCCAGTTTGGTGGCATCAGCAAACTTGCCGAGCAGACTCTGTCTGTCTGTCTCTTCATCAATGTCATTGAAGAAGATGTTGAACAGCACCAGACCCAGCACTGATCCCTGAGGCACTGCACTAGTTACAGCTCTCCAAATGGAATTAAATAGCCAGGCTAGAAAAACACTGAGGGCATTGGCATCAGCAAAAATTCACCTGAAATTCCATCTTACCCATTTAAAATGTGGCTTATGCAAGCTGTCATTGAGATCTTCTTACATGCATGTAAAAGTAACATGACACCAAGAGAGGTTGGTGCAGTGTTAAACTGAATATTTCAAAAGAAATGCAAAGAGATTTACCTCCTAAAAGCTACCAGACACCAACAAAATCAAAGATGTGATCCCAACTTTGCACTGAATTCCTCATGCGTCTTCACATCAACATAAATCCAAACTGATAAATTAAGAAAGGTATATCCACATTCCAGCTGGACAATCTGATTAATAATGACTAAAAATAGAAGAACCTGCTCTATTTCAGGAATTAATCAATGAAGTGATTACAAACCCAAGGCACTGCAGAAGCAAAGCACGTAACAGTGATCCAGCATATCACACAGCCCTAAAACATATGCAATCATTCAACTAGATCCTGAATTGTTTCCTGGAAATTGTTCATGTTTACATAAAGTATTAGGCTTATCCAGACACTTTCTAGACCTATAGATTTTTGCTGTGCTAAGTTTCTCAGTAAAATTCAGAAACCAAAGAGAAGTATCTCCATCAGAAGATCTTTGCTTATTTTATGCTCAAGCTATTCCCTTAGGAGTTAAGTTTTATCAGAGGTTTAGTAGTGGAATTCAAAGTATTTCCAACACATTTAACTTTCCAAAAGTATTCTGTTTGAGATAGGGTTCTTGCCCTTGATGCATAAGATGGCTAAAAACTGGACTAGACCTTGAGTGAAGAGGCTATTTCACTGTCTCTTACACTTTAGTAATGTTCATGCTCACTTGTCATTAATAGTCTGCATCAAGCCAGACATCCAAAATACCAATACTTTATATTTTGATGTTCCAAGGAGAGAGAAAGTAGGTGTTAACTAAAATTTCAAATTTGGACACATTGAAGAGTCATACGCAGGCATTTTTCCCTCTAGCATTTATTCAAAGCTTAATTGAGTAAACTGTCAAAGTTTAAAGGTGGCTAATTGCTTGTCTGTGAGATTGCTGATAATTTTCTAGAAGTTATCAAAGTCTATTGCATAAACTTCTTCATGGAGTTGGAAAATCCATATTATTAGCATGATAGAACATAAAATCTTTGGAACACAAATGGTTTGGGAATAGACAAGAAAGGGAGATGTTTAATACAATCCATACATCTACTTAACATAGAATATGGCTAATAATGTAGAAAGTACTATGACAATGGGAGAATTCCTCCCCACCTCTGTCCCAAAATTATAGGGAAGTAAGGAAATTCAGAGCAAATTGCCTAGAATGAAGTTTACACACCATGTGCATTTCTTATTTTTACAACTGTCTGGCTTCTGTCATCTTTTATTTCAGAGTCATCATGTCAGTTCTGAAGGGCACAAATGCTGGCTTGCTCTTCCTATACTGCTGCCATAAAACAACAGCCCCCCAGCTCCAGGAAATATTTTCAGAAATACCATAAAATGGCATTCATGTACATGTGCATATACACAAATCCAGATGTGTATCTTCTATAAGCACATCAGATAATGGGTCATTAAGTTGTAGGGACATGATAGAAATCAAAGAAAGAAAGATTGATTTTGCAGTCTTGTGTTATTTGCCCCACTCACCCGTAACAGTGAAAGATCATAAAATCCAGAATGATGAAACCTTTTCTGACTTCAATCAGCTACTCCTGTGAGTAATGTTACACTATCAGTAATTTTAAAGATAAGGCCAGCAAAAACCAGTGCATATTCATCTCCAAACCTTTTTTTTTACCTTTGTAACAGTCATTCCCAGTAATCAGTCAGACATCCATGTAACCTAAAATGCTGCATTCTATTCAAGTCTTTCAAACTTGATTTCCAACAGAAATACAACCTTCCTGTTCAAAAATTTATACATATAACAGCAACCTCTGCATATTGACAATTATATGTTTGATTGAAAGGCATATGAAAGTGCTTTAAAATGTTTTTCTGGATTGTAAGAAATTGTAGTTTTACAGAAATCTTACCATCCAGGGATATAGGACCAGCAGTTATTTAATAACTATGTGCAGTCTGATTGCAAGCATTGCTTTGCTTTTTGAAAATACTTTACAAGCTAAAATACATATTTTACACACACACAGAACAACTACTCTGTAACTGTAGGTGAAAGAAGCTGCAACGTAAACACCAAACTTTGCAACAGGACAACTTTATTTTTAATAAGAGATGGTAGGAAGAATGCAAAGAACCAAGAGGGATGTTGTGGTGGTTTGAGAGTTCCCCACCCCCCCAAGACTTGGAAATAACCCAGTCTAGGACCCAGTTAACTGAAGTTAAGAAGTGAAGTCAGGAAGTTAAGAAATTAAGATTTATATTTACAACTTTGCACAATTTACAAGCAGATATTCACAATATACAATAGATACTTACAAATATATACAGTGAAAAGGTAATAGAGAAACAGCACAGCCCTCTCAGAGATCAAGGTCCCTAACAGGGGTTTCCAACCACCCTACTACCTTCCCCCATTTCCCAATCTTATCCCACTATCTGTCTTACCAGGTAAGCAAAGGTAGATTAGCCAGGGAGGTTAGCAGCAGGAAAGTAGTGAAGTCACCCAGATCGAGCTAAGAAGGTAGGGAGAGAGACATGCATAAGCCAGCATGGCTCAAAGCAGTGTCTTATCTTTGTTTGGGTTCTAACTTTATATCATTTCAGTAACCTATGAGTGAAGTAGAATCAAATTTTGTTTTCCTTTCTCAGCCTGTAGCCTATTTTCTCATTAAAATTCTCCAATTAGTTCAAACCAGCACAGATGCAAAACTGTGACAATAGTGGTGTCACCAGGCCAGGCTGCAAGGAAGGCTCCATTCTACAGACATCATTCATCCTAGCTAAGACGTTATCCTCACAGACTTACATGTAGCAACCCAAAACCTATATCCACATCTTAGAGCATACAGTGCTGAGATTCACAAAAAATATTACCACAGTTCTCTAAAACAAAGCTGAGCTTCTCTTACATTTACAAAATTTCTTCCTCATTACCAAATCAGTGCAAAGAATTTATTTACAGAGAAAAGGGTACACCACAGTGCACTGGTAAAGAAACTATTTGCAGGGTTTAGGGCAAAACCTAAGCACAGCTTCACTCATTTAAATGCACATGGGATAAAATAGTTGATTTTTTGTAAGACTGCACCTTAAATTGCAGTGAGTGAATGTGACTGTGTGTATAGTTTGTAGGGCAACAGAAGCCAACTTTAGCTGAGCTGAATTGATAGACACTAAGAGTGCACAGTAAGAGCTTCATTTACAATACAGCAACCATTTTATCTTGACATGATCTCAGGAATAAAAATTAAATCATCAAAATGGTCAACATAATCCTCTTTTTTTCTTTTTTTCTTTTTTTTTTTTTTTTTTTTTTTTTTTTTTTTTAGTATGAATAGACATTTTGCTGATTAATTTTTGCCACTCTTTAAATAGCCGGACTATTACAGAGATTATTTTAGTGTGATCCATACCAGAAACAATACACTAGATTCAACAGGCCCCTGCTCTAGTTCATTACAGAAACTCAAGCATTTCTTTATTCCAGCTGTTAAAGTGGAAGCCTTTATTGTTGTCCCACAGCACTCAAAATAACCTTGCATATTTTATCAAGATATTAAAATATAAAAAACCTCTAGCTTTTATGAAAAGTTCTATTGCTCATACTGGTATCAGTATGGCACTTCAAGATTTATTTTTATTTATCATCAAAAGAACTTGTACAATTGGAAAGGATACACATGGGGAATAATGATGGAAACTGTTTGCTGACAGTAACATTTTTACTAATTGCTTCAGTCCACAGGAAGAGGAAAAATATCAAAAGTTGTTGGCTTTAATCCCCTTCTTACATCAGCTTTTGATAATTAGCTGAGAATAAATCTCTTATACATTTTGGTTGCATGATCCTCTGATATTCTGGCTGTAATACACAGTCACTTTCCCTTCCTATTGTTTCTGCAGTGGGTATCTGTAACAAAGTTTTGTGTCCTTGTGCATCAAATTTTACTGGGAGCTAAGACCCATTTCTCCAGCACAAGAGGGGAGCACTTTGACTTATGTATGAAGTTCTTATATATCTTCGCCTTTGGCTGTTTTCAAAATAAAGATCAGTTTCATTTTAAATATCTGACCAAACCCACTGTTTTCACAGAACTAGGTACTCTGCCTTTTACTCTATCCATATGCATGTTGTGAGATTTACTTGAGCTTTAGAGGCATCTGGTCCAAACCTCCTGTTCAAGCAAGGTCATTTAGAGATGGTTTTCCAGGACCATGTCCACCCAAGCTTCTGATCATCTCCAGGGTGAGAGACCACAATAACCCTGGGCAACCTGTTCCAGTAGGATCTCCCAGTCATAAACACAAGAAAACAATATCCTTAGTGGTCTAAAGGGATTATGAAGCTCATCACTCTGAAAGTGTGAAGAAAGATGCAAACAAAATGATCTTTTTTTGGCCCTCTGGTATGGTATCGAAAAGACACAAACAACAATTCTTGGCTTTGATGTGGAATCTTGCTCGCCCCTTGAGTACTACATCTTGAGTAGATGTGCCTTCCAGCACACTTTCTCCAGGTGTTACTAAATTGGGAAGATACTGCAACTAAGCTTGAAGATAGTTCTTCAAGGAAGAGGTGAGCTAATTGACATGTGTACAAACCTGCACCATCCATGCAAGAATAGCACATGTCAACTTCATGACAGACTTCCTTGACCCAATTTCCATGAAATAGTCTGAGAGCTTTCAATGTGAAAGCATACTCTGGTTCAACACAAGCACAGTAAGAACAAGGAGCATTTTACAGCCATCTGCTCACTGCATAAGAAAAACTTTAAAAAGAATTTTGAAGCTATTTTCTCTTTTTACTTCTGCATTTTTTTTATTTCACAGCATTGCATGGAGGATGGGAAAAAAGTGACTGATTTCCTTGACTTTGTGAATACAATTGATAAGGAGAGTCTGCCTTTGCTTTCTGGGACTCCAAAAGAATTTAACATACAAGATAAAAAAGAGCCTTTCAGGTTATACACCCAGATAACCCATCTAAATTTTGTTTCTGGTCCCTTTTTCAACATAAAAATCCTCTAAGTAAGATCAGAATATCTAACTTTTGAAAAATGACAAATTATTTAACCTTTCCTAAAGGCTTTGAAGGAGAGTTTAACATGTAAATATGGGATGCTATGCCTTGTGCTTCACATAATCTTATTGTAGTAATTAACTCAATGCAAAAAAGAAATCTGTCATTATGTATTAATGCTTGTGAACCTCCTGCTTTACAGTATTTCACATTAATGAAGGGAAATGTGATTAAACAATTACACAAATATGAAATCTTGGGAATAATAACAAGATTTCCAAACAAAACTCCCTGCATTGACTACAACGATGGCCTCTAAAATACTTCTGTGACATGAGATAAAATTCATAGAACAATTCTAAAAGTTTCCATATTTTCATTTTAAAAGTTAGGTGGCTGGATATTGGGGGAGGCTTAATGTAATCATGCTGTTTATTTTGGAAACTATTCTGGCTTTCAGATGTACACTTCACTTGGATCTCGGATTAGTAAAATTACAATTCTTAAAAACCAGTATTATTTCTTACTTGAAAAACCACATGGGAGTCCTACCCACATCACAGGCTGTCCTACCCAGAAAACAGCACTTCAAGTCAGAGTTGTTAATACACTCATGCCCTAATGTTTCCTCTAAGGAATTTCATTTTTTTTATTAAAAAAAAATCACAACAAACATTCAATGCTGTAAGATAAATTCCCATGGAGGACCCTTCATCCTTGTTTGTACTTCTGAGGCTAAACTTAAAATCACATAAATCATCTGTGATTGAACAACTTTTGTTTCTCTTGAGATGGGAAGAATATGCACATGCAAGCATTTTACTCTAATTTCCTCTATATTGATCAAGCAAAAATACTTGGCCAGAATGATTGAAATGGAAAGCTCCATTAAGTAGGTTTTATTTTTAGGTATTGCAAGAAAAATCGTATCCAAACTATCGAAACCAAATTGCACTCAGAATATTTCCCAGGAGATGCTGATTTATAAGAGCCAAATGAAGAGCAAGGGAGCTTTACTATGTGCAAGCTGGCTATACCACCTGCATCCTTACTATATGCTGCAGGCACCTAATAGCAAGGCTGGGGTGTTGAATATTGTTATGCTTTGATGGGAGCTGGGGGATTTGGTGAATACACACAGAGAGCTGAATAGAACAGTTCATTTCCTTTAAAATGCTTTGTTTCACTTTAAGTGATTTGTTCCCTCCAGCTAAGACCTTGCCATTGAAATGAGGAGGCTGATTCTCTTAGAATGTCTTCCAAATAATCTGGAACTCACAGCATTACTCAGATTCCCTTGATATCTGACATATTGTATGAAGGTTGAATTTTAATATGAGTTATGTAAGCCACTAATTCCTGAGCCAGTATATCTACCTCTTCCAAAATATATCTTAGGACAGAGTTCTACCAGAGGTATTAGATGTTAAGTTTAACAAACCCCAACAGAGCTCTTACTAGACTTAAAAGAGATGTAGTCAGAAAACTTTTCCCTCATCAAGTTCAGGCAATAAAAATTCCATTTATAGATTAACATTCAACAGGTTGCTGCAGAAGGAACTAAATGCTGTAAATACAGGCAAACCCCACTGCACGGAACCAGGTAGCCTGCAGTACAGGCAAGTTTCTCTCTGCTGTCACCGGAGAGCACTTAACCTAGGTAGATTTCTCTCTCCTCTGCATGAGAAAATAGCTTCCAGAGCCACACATGAAAATCCACGAGAAGGTACCCTGCTAGGAAAGTTTTCCTGAAGGAAACATGCCTTTCATCCAGATATACTCAAAACTACTGGCAGCCCACAGCACAAGATTTGTTAGGCAGTAATGGTTTGGAAAATGTTAATAGCCCAATTAAATGAGAGGAAGGGAAAACACTTCCTCTCATATTTTCCACCTCTGTGATTGAGGTATCCAGTAGCGTGTGTATCAGCCTTTTCACAAGCACTTGTAACTTGAAAGGTTACTGCTACCATTGTGCAATAAAACTGCCAAGTTATTGGGACACTAAGTCCCAATATGGTGATTTTCCTCACCAGCTCCATTAGCAGCTCTCAACACTTCAAAATATAACAAGGTACATGTGATGGTATGAGAAGAAAAAAGACTTCCATAACATCTTTCACCTCCAAAGATCATCTTTACAGTAAACCTGGAGGTTTCTCTTGGGGACAGGGTGGGGGGAGGAGAGAATTTAAAACTATTTTAAAAGAAATCTTTTCCTTAAAAAAAAGTCCTGGAATACTCAATAACATCATCAATGTGGAGGTATAATTGCCAGGCAAGACATTTATCCCTACCAAAACATCACATTTACTCAAATTCAAATCCAGTTTAGTGAGTATATCTTTTAATTCTGTCTTGGCTTTCTGCTGCCAAGTGACCCCTATGGCAGGGGGGTTGGAACTAGATGATCCTTGTGGTCCCTTCCAACCCTGACTGATTCTATGATTCTGATTCTAATATACAAAGTTACACATCTGCTCCTGAAAATACAATTAAAATATTGCATCACCATCTTACTCCACAAATATAATTTGTCAAGTCATACATACCTACTATCCTTTTCAAAAACCCTTCACTTTTAAGCTTCTGATAGCATTCCACTCTTCATTTTCAGTTGCCCAGAGCTACACTCACAGCTACACTGACATCTACCATCTTTGCTGCTGCTGGGGTCTACCAAGCACAGATCCAAAAAACAAGCCCTGATGGGGCCATAAATACCTCCTCCTTTTGAGCAAGTGGAAGTATGAAAATAGGACTCAGCCCAGGAGTTTATACATACATAGTAACCACAACTCTGCCAACTTATTTCAGGTAGTGCTTTAAGTGCTGGTACTATTGCAGTTACCTCCCACATACTTATTATACCTGTGCTGGCCAGTTCTGACACAGGAGAATTAACATTTAATTTCTTGATCTTTAAAATTTCGCTTGTATCAGTTTTATTATTAGACGAGAGTATTGGCCATATAAAATTAGTTTTCTTAAAATATTTGCCCTTGAATCTTAACTCAAAACTGCTGATGGCTTGTCACATTAATACAGTATTTTGTAAACAACAGTATTTTGTATACACAACAATCCTGCCAAATTCTTTATTTAAAGCATCATCTCTTTTGAGTAACACAGATCTCCTGCTTAGGCTAACATGAATTAAAGTCTAAGCCAAAACCACAGGAGGAATTTCGTTCAAAGAAAGAATATAAAAATTCATATAAATAACAATGAGCAGAAACCTTCCTCTTCTTATGCCTCTGTGAAAGTTAAAACAACCAAGTTTACTTCCCAATTTAATACAGCTGGGGTTCCTAAATTACCATTTCTTAAGTTTGACATATCTCCCAGAGGGAAGGAGAAAAAAAGTTGTCTATCACATTTCAGCAATGAATTTGCTTTGCTGCCCAAAAGGGAGAAAACTCTGCAGCTTTCTAAGTTTTTTTCTTCAGTAAAACTATTCATGCACCCTGAGACCATATAATATAGATGTTTATTTCTACTCTTTGAAAGAAAAAGAGTCAACTGAAAAACATTCAAGTATGTGTCATATACTTGAGGATTTTGTACTCTTTAATAAGCATTACAGGCTGGCTGATATTCTGGTTGAAAAAGCTGACAAATTGCACACATGTACTTATTAATGTTTTAATAAAGAGCATATATATATATACATATGTGTGTGTGTGTATATATGTAAAAAAATTAACAGATAAAGCAGAAGGCTTCCTGAGCAGGTAGCACCTGATCTCATACCCAAAATACACCATCATTACAGGAAAAAAAATAGTTAAATATTTACTCATGACAGAAAGGAAGGTGAAATTTACTTTAAGTACACATACATTCCAAGTCCTTATATACTTATTTCAGTCAGCAAGGTCATCCATGGCTGAGACTTGGCTCAGAAAGAGACAGTCCTGGGAGTCGAAGCACCCAAACTATTACAAAAAAAAGATCACTAGAAAGGAAAAACCAAGCAACCAAAAAGAAAATAAATAAATAAATACATAAGTAAGCCTGGCCAAACAAAAAGACCCCCACAAAAAATCTCCCAAAACAAAACAAAGAAATCCCAACCTCCCCAAAAAAACCCCACAACCAAACCAATGACCACACTAATGCTTGCAGCTGAAGGAAGATTCAACCAGGTCTACAAAAGGCTTTAAAACCCAACACACACACACACCCGGCCCAAAGCACCAAAGACAAATTGCCAAGTACTTTAACTCAGTGTAAAACCACCCCATAACTGCCATGTTGAATACTTTGGTATCCCCTTCCCAGTCCAGATTTCAGGGATTAGCTGCTGCCTGTTAGGTTGCAAAGTCTGCCCAAAGCCTTGGTGTAGCTGGGACACTGACAATGCCTGATGTGATTTCTTTTCAAAGCCATGTGATTCTTTAAAAATATATTTTTAATAAAAGGCATTTCACAGTCCATATCTCCCTGTCTGCCTACAGATAAATTTGGAGCAGCAACAAAAAAAAACCATCTCAAGTTGCCAAAAATATCAAAGGCAACACTGAAGAAGATGGATAACAGATTTTTTTTTTTCTTTCACTTTTTTAATGGGGAGTAAATCAAATCAGGTTATTTTGTGCAACCTCGTATTTTCCCTTTTCTTGTGCATACCTACACTCAAACCCACGAATTTAAATTATTCAGATGCTGAATTCCAAAGGAAAATGAACTTGAAATAGTTAAATGTATATGCTAGTCATAATAATTTAATTATTTTTCTATTGATCATTTTTATTGCTGCATTTTACACTTTGCTCGGTTATTTATTGGATACTGTAATGAAATTCCACTGCCTTATTGCATTATTTAGTAAACAAAGCAGCAAACTACAAAAGTACAGCAATAAAATTAAGGTGATTTAGCAGCAAGGCTGAATTTTAATTAAGTTATGAGAAGATGGTTTTGAAGATGATGAAGCAAGACAAGTTTACTTGACAAAGAGAGAAAAGGCAACTCCTTCCTGCATGACAGAAATTAGGAAAGCATTCTAGTGATTTTCTAGGGAAAAAAATGAGGGAGAAAAAAGGGAAAGAAAAAGTATTTTTCCTCAGCACAATGATTATGGATTGCTTCGTATTATAAGGCATTTGTGGGGAAAAAAATGAAAATTAACATTCCAGCAGATTCCCTCGCCATCAGCACTTCTTTCAGCCTTTATTCCCAAGAGCAACATTCACAAAACCCCCAAGAGGTGGTGATGATGATGATAAACCCCTGAAGCCCAAAATACATAACCCCTATGTGGTCTGAAAATATTAATGCATGCATAACATCTATGCAGTTTTCCATTTGTGTGCAGGCAAGCAGATTCTTTCAGCCTGGCATTCCCTTTCACGCTGTGCTTCGTATCTGTAATACTAATACTGCACTTACCAGACAGCTTAACTGGACCTCCCCTTGCTTGGCAAAGCTGCATTACCACAGTGCTCTGAGTTGTGATGTTTTCCTGAGTTCGTGTATCTCACACTGGCTCTGCCTCAATTCCCGTGGCCAGTTTCTGCTCTAATCATGGTTCTCATACTTTTGTATTACAACTTCATGCCGCCAGACAGAGAATGGGGTCATTCTCAGGGCACAAATTTGGTTCCTCAAACTCCTTACACGTCAGTAGGTGTTTCCTGAAAAACTCTTTCTGCATCTACCTAATTAATAAACCTTTCCATTTCTTCTCTTTAATTAAGACCTCAACAATTTGATTTCCTTGCAACATATGTTGATGGTTTCATCTCTTTGGAATGTCTGAATAAGATGGAGAACAGACAAAGCAGAGAGACTAGACTCCTTCCCTGTAAGAAAGAGGCAAGTCTCAGAAGAGCAGCCCATGACAATACAAGGCAGGTGGTGCAGAGTCTGCAGAGTCAGGTGACCCTGTGCAAGTGTCATGTAAGAGTCTATAACATACTGTGCTACTCCTAACTAAATATATTTAATATTTTAGCATTCAGCTGACATACACTTAAAAAAAACCCTGAAATTCTAACAGGTATGAACAAAGGTCTCAGTAATAAAAATACAACTTTTCAACCAGCCTCAGGATGTGCCTGTTTTAAAAACAATGACCACCAGTAGGGAAATTCCATGAAAACCCAACAATGTTAGATAGTTAGAGGAGCTTAATACTTTCTCTCTAAGTGAAGTTTTATTCTTTCCCCAGCCTTTTCCATTATTGAAACAGATATTCCAGTTTATTTCAGCTGTGGAATAAATCCCTGGGTTTTGTGAACCTAATTTATCTTCATTCTAGATAATGGGAATGAGATTATTTTAGCTATTAGTATCACCCTTTAGCTTTCTGAAGGTAGGAGCAAAAATTTAAATACGAAGTTTCAGAAAGACCATATGCTCCTGACTACACCAAAATAGACCAATTAAATAGGAAGACCAAAGGCTTTTTCTTGCTAATGCAATGACATTGTGTGGCTTTTATTCTGTTACTGAAGGAACATAAAAGGAAACAGCTATACAGCACGCTCCACCATCCAAGATACAAGACACTCTTCTTCCCTGAAAAAGCTCACACTTCCTGCAGTGGGGAGCACACAGAGCGAGTGTCATTTTCAGACCTGGGTCTTTTCACCTTGGGACTAAGTCTTCAGGTATGCTAACTTACATAATTCACAAATCTACATGTGAGATGAAGGACAGAAGTGCTGTGAACCAATAGCAAGCAAACTGAAATGAAAAAAGTGACAGTGATGGCTGGGATGACAAATGACAACATTGATATTAATAAGCACTGGGTGACATTCAATCACTGTCCAGTCCTGGCTGCAGTGAAAGACAATACAATGTTTAAGCACAGCAGTAGAAAAGAGATGACGGGTTTTGAACATCTTCCTCCACTTAAAAAGTCAGCAGGGAAGGTACAAGGTTACATATGTGTGTAAGGAGCTCTCGTTGGAGTTCAGCAATACAGAAATTACTCAGAAAATCTATATGCAGCATGTTTTAATTGACCTGGTTAGCTTTGTCTTCTTTCTTTCTTTTTTTTTTTAAATGCATAAATTGGAAGTTCTACCTTCACATACAAAAGGCATGAAAAAGAAATTCATTCTTCCCCTGAAATAAGGCCATGAGAAATCTCTAGGCTTTCTACATTCACTCTCTCACACAACTTTTTGTAAGTTGTATCCACATATTTGTGGATCAAATTGCCCAGCTGATCCCACTCTAGCCACAGATTGTGGGTTTCACAGCAATATTCGAAGCTCTTCAGCTTCTTGCTACCTCCCACTGCCCTGGTTCTTCCTCCAGGGAGCTACAGCATTTATTTCAGTCTCTATGCCAACATAAGCAAGGCAGATTCCTGCCTCTTCTTCAAAGTGGGTGGCCTTTCCCACTCTGCCAGCTGGGAATAGAGCTCACACCATCTCTTGGACCATATTCTGTTTTGTATAGCCTCCTTGGTGCAGACTGAAAATGTAGCCAGGGTATGCACTTTCATACAAACATAAATTACCAGGATCTGGTGCCATTTACTGACATGACAGAGCCAGAGCCTGCTGCTCCCAAGCTCAGGAGGTCTTCACAGGTTTTGTACTAACATATTACAGCTGCAGCAACTATACATCTTTGCACGTGAAATGAAATATATATATATATGTCACATTGACATATCTATCTACTTCAAGGAGACAACCTTTCCAAGAGAAGTGTGATGGTTTGAGTTACCCTCCTCCCCAAACACTATGAATTCACCCAGACTAGACTCAGCCGGCTGGAAGTTAAGGAGTGAAGCTTTATATTCACAGCCTAGTACAATATACAAGCAGATATTTACAATATATTAAAAATATTTACAGCTATATACAGAAAAATACAAGTTAAAGATAATACAGAAACACAACAACCCTCCCAGAGATCAGAGTCCCCAAGTGGGATTCCCAATCACCCTTTCACCTTCCCCTCCACCCTCCAATCTTATCCCAGAATCTACCTTCCGTCCAAGGTGAACAGGAAAGATTGGCCAGGAGGGTTAGAAGCAGAACTGATTAGTTGGGTTACACAGATCCAGCTAGAAGCCAAGAAGAGAGAGATCAACAGCCAGAGCTCAGACCAGAGTGACTCTGTCTTATCTGTGTTTGTGTCCTCGCTTTTGTACACCTCAGTAAACCAATGAGGGAGTGAACATCACCATTGTTTTCTTTTCACAGCCTATAATCTCATTTTTCTCATTAAAATATTCCCATTAGCCTCAAACCAGCACGATAAGACATCAAACAAATGTAAAGTACATGCAAACTCAACAATATATACATAGTTAAATAATATTAAGGATCTGAAATTTGCCACAACCATTAATAAAACCAAACATATACAGCTGCTGTGGTTAGGTTTCCACTGAGATTGTACACACAAACACACATTTTTCTCTAGTTAGCCATATTTTTTCAGTAATTCTAAAACCTTTGCTGTATTCTGGTATCATATAGAGTATCATCAAGCAATTCTTACATCATATGGCCACAGAAGCCAAATATTTACTGTTACTCACTGTAGCAAAAGATGTGTTATATATAGCACCTTTTATGCATGGATAAATATTACATCTAAATTAGCTGGGAAATATCAAGAGGTAAGTGCCATATTTTTGCAAAGTAGAAAGGAAACATATGAAAGCAGCTTGTATGAACAAAGAAATAAAAGCTTTACATCTTTTTTTCCAGTCAAAGCTAGCAGATGATTGTTGGCAGTGACAGGTTTGCTATTGTAGAAGACAGGAAATCAAAACACAATCTTAACTAAAAGAATAACCAACATTGCTCTGTTTGGTACTGCTGATGTAGTTTACTCGGGTTATTTACCCAAGCAAATTATAATTTAGGAATTCTGAGGTATGTATGCCCAAAAAAATATTAAAGGAACTGGAGCACCTATGCTATGAGGACAGGCTGAGAGAGTTGGGGCTTTTCAGCCTGGAGAAGAGAAGACTTCTAGGAGACCTTATAGTGGCTTTTCAGTATCTGAAGGGGACCTACAGGAGGGCTGGGGAGGGACTGTTCACAAGGTCTTGTAATGACAGGACGAGGGGGAATGGGTTCAAATTGGCAGAGGGGAGATTTGAACGGGATGTTAGGAAGAAATTCTTCACAGTAAGGGTGGTGAGCACTGGCAAACGTTGCCCAGGGAGGTTGTGTCTGCTCCCTCCCTGGAGGTGTTCAAGGCCAGGCTGGATGAGGTCTTGAGCAACCTGATCTAGTGGGAGGTGTCCCTGCCTATGGTGGGGGATTGGAACTGGATGATCTTTAAGGTCTCTTCCAACCTAATCCATTCTGTGATTCTATGATTTCTGAGATATGGAGCACTGTATTTTACCATGTTGCCCTGCAGAATTGCCCACCAGGCATCAATACAATAGCCACTTTCAGAAAGATGCTAGGGATAAAACCACGACAAAGCAAAACCAACAAAACCCAAAGCAACCCACAAACCAGTAATTTTTTGCAACTGTTTTATAAATCTGCTAATAATCCGGTATCTGACATGAATAAAGCCTGAAGGAGAGCAGAATATATGCTTTGTCTATTTCTTCACCAACACCTTCCTCTCTCTTTTTCCAAAGGCCAAACCGACATCATGAGCAAAAGAATCAGAGGGCTCTGGCTAAACAAAGCGTTCACCTCATATCTTCACTGAAGTACAGAAAGCATTTTGCATGCAGTCTGTGTAGCTAATGCACATGATGGCAGTTGAGTCCTGACCTTTAATATGCTGTGGTCTCTCCATACTCAGAGGGATAAATCCCCCTAACAACTGAGTGAAACATAGGCCATTTGGCAGCATAGGAAGAAGATTCCCATACAGTGCAGTCAGATGTCTCATGAAGACTTCAGAAAAGAGCACCCAAGTGTCTGTCTTTGCTCAGGTGGCCAAGGTGCTTAGGCGCTGCATGGCACAGAACTGCTTTGCACGTACCCTTATGGTAGCCACAGCAACGCTGGCTAAAGGCAACTCTCAGTCTACTGCTGCAGGTTTCTCTGCTCAGCTGTATTTGGACTCTTTACTATAATGCATTGGCTTTACAGAACAAGAAAATCAATGAGATATGCTGTCTTTCAGTAAAGCATTTCCCACCAAAATCTACATGAAAAGATCCAGCCTAATGCCACCTAATTCCTTGCTGGCAGAAGTCTTCTAGGTATTTTGAGAGCTCTTTTAAAACAACAAAAATATATATGCATCCACGAAACACTGATGAATCAAGTCCTGTTGTGTCTGAGTAAACATGTAATTTAGATTTAGAGTAATGTTTTCTGAATATTCAACAATCAGTTGATTGTGGAAAGCATTTACAGCTTAATAGCTATATTAAAATAAAATATACTTGGCAGAAAATTACTTATTAAAAAAAAAAAGTCTCATGATGTATTAGGTATAAGGATATGGTTTCTTTTTGACTGAATTTGAGTCCTCTTCCTTAAGAAACAAATCATTAATCCTTCAGTGGAATTATTCACTCCATTTTCTTTTGTAGCACGCCAAAACATGTTACACACCAAAACCTGCAGACTTAAGAAATTATCAAAATAGAGCTTGAATTCAACATAAACAGTGAGGGCTGAATTTGGCGTTAATTTGTCATCTTGCTATCACACATTTTCCAACTTTCTGGAAAA
>VWZI01015885.1:81476-170640 GCA_013396835.1 Psilopogon haemacephalus | reverse complement strand
CACATTTTCCAACTTTCTGGAAAAAAAAAAAAAAAAAAAAAAGAATCTCTGCTATGGAGATACATCAGCATTGTCTGCATTCTTTGCCAGACTTTATGGCACTTTCAGCAGTCTTGAGCCTTCCTGGCTGCACAGATGAGGAGTTTCTTTCAAAATCACTGCTTTTGCTATGACAGAAACTGTTCCTTTCTACTGTCACTTTCCAATGCAGCTGTTCCCCTACTGTTTCTTTCAATCTGTGTTTCCTATGCTCTACCTACTGCTCCATTTTGCTCAGGCTGCTGTCTCCCAGAACAGCTGTTTAGTCGGCTAGGACACAGGCAAGACACAGGAGACATGGAAAGATGCAGGCTTCTTCTCTACAGGCTGTAGAACAGTGCAGCAAAAACTCAAAGTCAGCTTCAGATGAGTGAAAAATCAATGTTAGTTCACTGAACTACAAAAGCCTTCCTCGAGGCTACCAGCTCAGCTGCTCTTCAGCCAAGCTCCAGCTACCTCCCCACGCTTCCCTGAGGGCATTCCCACCTCTTCAGGAAGAGAAATCAAAAGAAATTGCTCTTTCTTAAGGAAAAAAAATATATAATAATAAAATAAATATATTTAGCCTAAATTTCCTAAGCTGTTAAAGCACAGTTTAGCCTTCAGACTCTATACATTCTGCTCATTCTTGAAACTATTGATTATTCAGCAAGCTACGTTCCCAGGAAAACGCTCTTTCAAAGCAATGTTATCTATACATGTTGTCCACATATTGGGCCTGAGGTGAATTATCTATCATCTACTAAAGTTCCCAATCTTTCTCTGGCATGAAGGCTACAAGTATTTGGTTGTAGGCAGCTAGTATTATCATAAAGGGGAGATTGTGTAGTGTGGATATACATACAGATGAAACAATCCTACAATGCATTTTCATGAATATGCTGACGCTTGATTCGATGAAATATACTGAATATATTGAATGGAACCCATACATACATAGAATATATTGAGATTATATATAGAGAAATGAATAGAAAAGAGGTGCAGAGCTGCTCTGTAGCCAGAGTGCTAACACAACCCTAATACTTGCATAAAGAAAGAAAACCGTCATAGGAGGAAAGAAGGTGAATATGAATACCCTAATTAAATATTTATGTATTACATATATAATACTACTTGTGAACAAGATGTGGTGGGAAATAGATTCAGTGTTAATCTGAAACAGAAATGATTTGTATATGTTTTCATGTTATGCCTATATACTGTGTGCTCAATACTGATTTGAGCAGAAATAACCACTGGTCACAAACACTCTGGACCTTCTTTTTTCAAAATACTCGAAGTTCTTTACTGTGAAGGTGGTCAGAAACTGGAACGGGTTGCCCAGGGAGGTTGTGGCTGCTTCCTCCCTGGAGGTGTTCAAGGCCAGATTGGATGAGGCCTTGAGAGACCTGTTCTAGTGGGAGGTGTCCCTGCCTATGGTGGAGAGTTGGAACTAGATGATCCTTGAGGTCTCTTCCAACCTAAACCATTAGATGATTCTATTTGTGTGTATTTGTGTTTCCTGCCAAGGGAAACAAAGCATGTTTTCAAATGGAGTGCCTTAGCAATTAGTAAATATTATATAGAAATTATTGAAGCCTTTTACATTCCCACTGACTCCAGAGTATTAATATAGTAAAAAATATTTCAAGTCCAGATGTAATCAGATTATACCAATACGCTGAAACAGAGAGCATAATATGGATTCTAACAAGATCAAAACAGGGGTTATAACAAGATCAGAATAGGGAGAACACATTGAGTCACAAAGCAAAGAAAAGATAGTTTAGTGTCTATATAGAGAAACCATTCATCAAATGGACCACAATCAAGTATTACAACTAAATTAATGAAATGGGAAGGGTTTAACATTTTGTGAAAGTTTTCTATCCAATAAGTCAAAAAGGTAGAACTGAAATACTGGAGATAATATATCTACGTCTTCATGGACACATTAAGGATCCAACTTGAAACAAACCCCTTCATATGTTTTTGATAAAAAAGCATAAGGTCATGTTTCATTTATAGAACTGATACTGCACCGTGACCACCAGTTGCTAGGAATCTTAAAAGCCTTAGCACACTACATGATGACTCATGCTCTTTTAAAACCTTATTGTGGCCTTCCAATATCTGAAGGGGGTGTACAAGAAAGATGGTGAGGGACTTTTAAGGGTGTCAGATAGTGATAGGACTAGGGGGAATGGATACAAGCTAGACGAGGGTAGATTTAGATTAGACAGTAGAAAGAAATTCTTCACCGTAAGGGTGATGAGACACTGGAATGGGTTGCCTAGGGAGGTGGTGGAAGCCTCATCCCTGGAGGTCTTCAAAGCCAGGCTGGATGTGGCTCTGGGCAACCTGATCTAGGGTAGGGTGTCCCTGCTCATGGCAGGGGGTTTGGAAATAGATGAGGTCCCTTCCAACCCTGACAGAGGTATTCATAGAATCATAGAATGGTTTAGGTTGGAAGAGACCTCAAAAATCATCCACTTCCAACTCCCCTGTGCCATAGGCAGGGACACCTCCCTCTAGATCAGGTCGCTCAAGACCTCATCTAGCCTGGGCTTGAACATCTCCAGGGAGGGAGCAGCCACAACTTCCCTGGGCAACCTGTTCCAGTGTCTCACCACCCTCACTATGAAAAACTTCCTCCTAACATCCCATTTAAATCTCCCCTCTGCCAGTTTGAACCCATTACCCCTCATCCTGTCATTACAAGTCTTTGATCCAGAGGGAAGCTTTGTTCCAGAAAATTTTAGAAATCCACCAATTTGTCAGCCCTATACCAGGTTTACATCACTGAACAATGGTTTTTTCTTCTCCTTACCAGAGGAGACTGCTAATGACCTACACCTGTGTTAATTTGTATTGCAGTAACACCAGAGAGAAGATAGAAGCCTGTCATCTTCACAAATTTCAGGAGTGCTACTCAAGCTCTTTATGCACTGTCATATTAGAACATTTCCAGGAAGTCCCCAAAATACTGTTAAAAAAAAAAAAAAAAAACAAAAACCAAACCCACTAATACATGCAACAAAGATTGCATGGAAGAAATAATTTTAGAGAAATATAGTCAAAACATTGTCATGTCTAAGTGCTTGGAGTGGTTAGGAAAGCTGATGAGGCAGAACAGGCATGGAAATTTTTTTCCCATTTTTTGGCAAAAGCAGTGTAGATAGCATTATACCTAACTGAAGAGTCCAGCGCAATACTAAATCCAGCCTGTTAGCACTAGGAAATAGCTTTTCACATTGATGGGATGAATGTATGATAAGCTGCATGGGATGGCTGCAAATTCAGCATGGCTTGAAAACTGGCTTGAGATGTACAAGCCAGTACATCTCAAGCCAGTACTGTCTAGACCCAGCCACAATGCTCCTGTGAGACACTCAGTGAGGGTTAAGAATGAACACAAACCACATAAGGCAGAGCAGCTTCCTACAGGAAAACATTCCTTTTCAGACTCCACCTCAGTGTGCAGGGAAAGGATGCAAAGACTGTGTTGATATTTTATATGAGTTTTCCTTTTCAATACCACTGTTCACTGAAACCACAGTATCTATTACTCATTAACGTGGAAATCCTGCAGAAAATAGAAATACAAACTTTCTTGCTCACTCTCCTCCACAGTCATCACACCACTTATTTACTCATACTGACCTCTTTGATTAAAGTCTCAAGTTCTATTATTAGGTTGATAACACACTGAAACTTTTAGAAATGTTTTCCTCTCAAAGGGGATATGATCAACCAAGAAGACAATTAATTGTCAGCACAATTACTTCATTTAGGTCCCAATCACCTGGCTGCAATGGTGCATCGTGTATTTGTATGCCTAAGCTCTGTCACATTTATCTCTAACTGGTTTCATAGGTAAAATTGTAGGTGCCAGGCTACAAATGAGGAGTTAAACTTTAAAGCAAAAATTCCAACAAACCACTACAATTTTTAAAACAATAAACAAACAAGCAATCAGAAAGAAACCAACAAAAAACTGTGAGAGTTTGTCACTGTGAACACAGTAGTAGCCTTTCCAGGAGCTGTTCAAATCTATGCTAACATTAGACATCATTATTCACTTTTCTTTTTTTTTTTTTCTCTAGTGTCTATTGCATCTGTTTCAGCACCTCTGCCATCATTTCTTCTCCTAGTTTTGGTTCTCCAAGCTCTTATATGCTGGCCAGGGTGATTCAGCAAGTATCTATTTTTCAGATCTCTGCAGGGCAGAGAGTTAATTGTTTAATTAACAGCAGTAATTAAACCAAGGTAGGGATAATCTTTTTAGTATTCCTGTTGTGGAATGACAAGGGGTGATGGTTTATACACTAAATGAGGGGAGATTTAGACTGGATCTAAAGAAGAAATCTGACAGTTAGGGTGGTAAAACACTAGCACAGGTTGCCCAGAGAGGTAGTAGATGCCTCATCCCTAGAAACATTCAGAGCCAGCTGATTTGCTGGCCTTGAAAATCTAGTTGAAGATGTCCCTGATGACTGCAAGGGTTTTGGACTAGATGAAGTTTAAAGGTCTCTTCCAACCCAAGATTCTACGATTCTATTTCTGACTCTCCACAAAAAGGACTTGCAGTAGGTCAAACTGAGTTTGCTTCCAGCCATGGAAAACTGCATGGTTGGTTCAGGTCTGTTGCAAGCCCTCAGTACTCTGGATTTAGGCAGAGTATCCTATCCATTGATAGTGCAGACATTGTAAGCGGAGTAGTACAGAGTTCATTTCTGTGAGCGACTAAATTTATCCAGGTTAAAACCGCATCAAGGAAAGCTTCTCAAGTCTAAAAACCAGACAGTTTTATACTCATTTTTAAGTAGATGAAACAATAACCAGTTTCTTTGAGTTAATCCAATTTAGATGAGAGATTGTTGGGGGTAGGGAGATAACTCACATTTCTTTACCATTTCTCAAGACTAGCACTGCTGAGAAGTATCATCAGCAGAGTTGTAATGCAAGATTCACAGCACTAATATATGTCCCGAAGCTTATGGTGAAAAGCAAAGCAGTCCTGAGCACGCAGTGCAAAATGGATGCTCCTAGAGCCTGTTTTATTCTATTCTTTCCCTCATACCCGTAGTGGCTATCAATTCAGTGAATTACATTTGATCCAAAGCACAGGGAGTACTACTTTCCCTTCTCTGTGTTAAGAATCCATACTTGATACGTCAAATGCAGGACTTCAGAAGGTCTCCTTCAAAACTCTCGTCACATCAATATGGTCTATTGGGTGGTGAATGGCTGAAAGCAGCCCTAAGGAAAAGGACCTGAAGAAAAGCTCAACATGAGCCTGCAGTGTGAGTGCAGCCCAGACAGCAACTGTGTGCTGGGCTGCAGCAAGAGCAGCTGTGGGCAGCAGGGCAAGGGAGGGGATTCTGCCTCTTTGCTCTGCTCTCCTCACACCCCACCTGGAGCACTGTCTGCAGCTCTGCAGCCCCCAACACAAGAAGGACATGGAACTGTTGGAGCCAGTCCAGAGGAAGACCATGAAGATGCTCAGAGGGTTGCAGCAGCTCTGTTATGAGGACAGGCTGAGAGATTTGGGATTCTGTAAACTGCAGAAGAGAAGGCTTCCAGGAGACCTTGTAGCAGCCTTCCAGTATCTGAAAGGGGACTACAGGAAGCTTGGGGAAGGACTATTTACAGGGTCTTGTAATGACAGGATGAGGAATAATGGGTTTAAATTGAAGAGGGGAGATTGAAACTAGATGGTAGGAGGAAGTTCTTTGCAGTGAGGGTGAGACACTGGCACAGGTTGCCCAGGGAGGTTGTGGCTGCTCCCTCCCTGGAGGTGTTCAAGGCCAGATTGGATGAGGCCTTGAGTGACCTGTTCTAAGGGGAGGTGTCCCTGCCTATGGCACAGGGCGGTTGGAACTGGATGATCTTTGCGGTCACTTCCAACCTAAACTGTTTTGTGATTCTATTATTCTATGTTATTTTTACTCAAGTGACTTAATTATTTTTATATTCATTCATTGTTGGGAGCTGACAATTACTTTTCTACTGAGCAATAACTTCATTCTACCAAAAAGTGAATGTGAACACTTCACAAATATGCACCTACCACTAGAGATATACGCGCAAACAACTGAAGAAAACAGAAATCATTCCACAACTTACTCCTCATTCCTCCTTTCTGTGACTCAAAACCTACATTGTCAGCATCTTTTTTTTTTTTCTTTTTTTTTTTTCCCCCCCCCCTAGATAATGAGCTACTCATTCAGGCTCTAATTTCTTCACACATTCTCTATAAGACTAATTATTCAGCCAAGAAACACCATTTTGTGGAACTTCAGACAAGAATTTAGGAATGGGTAACAAGAGGTTAGAAATTCTAGTTAATTGGAGTACATCAGATTTTGCTGATATAAATTCATCTTACAATAAATTACCATTTTGTGGAAAAGGAGAGCTTGGTTATCAGCCTTCCCTTCAGGAGGCAGAAATATATCACAGTCCCTATGCAGCCTTGTTTCTCATCCCTTATTTTTATTTGCTGGCTTGGCTGTTCTTAAGAGACTTTCTCAATGACAGGAGTTTGTACAGACATGTAAAGAGTGGCTACCTGGTAATTGCTTGGAGTAAAATGGGCTGTGGGGTTTGCACGTGAGTCTCTTCTGCTGAATACCTGGCAGGAGGTTAACAACAAGCAGCAATACAAGACGAAGCTGCTACACAGAAATTAGCTTTTCTAGCTAGCCTCACCTATAAAAAGACAAGATGTCATTCTTATCCTGTGGGAGTGCCTTCTCCAAACTATGTGCTTCTCTCAGGAAAGGTATTTTAAATGTTCCCTGCTGCTCCATTGCTTCTATTATTTGTTTTTCACTAGCATTTGTCTGGGAAAAATGAAACCCCAACCTTTAGACAGTAGATGGAAACAGTGAGTGCATTCTGTGCAGTACTGGACTGCATTCAGAGTGTAGCTGTTGAGTGCTATTTTAACAGCAGTGTTACTTTGCAGATAAGTTGGATCTTTGTACTGTTCTGTCTTCTTTCAGACAACACTGCTGCTGCTGACCAAAACATAATAAGCTACAGTAATTAAAGCTACAGGTCATCTATTATGATTTACAGATAAGAACAAAATAAAAAATTATCCTGGCAAAATGAACAAATTGCAGTTTAAAAAAAAAAAAAAACCTTGGGGTGATACATGGCAAAGTTCTTTATGGCTTAATCATTTTCTGATTAAAATCTAAATCAAGCTATCTAAAGCAAATTATTCACTGCCATTGATCTCATAACAGGTACAAGTTTTCTGACGTTTTGGTTATCCTGAAAGCATGAAATCCTGCACTTTCTTTTACTAAGTTGTAGAATTATTTGTACAACTACAAATCCCTGCTCCTGCAGTGGACAGTGGGAGAACGTGAGGAAGCAAAAGAGAAAGAAAGGAAGTTGTGTGTTTTTAAAAACATAGAGGGGGAAAAAAATTAATCAGATTGGAAACATGAAACCCAAAGTGGGGAAGATGCCTGTGAAAGTCTAATCTGCAGACCTTTAGGTGAGTAAAAAAGAGAGCTCAGCATCCTGAACTCAAATTTAATATTTCATCTTCTCATTCACACCACATCAAAGTGTATAATTTGATGTCTTCAGCTATTAAAGGTAAGACATTAAAGAATGGGATATTTCCTTTTAATTATTAAAAAATATACTTTTAAAGGGTATACATGCAAGATCAAACAATAACACAAGGAGCCGAGAAATAACAAGACCATTCTTTTTAAGACTGAGCCAGGATCTGGTTGTAACTTTGTAGTAAGTGTTGCGTGACCCCCACAGACATTACTCAGCATCTCTGCCTCAATTTTCTCATCTGTAAATTGCACAGTAAATGCAAAAGGGTGCTGTTACTTAGGGGGGGAAAAAAATTGCTCAAGTTGAAGCTAGCATTTTTAACTTCTGAAGCCAAATATGTCCCAGGATACTCCTTTCATCATTTACATAAAAAAGCAAAAGAAGATGCTTTTGTTGTACGTGGATAATCACTGGGTGTTGCTTTCAGAAGGAGTCTAGGCACTGCAATCACGGAACATCTGCATATGCTGACAACAACAGCTGTTATTGAAGACTGAATAAATTAAAAACAAAACCAAAAAAAAACCCTCTTTTCTCATTTTAATATGCTATAGTTTTGAAAAACTTTTTTCTTCAACTGATTGGAAAATCATTCCCACTCCCTGGCACAAATCATTACAAGTTAAATGTATTTAGTAATATCTTGTTGGACACAGCTGAAAGAAAAATCACATCTGAGGCTGAACAAAGGATCATTTTATGAGAAGATACGACTCTCACTTGATGAGCTGTATGCAAAGTAGTCATACAGGAATCCTCACTACACTGTTTTGGGATTAATGCTAGTTCTGTAGAATTTTAAAAATGAGTTTACATCTGCTTGATATCTTTTACAGACAGTCTTCCTCAGCTATGATTCACAGCTGAATGTGCCAGCAGTTATTAGCCAATTGCACATAGCTCAAGCTTTCTTGTATATTCTTGCTTGCGTTATTCATTCTTGCTGCACTTTTAATGTGACCTGCAGACCACACTAACACTTAGCTCCTAAATCACAGCCTATTTTTTTTCAGAAATGCTGAGCTTTACAACTCTAGGGAAAATCTTCCACTACTTTGGCATTAGATTGTCAGCCTCTTACATTACCATGCAGCCACTGCAGATGTACTTTCAACAGAGCAATACAAAAAGGCTCTGATTTAAAATACCCTTTAAATATGTGCTGCTAAGCAGGTACAGGATTCTCCATAGTCTTCGGCTGAGATATAAGCTAATGATTGAATGCTCTGCTAAAGGATACAACCAGGCTTATATTATTATTACTATTGTAACAGAACTTTGTGAATAAGAACTACATATTTACTCCAGAGATCTTTGCATTAGGACAGCAGAAACATCAACATTTTCTTTATCATACTGCGCTCTTTCAGTTATCAATAAGTAGTTGTTTATCAATCAATGCAAAACGGGATAAATACTTTATCCTTATGGTTTATTTTACAGCAGCCCCATTTTTCAAAGTATTTGTATGGAGTGGTAAAATTTATTTCCCCAGGCATTAGACAAATGTATTACAGCAGAGTGCTGATTAAGTCATAGATGAAACCTTAACGTAATAATACATATGCAAACAAAAAATTAATAAACCTGAATGGGGGTGCAAAATCTAATTGAAGGCATATATATATGTATACATATATACACACACACATATATACACAGATGTATTAAAATAATATGTATATATATTAAAAAATATTAGATATATATGGATATGTATTATATATATGTGTCTGTATGTATATAGATATTATTTACACAGTTCTTTAAATATTAATTAAAATTGGCTACTTTATAGGAAAACTAGACTGCATCTTCACAGGTGTGTCCAGAGAAGAGCAATGAAGCTGGTGAGGGGCCTGGAGCACAGCCATATGAGGAGAGACTGCAGGAGCTGGGGGTGTGCAGCCTGGAGAAGAGGAGGCTCATGGGTGACCTCATTGCTGTCTACAACTACCTCAAAGGAGGTTGTAGCCAGGTGGGGTTGGTGTTTTCTCCCAGGCAACCAGCAACAGAACAAGGGGGGACAGTGTCAAGTTGTGCCAGAGGAGGTATAGGCTGGATATTAAGAAAAAGTTCTTGACAGAGAGAGTGACTGGCATTGGAATGGGCTGCCCAGGGAGGTGGTGGAGTCACTGTCCCTGGAGGTGTTCAAGAAAAGACTGGATGGGGCAATTAGTGCCATTGGCTAGGGCTGGGTGATAGGTTGGACCTGATGATCTTGAAAGTCTCTTCCAACTTGGCTTATTCTATTCTATTCTTCTATGAAATATTTTGTCGAACTCTAACATTCCTCTTCAGCATCATTACCGAGTGACAGCACTTCCTGGAGCAACTCCTGACAAAAAACTGTGAAACTGGGTATCAAGTTATCAAGTTTAGAACCCAAAACACAGCCTCTGAACAGTTAATAGGAAAATTTTATGTCTTAAATCTGAAGGGTATAAAATGATCACACAGAATGTTGGGATATGAACTTGAAAAGCGAAAGGTAACCAAACCCAAAACCAACCAATCAAACAAAATAAAACCAAAACTAACCAAGCAAAAACTAACAAATGTTGCTGGAAAAAAAAAAAAAAAATCTTAGTTTCACTATTTGGCAGTATTGAGGAAGATCTGGCAGGTCAGCCACCAAATGATTCCTGCTTCCACATGTTTGGAATTACACAGTAATATTTGCTTCAACCACTGCAGTGTAATGCTTTGCTTTTTTTCTTCTGCATACTCCACCTTTTGGCATGACAAGTTCAGCCAGCAATGGTATTACAGCCAATAAAATAGTACACATCTGATTTGTGAGAGATATGTAATGGACATATCAATAATATTGTCAGTTAAAGAAAAAACCCAACCTTTTAAGTGCATATACACATATATAAACCCAGGTTTTGGTGTCTTTCTGCCAACTAAAACGATGACCATTTCATCTGCACAACATAATCTCTGTCTCCCTGCACTGGTCCCCACCCCAATCTGCTGAATCTTGCAGGTGTATAACACTATAAGTTTTCCTGTTCCTGGAGTCTCAGATGCTAACCCAAGAGCTGGTCACATCCTAAATAAACCCAGTGATTTATAACAGATCTAAAAGCAACCCACTTACCCTTTCCCTTAACTGCATAAGGCTTGTATGACTTAGCAATAAGCTTTCCATCTTTGGCTCTAGCAATAGAAAATCCTTCACCCCCAGGCAAGCCCAGAACCCAACATTTACCCATACTTTACTATAACTTCACTGTTAACAGTATTCTCCCTCACTGAAAACCAGGAAACCTTTCTGAGCTGTGAGATTACCTGAGATTAAATCTAATCCTAGCCTATTTTGAAGCTACTGACAAACTCTTCTTCCTGCTGGCATTTCACTTCAGCAAGACTTCTAGGATCTCAAACAAGCATTCTGGATTTTTATGACTCAGCATCTTACAGCACTGATAGTAGCTCACCAATTAAATGAACTCAAGGCACCCTACGAAAGAACAAGTGTAAACTGTAAACTAAAAGCATTAGCTCTGACCTTCATGTCCACAACTTCCTGGTCAGGCCCTGCAGTCCTTGACAACAGCATCAGATTCATTCCTGAGGCTTATGCTGGACTTGAAGTAAACTCCAAAATCCTAACTTATGTTCACACCAAGGTAATGGATTCCAGCCTCAAGGCATTATTCCAAGCTTGTAGACCTTGCTGGATGGAAGTGGTGGAGGCCCCACATTCAAAGTCAGGCTTTACGGGACTCTGAGCAACCTGATCTAGTTAGGGATGTCCTTACTGCAGGGGGATGGAACTAGATGATCTCTGGAGGTCCCTTTCAACCCCATGCATTCTGTGATTCTGTGATAAAACCTTTGTCCTGCAAGTCAAAGCCCTAACTCCAGAGAACCCTTTTGGTCATCAGAAACACTCCAGTTTTGATCTTAGCCCTGAGGTCTGTCAACACTACCCTAGTCCTTCTGTTTTTCCATGCCCAAACTCTAATGTCACTGCAACTATTCCCCTCCAATGCCAGATGACAAGGGCTTATTCACCTCTAATGTAACCAGCTGTAAACCCATCTGGCACACACTACAAGATTTAATCCAAAAATTAACCTGAAGAATCCTAAATTTTCTTTAACCTAAAAGATTTTTACTGAAACAGGAACCATAAGCTTTTCATCAGAGGGATTGCCTGATATTTCCCTTGAAAAGATTCCACAAGGTACTCTTAGGACTACTCCTTTGATATGGGGCTCAGGAAAGAAGCAGCCAAAGATGTTGATTTATTACTTGCTCCTGCAAGGCTGCAGGACTAACATGAACTGTGTGGCAGCAGAAAAAACCAAAAAAAACCAAAAAAAAATTGTTATTTCTCAGAAGGCTGAAGAATGCTTATGGCTAAAGTTTGAAATAGGTTTGAATTCACTAAGGAGGACAAACATTTATTGCTGCATTTCACAAGGCAATCAGAGTTAGAATGAATGCTGGTGCAAGGTGGGCCATCCAGTACAGGCTTAGCTTCAAGCAGACATATATCCAGTAGAGTGTGGTTATATCTAGAATTAAAGGTGATTTGGGAAACGATGTTGAGGTTCTCAATTTATTGCATGCTTCTATGCTTGTAAATCTTCGGAAATCTGGGAATAAACTTAGCCATTTGAACACATTTTTCTCAAATACTGGCCCCTATTTCATCATCAACTTTAAATCTACCCTAAAAGTAAATTTTCTGTTTCTTACTCACTCTCACGGTAAGATTTTCCTTCCAGCCTAAACCATCTCTTGCACATTAAATCTTACAACATCCAGAAACAAATGTGTCTGTTGCTGCTCTGTAGTTTTTAACCTTAGTCTTTAACACATCCCTGACCTTAATGTTAACATCATAGTGAAAAGATTTTGCACATTCTGGAGCTAAGCCCAACCCAATTATCTTACCATATACCAATTCTTATAACCTCGAGGGCCCTGTGTGATTCAGAAATCAAACTCTTCAGCCATTTCCCCATATTTCTATTTTTATAGGGCTGGCAGAAATCTGGACAGATCTAGCTAAAAGCACTATTTTTTCTAAAACAGACTTAAGTGTACATAACGTTGGAAAGGTTTAACGTTTAGGAAATCTTTTCTAATGGCATATTTAAGTAATTAATAGAGTAGAGCATTCATTTGCTAGCTTGAAGTGTTTGTATCTAAGGTAATGAGGATATTTGAACTTCAAATGTTCTGATAAGACATTTGTGGAGTCACTCAGTGTGAAAGTTAAGGTTTTTAAGAGGCTTCCAAGATGAAGTTCTTATAATGATGCATATGGCTTCATGCTGCTATTAATATCCATGTAATGTGAATTAGTGCTAACAGAGTAAGGTTTCCTAAATACATATTATCAGATAAGTGAGCATGTAATTGGAAGATATTAAGGAATGAAAATATACATTCAAGAGAGCTAGTTTGAAAGGTCTTTACCGAAAATGAAATCTCTTTTAATCTTATTCATCAAAAGCCAAAGGCCTGGTGAGCATATAAAACTGCTTTGTTTGTATACTCCTTTGATTCAACTACTAGAGCATAAAGCTGGATCTAGGTTGTTTTCACTATGAAAACTCAACATTGTAACAAATTTAATTTTGTTCATGGGCCTTTTCAAAGTTTTAACCTGATGATTAAACAGTTAACTAACTTCAATTTTGGCCTTGCAGTCTCAATAGACAAGTATTTAGTCAATAGGCTTTTAAGTCTTACTCTACTTTGTTTTTAACTCAACGACCTAGGGTGTCCCTGCCCATGGCAGGGGGTTGGAACTAGATGATCCTTGTGGTCTCTTCCAACCAGGACTGATTCTATAATTCTATGACAATGATAAAAAAGGTATTTCAGAGGTCCCCATGCTCTCTTCAACTTGTCTTATTTTCCTCTAAGAGAGCTGACCGTTGTCTTCACTCTTTATCTCTGCAAGGACAGAGTCACATTCAAAGGCACTGCACGAGATACTGACTCAACCTTTGTTCACATCAAACAGGATGGACAAACAATTTGCAATAAAAACTGTGCTATGTCCAGAGTGCAAAACTAAAAAGTATCTTCTCTGCAAATACATTTTATATTTGGGAACCGAGTCCAACCTCCACAACTAAAACAGTCAAGCAGAATTGTGCACAGCTTTGAGCAAGGTGTTGTGAAATAAGCATGCGTCCATCTAATTCATTTTTTTAGCATCTCAGGTAATTTTGCTAGTGTGGAACTACTCAGCCCAGTTTCTAATTTTAAGGAGTTCTCAAAGTTCAAGGCAGCTCAGAAAAATTCTAATTTCAAAAATAAATTGTGTCTTGAAAGCAAAAAGACCAGATGAAGCTATAATTACTGTACATGCTGACTGTAGCAGCGCTGAAGTCTGCGTTTTATTGCTTTGACTCTGATCAAGTGCATGCAATCAATGCGAATTATTACAAAAGAGTTAGGAGATAATTTTGAAAAAATGTCAAAAATGCAAAAATTTGAAAGTTAGATGAAGTTGAGATGGCTGTATTGATTTTGAAAAGGTTTGTAAATTACACAGAAATATCACCCTGCTTCAAAGTAGATCTCAAATCTTTTTAAGGAAGCTCCAATGTTATACACAGTTCTCAGGGCTGCATTTCCAGCTGTGAGCAGACTTGTCCTTAACTCTTCATCTGCCTGCATGATTGCCTGGCTTTGAAAGTGGGAATGAGATCTTTTGTTACTAAGGATGGCCAGTTTATTTTTCTTCCTTTCTTCTCTGGAAGCCTTCTAAACCAGTTTATTAAGAAATATAAGCACAGCCTCAGCAGCTAGTAACCACCACAATTGTTATTTTCTTTTTAATGCATGCTAATGTTGAACAGAAAGCATTCTCCTAAACCTAGATTATGACTACCGCTCCAATCGCCACTCTGTCTGTGACCTAACCAGTGTGCTACTGTACTTTGCTTTTCAAAGGTTTATGCCAATGTTTTATTTCAGCTTTAGTCTGTATGAACAAACTATCAGGATCAAATCTCATGCAAATCTGATTAAAGCCACCAGTTGCATTCTGGTTTACACATTAATAAGATTTAGTAAGTCTTTCAACAGATCAGTTTTGAGTGAGACACAGAAAGAACCAAGTACCTAGATTCCAAAGGAAGCATTTCATCAAATTTACTTCCTATGCTTATGCCTATGTTAAACATGTATCATAGTCATAAAAATTTTGAACCAATAGTCAAGAAACAGAATAATAGACAGAACGTCTAAGTAAGCCTCAAGTACACATGCACACATGTAATTTTACTGATGTTCTTGTTTCTTTTGGCTCTTATGTAAAAAAAACTCCATGGGTACGGACCTAGGTTGAAGAATGTAGTTTTCTGTACTCTGGTGTTCCTACCCTGAGCCCTCAATATTTGTCAGGAGCCAAGGAGGACGATTTGAAAGTGATCTAAAGAATCCAAAATTAACCTAAACAGTGAAGAACTGTAGCAAGTCAAAAACCATAGATAGATTAAACAAATAAATATATTAGGAAGAAAATGTAATTATTCTCACACACACAGAGAAAAGACAAACTAGGCTTAAGTGTGAGATAACATTTATCTGACCTTGTTCCAAATAGTCCAAGGCAGACCATACAGAAATCAATCATATTTTATTTTTAAATACATCGATAATAGGGAAATTTGGGAAACAATCCCTGAATGCTCTCTGAGATAAGCCTATTTAAGTAGTGATAACCTCAAACAGAACACTGTGGCTAGTATATTCATGTAAGAAACTGCTGCTTTACTGAGCATCTAGGTGCTAATAAAGCACATGGGAAAACAAAAGGCATGCAGGACCTGTATTTACAGATGCAATCATCAGACTCCCAAGCTCTCTAGGGGTAGGGCATTTTCTTTCATTTGATAATAAATAGGACCTGTAGTTGTGTTGATCTAAACACAGTAACACATTATAATTAATGGAGTGAAATGAATGACATTAAGGCTGATTGGTATTTGCGAGGAGCAAAACATTTTAGTTACCACACGACTGTAGTTGGCAACTTGGATAACACTGAGCCTCTTGGCTTCTGTAAGCAAATTTTCTCAGAGCAAGAGGTTAAGCTTTCTCCCTCTTCACACCTTTATGTTACACCAGCAGAGGAATAACACTAAAGAACAGTACTCATTTTCCATTTGACCTTCAACAACTCTGTGTCTTCCACAAGTTTTCCTAACCTATCGGAGTTATCGGATCATCAATTTCAGCCTATTTTCAGTACTTTTAAATTACATGACTGAGAATCAAGAATCAAGGTCCAGAAGATCAGTAGTAAAATACTTAACTATTTGATGACTGCACTGGCTCAGAGAATAAATTTGATCTCTTAGAAATTTTTAGAATACACTGAAGCTGTATAGGGTGAATGAACACAATTGGTCACAAATGTAAATATGCTGCTAATGTGTTATTTAACATTTGGATGTTCACGTATTGAATGCCTTCCTTTTTTTCAGTATACAATCAGATTTTAGTGCAACTGTTATTACAAGGAATTCAATGATGATTATTAAAAAAAAATATTACAGGTAATTAGAAAAGACATCAAATGTAAAGATTAACTCGTCCTCAGAAGAATAATATTTTTTCCTATGAATTTAATCTATGCCTCTCTTTCTATTAACGAGGTGCATAATAATGACTCTGGCCATTTGAAAAGCTTAAAGTCTGTAATTGAACAATTATTAGTGTCACGCTGCCTAAGGGCACTATTTATCAAGAGATTTATATGATGGGCAATTATATCCAGTCAGCCTTGAAGGATAGATAATATTATCTTCTGATGGAAACAAATTACCCTTTATGCTTCATTTTTGGGAAAAAAAAATAAAAATTAGAAGTTCAGGTTCTCTATTTTATTATTTATATCTTCCACACTGAAGTTTCTGAGAATAAATTTTTTCCCACTGTGAAGTATTATCTGTTTCAGTAGGGAACAATATGGAAAAGTCACCAGTGTCAATTCATCACATTAATTAGCCAACCAAATTAAAATAATTCTTTAATTCCTGTCTTTAGCATGTGACGTTTTAACTTATAGAATAGACTAAAACCGAACTGAATCCGATCAAATCAGCCAGGTTGGAAGAGACCTCTAAGCTCACCCAGTCCAACCTGCTCATCTAGTCCAACCTATCACCCAGCCCTATCCAATCAACTAGACCATGACACCAATGTATAAAGTTCCACATGCAATCCCTATGAAAAGACAGAAGAAGCTTAATGAACACACAAAAGTTCTTTGAAACTTTGCACTTATTTAATGGTAAATTCATTTATTCTTTGTTACTTGAATGAGTCTCAACAGAATGCCAGGCTAAAAGACAAGGAGACAGTGAAGGTCTTGATGATTCTTCACTAAGCAGTTTTGAGATTACTCCCACCGCCCTCTCCATAAGTCTCTGTGTCTCCCAAAAATTACAAATAAAAGGGGCTGGGGTGGGAGGAAGAAGGAAAATAGGAAAAAAAGAAGGAAAAAAGGTAAAAAACTGAGAAAAAATTATAATGAGGAAGAAAAAAAGGAGGTGGACATAAAAAGAAGATACTTACAATGACCTCAAATGAAGAAGGCTGGGAGAAGGCTCTCACAGCAACACACATTTCATGAGGTCCAAATCTTAAAGCAGGTTAAAAAGAGTTTTAAAGACATAAATTTAATGATTCCTGAATGAAGAGGAAATTTTTTTTTTCTTTCCTGTTGACTTTTCAACTAAGACTAAATTCAGGAAACATAGTTAGAATGAGTAGGCCCCAATTTGAAGGAGAAATACTTCAGTAAATAAGCTTCAAACCCTGGCGGGATACCAGTCCAATGCCCAAAGCATACTACCAAGCAACAAAGGCATAGACTTTCTTCCTTCTGTCTACCTAAAGTGAGAAGTGATTTGTTCTAGAACCTCTGCATTATGTGCTTTAGCTACTGCCTGTCCCTGGAGTGGTGAACTGCAGATTGGCAACCCTGCAATAGATTTTTATGTCAGAAAGGTCCTTATGTCCCTTTAAAACATTTCCAACAATTTGGAACTTAAATGGATGGCCAAAACCCACAAATGCAGTCTGTCACAATGCAAGCAGAAAGATCTACAGCATCACAAATACTCTACTGCAGACAAAATAAAACCCACAATGTAATAAACCTAGCCACCCTGTGCCTTAACTAGGGTAGCATGCCAGTAATATACCAGTAGGCTGCAGTGTACTTGCCAGCAGTCCCCTGGCAAGTACTAACTTTGTTTATTGTAATCATGAAGCAGACAGAGTCAGGAAATGAAATGAATTATTACATCAATGCTATTATGACTGTGCATATTCACAAGAAGACAGGAAAATCACCAACCACATATTAAGAAGCAGGACTGAAGTCCTCCTTCAAGCATTAAAAGAGATTTCTTATTTTTTTCAGAGACAGTCTGGGATCTGTCACTCTTTATCTTTGGTCACCAAAAATAATTAGAACCAAGGCTGTAATTTCTGGTTTTGCAAGACATACTCCACATGCTTCACCGACACATTGCTATTATCAAAGTCTGAAATGCTCTTCACTGTTATTATTTGTGTTAAATGAAACACGGTGGTAAACACTTCGTTCTTTTCACAAATTCTGTCAGCTCACCCATTATTGTTCTCCTCTTGTCAGCTCCAGCAAACAGCCTACTAAAAAGCTATCTGCAACTTAATTAAAATACACATTATTAATGTCATGTTTCTATGGAAAATCTTTGGCAAAATAAGTAGCCTCTAGCTGTTGAAGCAATCACAATTAAGTCTGTCAATATGTACTAGCTGCTAAGGCGCATGAAGAAAACAAGACTAAGTGGAGCAATCTGACCTACTTTAACCACTTTGCACACATTTTGAAGGCACTGCACAGAACATTTGAGCTAAAAAGCTACCCGTGGATTGATGATAAGGAACCTTCAGTTGTGCAACAAAATATGCCAAGTAATGTAAAGCTAATTTCCTTTAAAGAAAATGGGTAAAATTTGGCCCCAGTTTGGATACACTTTTGGAAGAAAACAAGACTGAGTGGAGCAATCTGACCTGCTTCAACCACTTCGATCACATTTTGAAGGCACTGCACAGAATATTTGAGCTAAAAAACTACCCATGGATTGATAATAAGGAACCTTCAATCATAGGATGATTTAGATTGGAAGAGACCTCAAAGATCATCCTGTTCCAACCCCCTGCCATAGGCAGGGACACTTCCCACTAGATCAGGACGCTCAAGATCTCACTCAAAACATACCAAATAACCTAAAGCTAATTTTCTTTAAATAAATAGGTAAAATATGGTCCCAGTTTGGATACATGGAAACTCCACTGCTAATTTCAATAGAAGCATAATTTCTTAGTAGACCAGAAATAATCCTAATGTAACCACAGAACGAGTAGTGGCTGCCCAAGAAATACCTAACCAGAGGAAAGCATCCCAAATTTCCAGACTAAATCTTTCGAAAGGCCTGTTGGTGTTGGAGGATCCCCTGCTGCCACACCTCAGTTTCATGAGTGCTGCCTCTCGAGTCTGATCAGTGGGAAGCTCAGCCTTTTCCCCTGGAAGCCAAACATCACCACAGTTCTTATATTATTTCCTACCTCTGCCTCACTCTTAGGGGCTCTGAAACCTGTTGAGTAAAATTTCCATTTCAGTAGGACCACATCTTCAGGAGTACTCTATGTATTGTACAGATGTACATTATTATTTTGCAAGAGAGTATATTTGCCACTTACTGTTTAATCATTTTTCATATTTGGCTGCAGAAAAAAATAACAACAATCAAACACCACATTGTTTTTTCCTTTATATATTTTAAAATAAAATCTAAGTTGAAAGAAATAGGTATGAAATTGCCCCAAACCACGCATTCATTTGGAATTCTTTTTTAACTTCTTATAGCCACCTGTAACAAATGTGAAAGTAAAATGGGAAGCTTCCCTTGTTTTTTTCCTTTGTGATACACTCGACAGCACACTGTGCATAACATAAATTTGTACTTCCTTTCATATGGAATAGGAACCCTGTGGAGGTGAGATGGAGCAAAGCTTCAGGAGGTTTACTTCCACTCTGAAGGTGCAGAATTCAGAAGCTGAGAGGCTATTCCACAGCACAGGAGAAGACAAAGGTGAGTGTGTGTGCTTGGACAGATGATGTGGAACAAGTTAAAGAAGGAAATTCAAGTGGTGGACTTCCAAAAGACAGGTGCTAGAGCCTTGCAAATCAGGAATCTTGCAGATGAAAAATATCTCTGAAATATTACCTATTCAGAAATTTATGTAATATAAATATCCATATGTATTCTACACACACAAATGTGTAAAAGCATCAATCTATTAATATAAACATTATCAATGAAAAGGCCAATCAGTGGTACCCTTTTAGGGACTGTGCAGCTCACATCAGTTCTGCCATTTACAAGTTTGGCTTTGTCTCCCTTCCTCTAGCAAGACTACAGGAGAAGATATATCAACGTTTGATTCACTCATCTATAATGAATGAGTTTAGGAGTACAAAAAAATTCTCAGAATACACCTCCCAAAAGCCTACAAAGTGAGGTCACATAAGAGGAGCAGGTGCATGCATGTTGACAAATGACCAGAGACACTGGAACAGAAGATGATTCTCCCCCACTACTTCACCCTGGTGAGACCCCACCTGGAGTACTGCATCCAGCTCTGGAGCCCCTGTTACAAGAGGGATGTGGACATCCTGGAGCATGTCCAGATAAGGGCCACAAGGATGATCAGAGGGATGGAGAACCTCTGCTATGAGGACAGACTGGAAGAGTTGGGGCTGTTGAGTCTGGAGAAGAGGAGGCTCCCAGGTGACCTTATTGTTGCCTTCCAGGATCTGAAGGGGACCTACAGCAAAGTTGGGGAGGGACTTTTTAGACTATCAGGGAGTGACAGGAGTAGGGGGAATGGAGCAAAGCTGGAGGTGGGGAGATTCAGATTGGATGTGAGGGGGAAGTTCTGGAATGGGTTGCCCATGGGGTTGATTGGGGCCCCATCCCTGGAGGTGTTTAAGACAAGGCTGGATGAGGCTCTGTCCAGCCTCCTCTAGGGCAGGGTGTCCCTGGGCATGGCAGGGGGGTTGGAACTAGATGATCCTTGTGGTCCCTTCTAACTCTGACTGATGCTATGATTCTAAGATGAGCTGGTAGTTAATAGACTCTTCTTTGAAAGGTCCCAGTAGACAGTGCTGCCTGTAACTCAGATGAGGTTTATCAGCCACATCTGAAGCAGAGACTACTGTGAAAGGGAGAGGTTGCAGAACTGCTCTGTAAGCTCATGAAACATAAGTACAATGGCAAGGCAGCATGAGCACAGTCAGGTGTGCAGCACTCCTGCTGAATGCAGTTATCTGACAGGCCTATAAAAAGAACAGTTTTTCATCATTGCCTGTCTTTATGAATCCCAACATACAGCATGAGCTTCATAAAAATGTTATTAAAAGTCCAATTATTGTGCAATTTAGACTGAATAAAGGGGCAGAAATGCCTATTTTTTTGTGGATGGGGTTTTTTGTTTGTATTTTCTATTTGTGTTTTTCTGTTTGGTTTTGGGGTGGGTCCTTTTTAGTTTGTGAGAGAAGGGGTTTTGTGGGGTTTTTAGGGTTGGTTGGTTGGTTTTGTTGTTGTTTTGTTTGGGTTTGGTTTGTTTTTTGTTTGGTTTGGATTTTTTTGAGACCTGGCATTTACCATGAAGCTTCTGTTATTTTGAGTTCCCATTACTAATCCCAGAGAAAGCAAGCACCAAAAGATCCACTGCTCTCTGGGATGGGAATCCCAGGACTTATTTCACTCCTTTGTTAATACACATACATCATAATAACAATACTGGGAAGAAATTCAGATTGCCTACTAAAATTTTCCATCATGTAATGTTTGTGTGTCACTGTTACTCCACTAACACAATATGGAAGAGACCTATCACTTACAGTGGCTGACTACACCTTTACTCACCATCATTCCTTTATTGGAATATAAATGGAATCTTCAAATTGCTTTTAAGGCAATTATCAATCCTTGGGCAAAATAATAATTGCAGAAATGTTTTTGAACCCTCAAATTAAAAACAGCACCGTGCAGTGTGTTTTGAAGTTAATACAAGATCTGAAGCAGACAACTGCATCCAGCCTCACTAAATAACCACTAAAGAGCAGGATGCTTCCAATAAGGATAATCAAAACTGTGGGCGGTTGAACTAAAGAAGATGCAGAATTTTATAACGGGTAGAATGACCTGTGATTCCATCAGCACGCTTTTTTCAAACATGTTCACACTCAGACCCTGCCTTCAGCACTGCCTGTAATGCACACTTGTGGCAACTCCAGGTCCCAGTGTTGCTGATAGAGAAATAGGCGGCTGCAAAATGATAATGAGACTTCAGGTGCAATTCTAGAGTGACAGACAAAAAGTTTCAAGAAGCTGTGAGTGCAACAAAATAGGAGAAAACTTAGGATAGCCACAATCTCTTCACAGAAGCAAATGTCATGACTTTAAATTTCCTGACTCGGGAAAATTCAGGAATGAGCAAAGCATCCACAAAGCCCTGCCTTATGAAACAATCCCAACCTCAAAGAAGCTCAAAACAAATATTTTAACTTGATGCTTTCTCCCAGAACAAACTCTTGCAGCCTATTAGATGACATTCTAGGCTCAGTGAATATAATGAGACAGTTTCTACCGATTTTCAGTAGAGCCACACAGCTCACCATGGACCCTGTTGTACATTCCATGAGCTGCTAATAGTACATATGAGTGTTCAGAGGCATAACAGATGTCAGCTGAACCTTTCAGAGAGATAAAATGTGGAATAAGACATGATTTACACTTAACCTATTCCAGAGCCTTACTACCATAACAGTGAAGAATTTCCTTCTATGTCTGTCTAAATATCCTGGATAACTCCAAAAGGATAGAATCAGTGCTGTATCAGTTCTCAGTTCAAAACTCTTTGAGAATATGAACAAGACAACAGACCACTTCATGATGAAAAGATGAGGTGATCTCTGTGAAAGAAGGGATAATTACAAACCCAACCGCTAGAATTCTCTGGGTTTATTCCTTTAATTGTGCTTTGTCTTTATATTGTAACACAGGAACAAGAATAAGATCATAATGTGGGAAAAAATGTATTTGAAAAGTGAAAGAGAAAAAAACCAAACACCCAAGAGTGTGGATAATACAAAAAATGAAGAGGTAAATAGGAACAGATATTTAATCCCATGCTAACTGCAAGTGATTAAGCTTATCAGTGTAAATTCTAGGATGTTACTAGAGAACAATTCAAGAAACAAGTAGACGAAGGACAGAGGTCACACATCACTTCAACTGGCAATCATACAAAAATATGCAAGTTAAGACCATTTCTATAAATTTTTGCACTGCAATATGTAAGAGTTCAGTCCACAAAATACATCTTTGTAGAACCTATTTTTCATTAACAAACTATTGAATCAAAGTTTAATTGCAAATATATTATAGACATTTATATATGACAAAGCACAAACAAAAGCTTCCCTGTTACCCCTTTATCCTCCCTTAAGAATTCCATTCAACTGTGTCATTAAAAACACAGCCCCCAAGTTACTGAAATTGATTAGGTAAATAAAGTCATCATAAATCAGAGTGAAATGAAATATTCAGGAACACACTAAAATTATTATCCAAGACCAATTCCAACAAGCTGCGTCTGATTACTGTAGTACCCACTTGGGATAAATCTAGGTAAAATCTGGACTGTTGAGAATGAAAATCTCCTTTGCCTGCAACCTAGCTTCAAAATCTGACATTGACCAATGTGCTGCATTCCCCAAACACAAAATCAGTTAGAAATTAAAAAGAATCCTTAAAAAATAACTTTGGAATCTCTCTCTATTTTTCTTTTTTTCCTTTCAGGACAGTTATAGATGTCCAACTGTAAAATATAAATTACTGTAAGGAAAAGGAAGGCTTTCAGGAAAAATCAAGTATTTCATTGTTTTATTATACACTCCCTTCATGAACACCTCCACAAGACAGTAAATTCCAAACTATTCTCATGCCTTGAAAAAAGTCTATCAAATGTTTTTCTCACTGGCAAAGGAGCAATGCAGATAATATATCTTAAATATCTGAATGCCCAGATATTCACATTTGCTGATGCATGTATTATTGTCTATGGGAGCAAAATACACTTTTTTTTCCCTGCACTATGAAAATGCTTACATCTCCTCTCAATAATGAATTGATGCAAAAAAATCCTTCTCACAGAATAAAATATCATCTTAATATTTCATAGAAGGAAGATAGGAAAACTAAGGACATTACAACATATCAGACCAAAGAACAATTTGACTGCGGGGATATTTGAGACATGAAGGCTGCCTCATCTCTCTGAGCTGTGAGTCTAATTCTATATTTTTTGGGTGATAAAAGTTCTAAGCTACCAAAAGTCACAGAGCCTATCCTAACATGACGTTATGAAACTGCACCACTTAAGTTATAGTCTCACAATTCAACAAAAACAACAAAAAAACAAGTCAAAACATTTTATAATGCTAAATACATAAAGACCATATGTAAGCAGATAAATTAATCTATTCACATACACACGTATATAAAGAAGATTCTACCTCAGTGTCACTTGTAATAATGAAAGCAAGAAATGCCAAGTATTCAAAAACCCAAACTACTCATTGCAGAAATAAGCATTCTGAAACAAAAAAGAGAACATCAATTAAAAGTCTAAAAAAGAAACCAAAAGCAATCCCAAACCACTCCCAGACCCCTACACACACAGAGGATGGTCAAGCTTAATATGGCTCTGTAACTTCTGAAAGTAGCTCAGAGTGCCAGGTGCTGTGCAAAATCCAATGAGAAAATATCCCTGTTGGTAGAATTATCCTCACCACTCACAAGGCACATGCTGTGTTTTAGTGCAATACAATGATTCTTCAGTTGCTTCTTTGAGAAGTCATAGAATGGTTGGTGAGCAGTGTCAGTGGGAATTGCAGAAAAGCTTTTCAATTAATGTCTAGATTATGCTCCATCCTAAATCACTGAGGTTGGAAGGCACCGCAAAGACCATCCAGTTCCAACTCCCTTGTGCCATAGGCAGGGACACCTCCCCCTAGAACAGGTCACTCAAGGCCTCATCCAACCTGGCCTTGAACACCTCCAGGGAGGGAGCAGCCACAACCTCCCTGGGCAACCTGTGCCAGTCTCACCACCCTCACTGTGAAGAACTTCCTCCTTACATCTAGTTTAAATCTCCCCTCTTCAGTTTAAACCCATTATTCCTTGTCCTGTCATTACAAGACCTTGTCAATAGTCCCTCCCCAGCCTTCCTGTGGGTCCCTTTCAGATACTGGAAGGCTACTACAAGGTCCCCTGGAAGCCTTCTCTTCTCCAGGATGAAGAGCATCAATTCTCTAAGCCTGTCCTCATAGCAGAGCTGCTCCAGCCCTCTGAGCAGCTTTCTTCATAACTTTTTCCACCAGTAACATTTTACAATCTTCCACCAGTAATGTTTTACACCTGAAAGTTCAAACAGAACTCCAGCTCTCAAGTATTCTTTTTTTTAAAAAATCAATTTTTTTTCTTCATCTCAAATTTACCAGTCCACTTTGGGTTCTTCACACAATGCTTCCTATCTTGTGTGATATTTTATCTGGCCTATGCTGGAAGAATTTCCTGTCCATTTTGCCCAGTAAACAACTCAACAGAGCTGAGGCAGAATACATACATACACATACTGTGTGCCAACAAGCACCTAGTTGTAGTGCTTTGAAAAACTTGGCCACAGCAACCCCAAGTAGTGCTACAGGCTGGGGACAGAGTGGTTGGAGAGCAGCCAGGCAGAGAGGGACCTGGGAGTGCTGGTAGACAGGAGCTGAGCATGAGCCAGCAGAGTGCCCAGGTGGGCAGCAGAGCCAATGGCATCCTGGCCTGGATCAGGAACAGTGTGGCCAGCAGGATGAGGGAGGTTATTCTGCCCCTGTACTCAGCATTGGTCAGACCACACCTTGAGTCCTATGTCCAGGTACTGGAACATGTCCAGAGAAGGGCAGCAAGACTGGTGAGGGGCCTGGAGCACAGCCCTGTGAGGAGAGGCTGAGGGAGCTGGGGGTGTGGAGCCTAGAGAAGAGGAGGCTCATTGCTGCCTACAACTACCTGAAGGGAGGTTGTAGCCAGGTGGGGTCAGTTTCTTCGCTCGGGCATCTAGCAACAGGATGAGGCGACACAGTCTCAAACTGTGCCAGAGGAGATATAGGCTGGATGTTAGGAGGAAGTTCTTGACAGAGTGATTGGCATTGGAATAGGCTGCCCAGGGAGGTGGTGGTGCCACCATCCATGGAGGTGTTGAAGAAAAGCCGGGATGGGGCACTTAGTGCCATAGTCTAGTTTACTGGCTAGGGCTGGGTGCTAGGTTGGACTGGATGAGATAGGTGGTCTCTTCCAACCTGGTTGTTTCTATGAGTCTATTGAATGAAGAACCCGAAATGTAATCTGCCCTTAGAAGTGGAAAGGATTGATAAAATTTTGTTCTGTATTACCTAATATGTATTTATAAGCCTCCAAAAACATGTAAATGAGGGACAATCTGAAAACCTTGAGGCTCAAAAAATGATACATTATGGTGACTGACAAGAGAAACCTGGGCTATGAAGGGAGGCTTCAGACTAGAGAAGATACACTGCAAGAGAAGAAAACTAAACTCAGATTAAGTTGATAGACTGGACATGATTAACTAGTGAATTATTTTTCACTTTTTCATAAATAGGTGGTTATTCAGAACAGGACCATGTTGTCAATGGAATGCCAGATATTCTAGATCATCTATTATATAAATGACACCTTTCATAATTCAGGATAGGCAGGGCTAAATCTGGATGGCTTTTCTATTTAACTCTCTGATGTGTCTGACCTTTAGATTAAATTTGCTGGAATAGATTTGCCATTAATATTAAACGACACCAAAAAAAGAATTTCCTGTGAACTCTAGACTTAGATTTCCTTGGACTCATTATTATTTTTATGCTCCAATTATTTACTTACCTACTTACATAAAGATACCCAAACCAATACCACTACCAGTCTAACAATTTCAAAACTCACTGAATTTTAATTACTTTAAACACAACAGTACTCTGATACAGAGACAAAAAAACTCATTCATTTCTCCTCATTAATTCAAATAATTTCCTGCCTCTTTTATCTGCAAATTATTGAGTGTTTTCCAATTCTGATGAAGGTTCCTTTCCTTCTTACCAGAGGTAAACAAGTAGATGTATGTGAGTAGCTGAACTAATGAAGCCTGGTTTCCAAATCTCTATGGGAAGATTCTGATGTTTAGTAAGAGGAAAACTAATTATCTTTAGGGTTAATAACTTTGGGTCTTTCTCCTCCACTCAGAAATATCTGTTCAGGCTTAACATTTTGATACTTCCAAGCCTTTGTCACATATAAAAAAATACACTGATAAGTCAAAGAACCAAATATATACAGTGTGGTTTAAAAAAAAAACTATTTTGAGGGAAGCAGTAATTATTCCTTTTCATAGCAGGAAAAAAAATAAAAGGTATCTTATCATCCACATAAATAATATCACAGACTAAACATGTTATTAAACATTCTCCAGCAAAACATTCACAGCCCTTGTCATATATTTCCTCTTAACAAATAAGTATACATGGAATTAGGGCCACAATGATGATCAGAGGGCTGCAGTATCTCTGCTATGAGGACAGGTTACAAGAGTTGAGGCTCTGCAGCCTGGAGAAGAGAAGGCTTCCAGAAGACCTTATAGGAGCCTTCCAATATCTGAAAGAGGCCTACAGAAAGGCTGGGGAGTGACAACTAGCAAGGTCTTGTAATGACAAGACAAGGAGGAATGGGTTTAAACTGACAGAGGGAAGATTTGAACTAGATGTTAGGAGGAAGTTCTTTATAGTGAGGGTGCTAAGACAGTGGCACAGGTTGACAGGGAGATTGTGGCTGCTCTGTCCATAGAGATGTTCAAGGCCAGGTTGGATGAGGCCCTGAGTGACCTGTTCTAGTGGGAGGTGTCCCTGCCTATGGCACAGGGGGGTTGGAACTGGATGATTTTTGAGGTCACTTCCATCCTAAACCATTCTATGATTCTATGAATTGATGCAATGGAGGATAGCAGAACACTGCTTCAGAAGGAGGTCCTAACACTGCTACCAACATTCTCTTACATTTTTCAAACCAAAGAAGTCAGCAAAGTTTATGGAAAGGAAAGATACCAAGAAATTTCTCATGAGCACATGTGGAGAAATCAGTACAGCTGAAATCACTGCTTACAAACATGCTGAGGAATCAGTCACATGGACTGTCATCAACAGGAGGACAATGGCTGTGGAAGAACTGGCTGGGTATATCTGACAGCTGCATCACTGGCCAAAGCAGAGCATCCTACCAGTAACACTTGCAAGCCACTCTTTCTAGTATCTGAGAAACTTCAGCATCTCTAGCATCTCAGTGTGTGTTTAGGCGATACATGCAAACTGAAATCCCAAACAGTACAGAAGTCTGAATTTTGCAAACAACAGGGCATACAAAGTACATGTAGAATTGCACATGAATAAAATATTTTATACTGAATTTCCCAAGAACAAGTTCATTCTGTTTTACAGAAATTAAAAGTCAAGCTTCCTAAACCTGTGAGATATTTATCCTCCTCATCTTATTGAAAAGAGACATGAATTAAAGAACAGCTCAGCTCAGTTGATCATCTTGACAGAAACTGTGTTAGGAAAAACTTTGGTAGGGAGAAAGAGAGCATAGATCATCCAGCATCTAATCCATAGCCCCAAAATAACACCCTCATTCCTACAAAACAAACAAACAAAAAAACAGAAATACAGAATGTTGCTGTGAGAATCCAATGTAAGACAGAAAAATAAGGGGCAGTGTATAAGCATTTGACCTTCATTCCCACAGCTTCAGGATGTTCTTTCCCATGGGGGAGGAAAAATAGTGGGACACCTGGCCCAGGGGAAAAACAAGACATGATATATATTAAAGACTGAGCTATACTCGCCTGGATTATGTTAATGCATTGTTTGTGTGATGGGATAAAAGGAGCCCCTGCAAGGTGTTTTTGGTCTTTTGCTTTTGGTCCTTTGCCCTGCACAGGCCTTATACTTGCACTGACCTGGAATAAAGAGCACCTGCTTTAATCCAAAGTGTGTCACTGCATTTGTCAGATTACTGGCAGCAACAAGAGGTGGAGGATGTAGGCAATGAGAGAATGAAGCAGCAACAAGCTGCATATTTATTTCCACAATACATTTGTCTCAATTTAGCTTTAAAGTAGTGTTTTATAAATTATTTATTCTATCTTTCAAAAGAATTGGATACACCCTACTACTCACATACAAAAAGCATTCTGCTTTGTATTTTCTATACCTGGCAACAATTTCAGGACACAGAGTTGGTCGTTTTTTGGTTTGTTTTTTTTTTTTTTAATCCCTGGAAGCTAAGTAGCTATGTTTGAATTATCATTCTGTTAAGGTTTTGGTTAAGCAAATGAATTTCATAAAAACCTTAAACCAATTGATTTTCCCCCCTTTAAAAATCAGTCAAAGAATTCATTTTTGTGGTGGACCTTAGGCACTGAATCACGATTAGGGAATCAAGCAAGCATCAAAACATTCACAGCACCACAAGCTATTTTTTTCTTTGCTTCTCATTCCTAGACAGTTATTACTTTTGACAAAGGATTACAGAGAAATATTCCTCCAGGTTTTTGAAAGTAAGGAGACATTAATTATTAATAGAATTTTTTACCTTGGAAAGAATATTGTGTCAGAAAGTACCACTCAGTGAGCTTGGGAAGAGACAAGAGACCGGCAGACGGCTGGACTTAATATATATTCGTAGGAGCTTTAAAGATCAGGCGGTTCTATTTTTTTAATTTATTATTTACTTCAACTTCTTAAACTTCTGCAGTGACTGCTGGTGAACTTCCTATGTTGTACAGGCAATCTACAGAAACTGTGAGTTGAAAAATGTGCTCTGCTATAAGCATGCAATGGAACCTTCACAATGGAACACATGCATGCTATTAGACTTCTGTTTTATGGCAGGGAGAAGATCAAAACTAAATCTACTGAAATTTTGTAGATTGGGTGCCAAGTTATTTCATTATTTTAAAATCTTATTTTCATTTCTAACATGCCTGAAAACAAGAGGAAATTAAACATACATATACGTGTTTAAAGTATTTCACAATGCACTTTTTCCTCCCCTCCTTTTCCTTACCGTTATCAAATGTTAGTGGTTAAAAAAAAAAAAAAAAAAAAAAAAAAAGACNAGAGACTTAATCACTTTGAGTGACTGCTAGAAAGACTCATCCTAATACCCATTTCCCAAAACAGCATTAAATTTATTTGATTCACCTAGACAATGCAACAATGATTTTGATGGAGGAGGCATGAGCCAGAACTAAGTAATTGTAGAAAGCATCAGGTTCTTTTACAAGAATAAATTGTAGCCTGATATATAATACCTCAAGATTTGATGATTTTTATTCACAATAAGTGTAGCTACTGGATCATTTATGTGACTGATACTGAAAAATGGAACCGACTGCACTTGGGACGAACGTATTAAGCATTTCATTCCAAATAGGTTAATGGATCTGTTCTTTGAATGTTAGTTAATAGCACTGTCAAAAAACTCACTCTCTAAACTTACAGTATTGTTTTCTAGCTGTTGCTGGTAAACAGCTTATGAAAACTGTTTTACTTTCTTCAAGTGGGTGCTTTCAGGTATAAAAACACCATTACAATAAAATGGTTTAAACTCCTTACAGCCCTTGCAAAGTGGCTTCTCATTTCATTTTGTTGTTTGGGGATTTTTTTGTCTGGTTCTTTTTTATTCTTTTTTTCTGAAGAATTTTCTTGTTCTTAATGTAACAGACACCTTCATATTCCTACTAGAAGAAATACTTTGATTTGATTCACATGGCTTCAGATCAATGTACAATGTTAGAATGTGTTTTTTTTTTTTTTTTTGCTCCATCCATTCTGCAGCATGGACTTGCATTATGTTCAGCTGCACAACTCAGGAGGTCTTGTGCCCCAGATCAAAATAGTTCATGCAAAGAAATGGAGAATTAGTTTCTCAGAATTCTGAAAGCTACTTGTAGATGCACAAGGCTGTCAGACATCTCATCATAATGAATATGATTATGATTCTGTGTCTCTTTTGCCACTGCATCATGACAGAAAGAAATAGAATATCATAAATATGAAGATCTCACAATACTGAGTCTGTCATTTACAGGTATATAAACTCATGCAGTAATATTGTAAAACTGAAACCCTTATTTTACCCTTGAAATGTGCATTTCAGAAAGAAGTGGAACAATTGTTTAATCCAGTAGTTGTTCATACCACACTAAAGTGCAGGAGCATTTAATGTGTATGGGAGTGCTTATGACTGAGCAGCTCCACTTCACTAAATAGAGAACAAAATAATGCAAAGAATACTTTAAAAAAAGTCCTTATATTTCTTTAATCTATTTTGGCAAGGAGAAAGGATTAAGTGCAGAAAGTCATTACAGATATATATGGTCCAAAAATACAGTCAAGACTCTATTTTTAAATTGAAGTGTTTTTTTGTAACCAGATCAACAAGTTTGGAAAAAAGCAGAGAAAGTGGCTTTTTTCAGATCCAAAAGGAAAGGAGAAAACTGTAAAGTGAACTGTCATTAAGACATCGAGAACAATCACTCAGAATTTTATTAGATGTGTATTAGACTGTCCAGGAGAAGAGGAAGGTGTACCTCGGGAGTCAAACAGACTGTGGAGGAGGAAAGGTCATTGCCTTCCCTGAGGAAAGAGCTACATGTACTTCAGAACCTGTGCAACACCACAACATTAATGGTGGGTCTGGGAGTGGAACAAGACTCACAGGTTACAACGGACTAGAAAACCAGTATCTCCAGTCTAAGTCTATAATTTTTGGCATTCATTAATTTGAGTTTCCAGTCTTATCTCTCAAAAGTATTTTGTAGGTCATTCTTTAATTAAGCCAGAGTAGTTGCTTCCAACTTGAATATTGCTTTGAAGTTTTCTGCTTCTGTTTCAGACCTAAAGAACTACTTATGTGCCTGAGAGCTTATCTGTCTTTTTTCACTATACTTAGTCTAATTAAAGATGTTACACCTACCTGTAAATCTTCTCTTAATTAGCAACTTCATGGATTTGCTGATGGCAAGTCCATAAGTGGATCACTCCACTGCTATCAAACCAACAGGGAATTAATCTAAGCATGCCGAAATGTCATTTCCTCATTAAAAACACACAGTAACACCTTTTGCTCTTTAACAAGACCCTGGGTGCAAAATTCAGCCTTCTGAAAATGAATGTTCTTGTTGATGTCTAAGAGAATGGCTATCTCATTTTGAAGTGCCTGCTGAACATCAGCTTTGTGGTTAAAAAACTCTAAGCTTCTCCGCTATGCAGACATCACAACAGAAAAAGTGAGATGCACCTGTCACCTGGAAAGAGTTAAATCAAAACGGAACTAATTGAAGAGTTATATGTTGTTAGTGGGAAAAAAAAAAAAAAACCAAACAAAAACCACCTACATAAAATAGTGATGTTGTTGGAAGGGACAAAGGGAGAGTAAATATTGAGCTGATTTACACACTGTTGAAGGGGATAGGTCTCCATGGTCAGTACATATTCCCTACAGAAGTTATATAGGAATGCCAATCAAAGAAAATGTTTCCTTTCTCCTGGGATTTAAAAATTCCCATTGAAGTATCTATCTACTCCCTCATTTGAAGTCAAAGCCAGAAGATTCAAAGGGTAAACTAAGCAGATGGGATGCTCTGAGTGATGCAAGAAAAAACAGAAGTATTTGTCAAAGCATTGTATGTACAATGAGGTTTAAAGAATTATGCTAAACATAAAGTGATGGAGCTCACCTGAGAAATTCTGCCATGAAAGAGAACCTTTTCCACCTATCTCCCAAAGAAAAAAAGAACTAAGTCTGATATATCAGACAAGAGCAATTTCATGATTTGAATTTAACTTTCAATCAGAGGCTCTCAAACTTTCAGCGCTGCTGAAATTTTCTCTCCTGTTTTTTGCTACAAAGGAGAAGGAAAAATATACAGATGCTCCAAATCACTTATGAAATTGCAAAATAGTAGTGACATGAAACTTCCTTACTATTTTGAAGTAGTTGTACGGAAGTCATGATACATTAAGGCTTTAGATACTACTTTTTATAGGAAAAAAAAAATCCACACCTGTTAAACAGTAAAATGATGAAAAGATAAATAAGCATATGTTCAAGGGCACAGAGTGCAGTCAGGCAGATAAAGCACACCAAAGTAAACCCCTTCTGCAGAACAAGCAAAATAGGTTTACACAAAGCCAGACATTACAAAGAAGACCAATAAAGCAGCTCACTGTTCAGAGATGACTGTCTCTTACATTGTGGTCTATTAAATCCATTTCATTCCTTCCACAATACAACATGTACACAGACCTCTTTGTCCCTCTTTCTAAGGCATGACTGTCGAGTTCAACAAGTCAAGTATTCATTGCAGTAATTTGGAAAATGTATTCTAAAGCCCATCTCAATAGGCATGCCCTTTTTGGAACCCTGAAAAGCAGCTTCCCTCGGCCCCCGAGAGTATCCTGTAGGATTTCTTCTGAACTCCTTTATCTATATCACTTCATCTCCTTCAACCCCTACATGCTGTTAGTTTATTTATCTAAAACATGATGATTAGACAATCTGCACACTAGTTCTTCATATTGTCAATCTCATGCTGCTTTATCTTATGTATTGAACATTGTCCTTGCTGGCCTTTCTTCTGCTAGTCTCTCTTCAGTGATGCCTTTAAAAAACAAAAAAAAACATTTGACTATCAGGAATTTCCGTATTATAGGGGTCACAAATCTCATTCTCAGACAAAAAAAGTCTGTATCCCATTATGTTATAATTTCTGTAACATGCAGATTCAGACATTAGGTTCTGGATCCAGAATTTCTTTTAATATTTACAGGAGTCCTGATGGCTAACGTTCACTTAAAAATAGACCTACTGAAATGGTTGAAGAGATCTGTGTGGTAGTGTAGAAACAGTGATTCCAGTAGAAGAGCCGATAACATTGAGCCAGAAGAGAATCATAGAATGGTTTAGGTCGGAAGAGACCTCAAAGATCATCCAGCTCCAACCCCCTGCCATACATAGGGACACCTCCCACTAGAACAGGTTGTTCAAGGCCTCATCTAACCTGGCCTTGAACATCTCTATGGATAGAGCAGCCACAATCTCCCTGTCAACCTGCACCAGTGTCTCACCACCCTCACTGCGAAGAACTTCCTCCTAACATCCAGTTTAAATCTCTCCTCCACCAGTTTAAACCCATTCCCCCTTGTCCTGTCATTACAAGACCTTCTCAATTCTCCTGTAGGCCCCCCTCAGAATAGTGTATGTCACTATTCTGCAAAAAGAGCAAGAAAAGTAATGATTGTGGTTCTTATTTCTCCTATATTTATCATAAAACAAAACAAAAACAAAAGTACAACTACCTTCTCCATTCTAACAAAATAAAAATGACACAACTAAAGACAAAAGATATGAAGGATATAAAATGCTAAGAAGGTTGACTGGAGAAAGGCAGTGCAAGCGATAAAAATGTGACTTAGCTTAGCCTAATCTCTAGAGCTTCTTTGCCATTTTTCTTTCCTCCTTTGAGAATATTTGTTTAGGGATTTATATTACAGGTCAAATACTGTTTCTAAAGGAGGCAAATACAATTCAGCAAAAGGATTCCTTTGATAAAGTCACCAAAACTGAAATATAAATACAGTATAGCAGAAATGACCTTAAGACGGTCTGCAGCAGAAACTGGATTCCCCAGTCTGTTTGCTGCAAACACTGATGGGAACAAGAAAAAGAATTCTGACTCTATCTATGGATGAGCACTGACAAACACATGCGATAAGTTCCAGCTACTGCTTGGCCACATACAGAGATAAGAGGAGCCAGATGCAAAGTTCCCAGCCTGCATATACTAGAGAAGCCAAAAGGAGATTAGCTAGTGATCTGTGCCCTTCTGGAGAAGGAGCTGGAGGCCAGCTGTGCCTACTAAAGGCTTAAAAACAAACAAGGTGACTATATATTTTTTTTTTCTTTTTTTTAACACAGTGACTTAAGTACTTCCCTACCAATGCTCATTTCTAGTCCCTTTCCCGCCACATGGTCTAGATTTGAAATTGTTTTTCCACCTTCCTTGATGCATATCTACATTTCAAACTACTTTGATCCAGCTTGAATCCTAGGCAACTTTTTCCTGCCTGCATGTCAATCATTCCTTTCTGGAGGAATTAAACTCAAGGTAACTTTTCTTACCTGTTTTACATAGTTTCCTCACCAGACTTGCTAAAGAATTCTAAGAATTGACAGATTGAAAAAAAAAAAAAAAAAAATCTGCACAGGGTTCTCTTAGGCACATCTGTCCTGTTATTTATTTTAGTCATTGTTGCTCCTTACCTTCCTAGCACAGAAACTTCTGTTCCTTGCTCACAAGGGTCTCCGGTGAATGCTTTTACCAGATGTCTTCCCATAATTGTCATCTTCATGACATCCCAGTGAGACAATAATCATCCCCACAGCTTACAGTTTGCTCTAAGAACCCTCCCTTACTTAAAAGTTCTGTTTTTCCTCACAAAAATCAAACCCTTTCTAACAACAGAGCCCTTCTATCTAGCACATTCTGTTAATTTCAAATTTCCTCCCTCTGAGTTTATATCAGCCAGTATTTATTTTGAAAAGACTACTGTCTTTGATCCACACCTTTCTACTGCAAGGGCCTTTTGCTAACTGTTCAAAAAAGCTAGTGATAAAAAATACCCAAACAAACAAAAAAGAAATGAGAAAGAAAGAAGCCGCAGCCTCCAGGACAATGGAGTTTATCATCTCTGGATATTAGTTTATTGATCTCAGGATTAGAATTAACTAAATAAATATCTTCTACCTTCCTGGGTTATATCCCTGGGGAGAGACATAGGGAGAGACATAGACAACACTGCCAGCTGAGAGAAGAGTATCTTTGAGCCACATTAAGGCATACACACTCACCCACCTCCACAACTTAGGCTCCTACCTAGAGACTTTGAGAAATTAGTGATAGCACTTTTTCTGTCATAGCCTAATAACTGATCCGTTCACCAAAGAAGTTACAGACCTTAATTCAAATCCTTCCTTGTAGCCCAAGTGGATTAAAATTCTGATCTCTTACATTCCCAAGAGGATCCTAACCATTAGACTGCAAGATTTTTCAGGACAGCAGGTAATAACACACGATTTACTTAAAACTCCCATGGAGGTTGTAGTACTGAATCCAAAGGAGTATCAGACTCATAGTGCCAAGAGGCAACAAAACCAGAAACTCTTCCAGGACTAGGCAGGTTGTATCTCCATTGATGTAGAATCATTGTAACAAAAACTGAAACAGACTCCATCATGTGTTTCCCCCAGACAACAGCACATCCCCATAAGCATTCAAAGATTAAATCGCTCAGATTGAGTCTGATATTGCTGCAAGGGCAACATAACACTTCAGGATCTTCCAGGCCAAACTCAAGGTGTAAATTTATTCGATTCACTGGCCACTGGGCATAACTAAATGTGGGCCATTAAACTGCCATGTTGAATGCAAGTGCTGAGCACTTCACATATAGACTGAACTTTCCACTTCACTGTTTCCACTGATTCCTATCTTCAAAATGTTTCTCAAGCATCATGTCTTAGTTATGCTCTTCTCTCTCCACATGCCAAAGCTATGTGACTGGTTACCTCTGCAGAACTGGATTAGTAGTGGTAGAGTGTGCCTATCTTCTTTTTAAATTTTTTTTCTTGGTGGTGGTGTCATTTTTTGTTTAGTTTGTTGGTTTTTTTTTAATTATCTAACTATAAAAGAAGATTCATTTTGCTGCTGGCCTTTCTCAAATGTTTACCAATCTGATTGCTGTCTTGAAACCAGCTGAAAAAGCTTATACATGGAAGATCTTCAAGGAGCAGGAAACCATTGAAACATTCTATCTTTTTTATCACTAGCAATATAAATGCTTAAGCACATCTTTCTCCCTTCCCATTCTCTTTATTTTCCAATATAAATGGCAGAGATGCTCATTTTCACATCTAGCCTGAGATATCAGCTGTGCTTGACTAATGACACTGAAGCTAAACAACAACATTCAGGGGAAAAAACAACATAGGCCACATTAGCATACCTATATGCCTATATTTTAATTTCATGGAGTTTTAGTGATGTGTACTTCTCACAGAAGATTCATTATGTAAAATTCAAGGTGTCTGGAAACAGTTTAAACATGCACACATATACACAAAGTATGAAATCACTGAGGACTCTGCACGACAGATGTAGCTTGCGTTAATTCAGCCTACAGAGATATGCTTACAAAGCTATAAAGAAAAAGCAGCCCCACTAAAGTCAGCTGGAAAACACACAACTGCATTTAATCATGTTTAAGTATTTACTAAATTGGGGGACTGCTTTCCTATTGGAAATGAAAATGACCCTAATGTGAAGACTGGTATTAAGCTTGAATATACTAAAGACATACAGCATTTGCTATTATTAATCCTTACTGTAGTAAAGAGAACAGTCAGTGCAAGATGTGATGCTGTGTGAGATAGTAGAATACATCCAGTCACTGAAAAGACATTTCAGACATATGCAGGCTAATCTTTTTCTATGTAAGGTCACATACTGTGATAGAGGAAACTTACACATACATTTAACTGTTAGCTGCTCCTTAAACAAGCACAGAACTTCAGATGGGGCTTCGCCAATTACTGACATTAGCTTTATCACCTTAATAAATGGCATGACACATTAAGTATCCAAGCTTGGGCACTCCAAACAAAATCATTACTTTCTGACTATGTTTAACAAACAGAGTCTATTTAATATTATGTGATTGTCTCATTCAGGTTTCTTACACATGTGCAACCACCAGAAAACCTACAAAGGGCCAAAGTGCCTGGATTCTGTCCAAATTATTTCCCCTTGGATGAAATAATTTAGGATGAAAATGTATATTATTATCAAGATAATGTCTTATAAAACTCTGGCAGTAAACATCGGGGGAACTTAGCATAAAAACACATCAGCAAACTTGTTTCTGTGATTTTTTCCTGTGAAAATATATACTATTATTGTCAAATTTACTAGAACTAGGAACAAATACCTAGAGTTACTTAGGACTGCAAGTCTAAACAGCAAAGGTGACATTTAACTTTAAATAAGGTGCATTGCCCCAAGGATAAGGATACTGAATCCGTTTTGAAAATAGGACTTTGTACCTACACAAAGAGATACACACACAGCTGAGTGAATCCTGATTCTGTTTGGGCTCTAGAAGGAATAAATGACAGAAAAGAGTCTATTTCTAATCAGGCTGTACCTGGGCCAGCCAGAGCCTCGTGCTGTAGTAGCAGACAGAGGGACAGGGTGGGTCTTTCTATTGCTCTGTCTCAAGTAGTGCTCAAAAGACTGATCAGTAGGCAATACAAAATAACTAATCCCTACTGTTTTTCTTGCTCTTTCTTTTAGGTTCATTCATCTCTTTGAAGATGATCATAAAAAGTTTTCAGACAATCTGCTCTTCTCATACGTGTCTTCACCACCGGAACTACCCATGTATGATTTTAGTGACTATAAACCCTGTGCTGCCACTGTATTTTTCACTAGGCCTGTCTGACAGTTTCTCCCTCTAAATAGAGTGCACTGGAGTCATCTTTATCAAGGAGGAAATGAAGAGCCTTCATATCTACAAAGAAGTGCAATGCCTACAGCTGAAGAGTGAAGACAGTTATTAGGGATTACCCCTTCTTCACTGACAGGTAACTGCCACACACTGTCATTAATGGGTTCATTTAGCAAACATACTGCACATAGTATTACCTGTCTTAAAGTGGGTTAGCTCTTTGCAGGTGACAAAGCACTGGTGGTGGAGAGCCTTATTTTACTTATCCTGCAGGGATTATTTTATTTTTTAGAAGTGATGAAGTGTTCAGGATTCTATTTCAGGCAAGCTGACATTTGGAGATTTCACTTTTAAGTTTCCCCATTATTTATCAAGGGACTTGTTATAAGAAAAGAGAAGAGATGTTAGACTTTTGTTTCAGGTACTTAGCTTGTCCTATCAAACCAAAGCCTTGTTTAGGGATGCCTTTTGTACCTTTGCTTCTTCCTGTTCATGACACTACTGCACGTTCTCTGACAAGGGACATCAGTATCTGAAGTGATAACTGGCAAGAAACCTGGCACACAGGAAAAAAATCAATATTATTTTTTAAAATTAAATTGAGAGGTAGCTACCAAAGGAAGTCTATATGTGGAATTAGAATGAAATATCTTCTCTCCCTCCAAATAAACTTCAGAAAATATTTATTTTTTAAAATATGGGCCAAGGTAAAGAGCTAATCTTTCAAATGCATTAAAAAAAAAAAAAAAAAAAAAAAAAAAAAAAAAAAAAAAAAAAAAAAAAAAGTGACTAAACAAATGCCAGCCATCTAGAGTTCAATAAACCCACCTTAGCCTGTGCCTTGGATTAGCTGTATCATGGCTCATCTAATCTGCATAGCATGGCCTAACTAGAATTCTTCATTTTAAAACCATTTACTCTTGAAATCCTCTCATTTCTGTTTGTTTTACTGCTGATCAACTATTCCATAAAAGGCTTATATTTTTAAAAAGACATTATTTTTAATATTTATTTAGTCTGAAATAAGTTATATCAGACACTTTCTCATTTTTCTGGTGAAGGATAGTTCCTATCTCTGCTTGCTTTGATATAACAAAACTTCTTAACCATGATCAAAAGCCTCATTGCAAAAGCCTGTGCTAAACAAGCTCCAGCTTGAGCTCCTACAAAGTTCTCCAACCTCTGCACATGCCCTTACACAATTCTGATGTAAATATAAGCTCTTAACTAGATTTGAATTGTGCCTTTGAAAGCAGAATCACTTCACAGCAGACAGATGCTATCTGTACTGACTATGGGTCACTGAGTTCTCTGCACGTTCTGAGATACCGCAAGCCAACGCATTTATTTACTATGTTTCACTGGCACAATATATAAGATGTATCTCCCTGAACTGAATGGTTGCAAAGTCTCCAGGGTAATTTGTTCTCCAAAATCATGACTTCACAAACTAATTAATCTTCTTCTGTCTTCTAACCAACAGCTAATTATTTTTTCTTCACAGTGTTATGAACGAGGTTTAGCAGTTTGCTTTGTTGCTTCAACTCTTCCATTTATAGCAACTGTCTGTATAAAATAAACCTCTGTATTTTAAAGGCTGCTAGAAAGGCCACACACCAATATAAAACAACAGGCTTAAAATAAAATGTTCATTAAAAAACAAACACCCCAAAACCAAACGTACAAGCAGAAAATACACAGAAATCGTGAAATTCCTCCACATTCTAAAACAGCACTGCAAGAGAACCTCACTTTCATATCTATTTCTGCTTTAAACTTCCCTCCATCACCATGCATAAATTAGCACCCTTACCAGTTCCATCCTTGACCTCTTCTTCTTTTCCATATTAAAAAAAAAGGAAAAAAAAATAGATACATAGAATGGAAGCTGTCACCTGTACTCTAGCTAAAAACACTTCACTCATGCTGCACTTAAGAGAGTTACATCCTCAACAGCTCTGACATGGTTTTCTGGATCAAGAAGATAAATCAGCAGAGTCCACATATTTCTGTTCTAAATATACCTCAAAGCTAAACACCACATGTAGAATATAATAGTTCTGAATGTAACCACTGCTAACTGACCTGACAACTACTGATTTTGCACTTTACAAGGTAGAAAACCTGCCATTTGATACACAGCAAAAAGACCTGTTATAACTGGGGGGCTTTGGCTACAAAAAAGACCAAACCAAACCATTAAAAAAGAAAATTAAAAAAAAACCCCAACACTAAAATACCTAAAATATTTTTGTACTATTGTTTGGAAGATCCATTAAAATGTCACTAACATTTACACAAGGCACTCATGAAAGCTATTATAAGCAGAATTTTATTATAAGATGCACTTTGTATCACACCTTACAGAACTGCCTTGGAACTCTCCGCCAACATTGTAATCTTACACAGAGAATAACACCACCTACTTTCCAATCCCCTAATTACAACTGAGCAAAGTGATCTTGTGAGCTGGCAATGTCACTTCCAGTTCTAATTCAGCGAAGCCATACAACTTCCTCTGAGTGGGGAAGAAAAGCATTGCTCGTGTTGAAATGGTGCAATCACACCATGTAAAGAAAGTATGTTAAAACCAGACTCCAGTGTCACTCAAGAGCAAGACCTGCACATACCAGGGAGAGTTCAGCCAGCAGCGGTGTCATTTCAGCAATCTCAAAATCAGCACTGAAAATCAGCATCATTTTAATGCAAGGGAGATGACTATAGAAATGCAATTATTTTTGCTAACTCCAACAGCAGCTTGACTTCTGCCTGGATAGTTCACTTAGCAGTTCATGCACTCAGATGTACTCAGTTCTGCAACAATCTAACAGCAGCAGTGCTCAGTAGTTTCAGGATTTGAAAGCAGTATATCTAGCGAAGTCATAGATATTTAGGGCAATTTGAAGTGCCTTGAAAATAAATCACAATTTCAATTTTCTCAAAATAAAATCTCAAAGTCCCTGATTTGCTGATCTTTAAAAATAAACAAATGTTTAACTATGATTTTTTAAATTATTTCATTACCTTTTGCAACACATATTTCTGTTCAAGCCACTTTAAGCCACTTAGGATTTTGTAATTCATACTTTGCACTGAAAAGACAGGCAGGCCTAACCTTGCCTAACAGATATCTTTAGAAGAACCATGAAAGATCTCTGAGCAGTCATTAATCACAACTGCATACTCTCACAGAGAATTGTCCCATTTTAAAGACTCATATCTTGCAACCACTTGAACATAGGCACTTTTGCTCAGGGGACTAAGCCCACAGGACAAAGCATGGTATATGTGAAAGCAATGTTATTGCATCCTTGAGAGTTCATGGAATCTTCACATGTTCCACACCTGAACTTATATCTGGTTGTGCCCTGGCAGCCCAATTTGACACTAAGCAGCCCATAGACAGTACCTACTGAGTCACTTCATTGACATTCAGCAGATCTGATGAACTGGACTTCTATTTCTGAGTAAACCAAGCTATAAAAAGTTTGAGTACTTCTACATAATAACCACCTAATGTCCTTATGCAGAATTACTGGATTCATAGTGAATACGAAGACAGCATACAGCTGCTTTGCACTTCCATGCAAGGACATACAAGTATTGTACAAATTCAGGCATAGAAAGATGATAGGAAGCTACATGTGTATTCAGAAGCTTATCTCTGGGGAACGACAAAGTTAGGTACATGTTCTGCTGAGTTTTTTTGTAGAGAAGGAACGAATAGTAAAAATGTATCAGATTGGAGGATGTGTCTGTCTGTGTTTGTTCCTTTTCAAGTAGCAAAAAAAGAGGAGACCAAAGTACCAGGTCTCTGACACCTTTCTCTTAAGAAGTATTTGCCCAAGGAGAGAAGAAAGTCTGTGGGTGAAAAGTGGATGAAAATTGATCATATCTTCAGTAGGCTAAAAAATATTCAGCTCAACCTTAGATTGACATAAACTCATCACAACTTCTTATGCCTGTTCTGATAGCACACAGTTTGCTCCAGCTCTCTTTTAATCTATTATTCTCATTGAAGTCTTTGGGTTAATAGATGTAGTCTGTTCCGTATGTTACCAAACTCCCATGAAAATTAGTTGGAGAAAAGGCTAAATAAGCCTTAGCCCAATACTCAGAATGAATTCAGCAGCTCTCAGAATGTGCCTCGAAGATAAGGTTGTATAAACCTAACTAGGCAAAACACAGGCTTCAGCAGAAGATGCTCGGTGTCCCCTCGCTCATATGCAACAGGAACCGCCAACAAGAAATGAACATATTTGAAAGTACGTATCCATTTTTTTCCTCCCTTATTACTATTCATTATCAGACTCTTAAGAAATGGAGACCCAAGTATACCAGCAAAGCTTCTCCTCTCCAACCTTTCATCTTTTGAGCTATCCTTACTCACATAGGGATCTCTCAGCATGTGAGTTACAGCAGCTCAGGTCCAGGAGGAATTTTTCCCTTTAAAATGCAATGCCTCACACAGAAACAAGTGAGCTCTATTTTTTAATAACAGAGATCACAAGTTGATGCACCTTCTAGTCCCGCTGATGTTAATGGGCACAATTCTAAGCTTACAGTTTAGTCATGCTTCAGCTCCTGCTGAGATGAATGACAAAAACTTTGTACTGCTTTCAGTGGAACAGGATCAGGAGCTCAGTTTTACCACAGGCCCAGCTCATGCAGGTTTTGCACTGAAGTTAGTGAGACCTGGCTTGAATGAAGATTAAGGACCTCAAGATCCAGCCTAGTGCGATCTGCATCTCTCAATAAATAACCAGATTAGGCCTGTATGCATTACTTAAAGTGGAAAATGATGAAAGAAAATCAAACATATTTCTATTTGACTGATTTGTTAGACAATGAAAGAGACCTACTATTTCAGAACAACACTAAAAAGTGCATTACAATCCAGCAAAATATGAAGACATATGCAAGAACTCTGTTCATGTGTATATTAATCAAAATAAAACTTATTTGCAACTCATACGTCTATCAGCTGTAGCAGGCAAATAATTTTCAAGTTACAGCTATGGCATTATGAGTGCAAAGGCAGTAATATATTTCATCTCTTTAATTCAGTGGAGAAGGCCTTGTGTACCTCTTCATTTATAAACTGAAATGCATTGTGAGGCTACATGAATAATGAATATTAAGGAGACACCTGCTGCCAACAGGTCTAAGAAATTCAAACTTGAACACAAACGGGTTTAAAATGCACTTCTGAGTTTTTCCATTTTCCCCAACATGACAGCTTTGAGAAGGCTCTACTGAGCAAAATGGGTGCTGCTTCCTTTAAGATTCACTATTTCATTTCCCCTGACATTTGGAAAACTTTCACCTCATTCTGCTCTTTCTCCTCTTTGTGTTATTTGTTAGGCTCTCCTTTTCCTTTCTTGTCTTTTATGTCAGAAAATAGATTAAATCATCTGTCTCATCACAATGAAAGAATACTTCATACTGGTTTTCTTTCAGTTCTGGTTCTCTATTACTTAACTTCAGCTCCTGGTTAGTTCTTTGTATTATGGTTTCCATCTTGGGAATTAATAAATTAAAAAGAACAAAAATTAAATTAAACTTGTCAGGCTTGCAATAGAGAGTGATTTAGGTGCTTGCTCACATAAAATTGAGAGGGAATATTTCAGTATCCTAGGGGAGATCAAATGAGATTAATACCTTGAAAGAGATTAAAATTTGTTAGGAAGACAGAAAGAATTAGGAGCAATTCTGGAATATATATATACATATTGTCAGCCCAACAGAAAAGCAGGTCTTTATGCTTTGAATTAAAAAGAAGTCCAGTTAAATTGGTAGTGCCAGACAATATGTGCAGTCAAACTGAGTAGTGTGTTACTGCTCTGCTTCCCGGAATACAGCACAAATGCCTCAGGAACAAAATCCTAATTGGTTTAAGAAATATTAAAGTTTTTCTGTCTAATATACTTAGGGATTTTGCACCTGATGGCACTATCAGAGAGATAAGAACATATTAAAATCATACAGAGCATTCAACAGAAAGGTCTGAGGAAAGAATTAAAAAAAAAAAAAAACCACAACCAAATTAAAGACAAAAAATTACATCTTCTTGTGATACAGCTTCTACCTGCTAATTAAAAGGAACAACTCTGTCACCTTCTTAGCATGAATTATTCCAGTCTTGAAAGTCTTTTCTGATTATTCTCACAGGCAGGCCTTATGCTCTTTCCATAAAAACAGCTCCTCTAGAAGTACTTGCATTGTCTTATTTTTATAAATAGCTGGAGGAAATACATCTCTTATGATGGTCACACAGAACTAGCTCACTATCAGACGTGATGGCACAGCAATCAAGCAGGATTTATTACTTTAGTTCATTGTAAGTGGGATATAATCATAGTCCTTCTTTCTCCACCAGAACTAAGAAAGCCATTAAGTGATTGGCTACTATTTTTATTCTGTTCTTTTTGGGCTCTAAACAAATACACAGAGCCATGCTGCTTTTCAGATCAGACATTTCTGTTCAAGTATATTCAATTCTAAGTGAATGCAGATACAAGACAAACTGAACCATGCTATTTATTTGGTTTTAGTACTGGCCTACTAGATAACAACCAAGATTTTTCACAGCAAATGTGAGTAGTCAATGAGAAAAGTTAAAGAAAGACATTTCTGTTAATAAGCAAAATTAGAGTAATAAATTACAAAGCAGACTCAGACTTTCAGACCCTTTGATATGGAACCTATCTAACAGATAATTTGATTAAGTCTGAACAGCAGTATCTATACATCTTTGTTTAAAAAGCTCACTAAGTTTTATATATCTAATAACATCAGTTATGGTTAGCTTCTAGCACCAGATCTAATAAAACAATTTTAGCACTGAGACAGCAAAGCTTCAGATTTCCCATCGTAGGGGATGAGTCCCTAACCTTGTTAGATGCACAGGCATCCTATGCAGCACATAGAGAGTAAAGACTAAGCTTCAGAGATGAGAGCTTCCTCTTACCAGGAGTCATTCTACTGAAGACAGAAATAAATCTTAAATCTGGTTAGACATTTCACATAGAGCTGCATTAGGGTAATCCTGTCTGCTCGGCAGTGAAAAAAGGTTTCCATACCTTATACTTTGTCCTTTGAAGAGCTGAAGAGAGTAGTGCAAGACTGAGCTTAGTAGTAAGAATAGGGAGATAAAAGTCTTTATATAATTAATCAAGTAATTTGCCCAAAGATGGGGACATGGGGATGTTTTAAGCCAAAAGGACAGGTAGCATGTTCAGTAGCAACTAAGCAGTGTCTTTAAGGTTTATAACTCTGGCCTCTGCTTTTCACATAAATTCTATTTTGCATCTTTCCCTTTAAGGGTGTCAACCAGGTGAGAACAAATACCATTAAAACTTTTTTTTTTTCTCCCTGTCATGGACCTCAGAGCTGAAATCCCTTTGCAATAAGTGTCTAAACATTGAACATAATTTTATTTCTTTGCTAATCAAAACGGTCATTCGAGAAATAGTGATCATCCTGAACACTCTCAAAAGACTGCATAGGCATTATCTTAAATTTAATGAGTGCTGATTAAGTCTGCAGAGCATCTTCATTTTAATTTATGAAATTGGTATTTCATTTGTTGACCATTTGTACTTTAAAAAAAAAAAAAAAAACAAAAAATCAGAAGTAATCACTGTAGATACCTAGAGTTAATTGATGTTCTCATTAAATCCTGTATGCCCATAGGTAAAACTGCATGCCCATAAATGTCAATGAAAATGCTGTATTTAAAATGCTCTGCTTGTTAAAAACATTACATGTGAAATTACTTACCACAGTTCTGCAAGTCTGAAAATCAGTTCCTAAATCATCTCTGCAGGTTTTGTAACATAGAATCATAAAATGGCCAAGGTTGGAAGGTACCTCAAAGCTTATCCAGTTCTAACCCCCCTGTGCCATAGGCATGGACACCTCCCACTAGAACAGGTCACTCAAGGCCTCATCCAACCTGGCCTTGAACACATCCAGGGAGGGAGCAGCCACAACCTCCCTGGGCAACCTGTACCAGTGTCTCACCACCCTCACTGCAAAGTTCTTCCCGTTTAAATCTCTCCTCTGCCAGTTTAAACCCATTACCCCTCATCCTGTCATTACAAGACCTTGTGAATAGTCCCTTCCCAGCCCTCCTGTAGACTCCAGTCACTTGCTGGAAGTGTAATCATTTGGCTTACATACTTAAGACACTAATGCCCTTATGATGTTGAATATTCACTCTCCAATTGACACAACATGTTATTCTTCATGATCTCAAAGGCAAACAAAAAAACAACCAAACAAACATAATCAAGATTCACATTTTTAAAAATAAATGTTTGTACTTTTCATGCAAAATTAATTGATCTGCACATTGCCATCAATTTACCTGCAAGATGTACTAGAGTGATATGCCTACAGTTAAAGTATCTGTAAATCAACACATGATGCAAAACCCCATCTTTCTCACTTGGAAAACATAGGATTATAATTTTATATAAAATAATCCTAAGTATGTTTCTGCAGAAACGATTTTCTTTTTAATAAAGCAGCAGTGAAACTATATCCATAGTGAAAAAATTAAACTAAAACAAGCACCCCTTTGTACAATTTAGGTCCCTTGATTTCAGGTATCATTTACATATATACAAATTGATTTTACGATCAGGGAATTTTACTATGGTTAGCAATCTAACACCTGCTTAAAATCCCTTTGAAATAGGAAGCCTTTACTACCTGCATGTAAACAAGCAGAGGCCAATGCGCAAACACTGATGTGAAACATTTCTAACATTCCTTTCCCCTTTTGACAGTCAAATGCCCTCAGGCCATCGGTAGAACCTAGACATCCTTTGGGGTTTGCTCCAAAGCTACCATTCTTCCCCCTAAAGACTGAGACTCTTTCAATCATCTTCTTTGCACATACTGAAGTTATCTTCCATCTGCTCTCATAATAAGAGCAGTGAAATGATCCTTGAAATTCAACCCCTGAAGTTAAGGTTACAGTGCCTTTTTTAGGAAAAATTATGCTGATATCTGGTCCTTTCTTACCTATAGCATAGGAAAAGTCATGCTGATTTCTGGTCCTTTTTTACCTATGGCATAGGAAAAATCATGCTGATATCTGGTCCTTTCTTACCTGTAGCATAGGAAAAATCATGCTGATATCTGGTCCTTCACCACCCAATACATAACAGCATCACTGCTGATCATCACTTGCTGCAACCAAAACATTCACCCACTTGGAGAGCAATGTGTCAGATCATGTGTTTCTAGATGGTGAAATAAACTCCAGACTTTCCAAATTCAGAAAGATTTTAAGATTGGATTAAAAAGATGATAAATTGGTTTTCAAACCAGCAGCTGTGGATAGCTTAAGGTCAATGTATGGCTAGCATACATTCAAGGATGACTAGCTAACTAGACAATATACCTGGAGGAAAATCAAACAAAGGTAAAAAGGTGGAATAAGATTTATGAAGATCTAATACCTTGTGAAATAACTCACATCTACCGCACTTAAAGGAAAGCCCAAAGGACATTTAGTAAAGAATAACCCTTAAGTCAGTCTGACATTTGCTGTCCTGTATTATGAAATTGTATTCTTTGCAGTTATTAAAGCCTATAGCTACATGAGAACCTAAAACCAAAATTAATATGAAGAAAAAGCTTTTGAATAAAACAAAACCAACAAACAAATCCAAATGAGCTAACCAACAAAACTGAACAACAACAACCAGCCACAACACATTGAACAGGTTGATAAGGGTTGCTCAAAACAAACTACCTCCATCACTGACTCTATGAAATACATGGGTCAAAAAGCAGTCATTTAGCTCTAAATCTCAATTCATAAGTAGGGCACAGCTCCTATTTGTAGTGTCATGACTTGCCTCTATATTAATTAGATTGTTACTATTAGAAGATCTTACAAAACTTTGCTTTCTTCTATGTCCTTGAAATCTAAGACTGTTGTGTTTGTGTCAGCTTTCAGTAAAGACAGACCTAGGTGACAGAAACAGATGCAGAACACAAAACTATTCCCGACTCTTCAGCATCTTCAGGGCTTTTGGAACTTTAACAGATTTTAGAGAGTGCTGGATCACAGCAACCCCATGCAACCATACAGGCTTGGGGAGGAGTGGCTGGAAAGCCATTCAGAAGAAAAATGATGTGGGAGCACTGGTCAACAGCTGGCTGAATCCAAGTCATCAGTGCACTCAGGTAGCCAACAGCCTTAATGATTCCATAGTTCTATTCTATGAAACATAACACAGGAATTCAGAGGTTTAGATCCTGAGTTCCTAACAAGTCTTTATCATCAGGAATGCTGAAAGCTTTTCAGAGACAGTCAAGGACACTGCCATGTCTATTGCAAGGATAAGATCTTCTCTTTGAATGTGTGCCACTTAATTCAATTGATTGTTAACTTTTGCTCAAATTCTAGTTTAGATGAGGATTATTCTCAGATGACATTCTCAGAAATGCAAGGGTAGGCACATCTGATAAATTAATTCCCTTTGGATGCTTAAAAATCCCTTTCTTGCAGGCCTCAGCTCTATTAATTGCCAATGTTTTGCTTTACCATCTGACATTTAAAGCCAGAACTCTGTTAGCTTTATTCACACAAATAATGAGACCCATGAACTGGTGTAGAGCTCACTGCCTGTGCAGGGTACAAATGGCAGTGGGGAAAACGGCAGACATTCCAAATACAATCACCTGAGAGAAAAAAAAAAAAAAAAAAAAGGAAAGAGAAAAGAAGAATGGAGGCCCAAGTACCAGAAACACTCTTTGTATTATTCAGCAACAATAAAATCAAGAAAGATATTGAAAGAAGACTGAAATATAGCACTTAAATTCACACCTAGTGGCTGCTTGAATGCGAAGTGTTGTGTGAAGACTTGTGTCCAAGTAATTTTTATGCCAAAAAGCAAACTATTATTTATAAAAAAATAAAGGAGATGAGCATGAAGATACTTTAAACCAAGAGAGGTCATTAGAGACTTAGGAGATGGCAAATTCTTTGTTATTCTGAGAGAAAAGAGAATTAAGTATGAAGGTTTTGGGAATGATAGTCCTCTAACATAAAATTATATATAGATACAAACATATATATATATATACACACACACATACACATATATTTTCCTGTTGAAATGATAACTCTAACATATTATTAGCATCTAGCCAAAAATCTGTCCATATGGTGCTTGGTGCACAAGTACGATCGTATGCAAAGAATTACTCTCCTGTTACAACACAGAACATTGTAATCGGAACATCAATGTTTAAAATAACTAAAAAAACAACCAAAAAACAAACCACCAAAACCACTCCTGTGAGTAACAAGAGGGGTTTAAGGAGTTCAGTAAGCACTTCTTTCCTCTCCCCTCAATCACCTCAGGCACACTGCCTATGGAAGGCCAGGACAGAAACTATCCAGCTAAGCAAAGGGAAATGGAGCCAATTAGCAAGACGCAAGGTTCTCCCCAGTTGTTCTCAGCTACTTTCCACATGTGTCAGTTCATATTATAAACCTGCAATAGACCTGTCACCCAGTGAAGTGTCACCTCCTGGCACACTATTGCCAGGCACCCAAGCATCTCCTACACACCCTCCCACCAAGCCCTCCTCACCCTCTGTGACTTCCCACCAGAGCCCTCAACTGCCCCATCTCACCATGTTCCAGCTTCTCCACTCTGCTGCTTCTGCCTCCTCAGGGAGATCATTTCTGCCCCATTTTTGAAAGCAGCTCCTCAGGAACACCCCATTGTAGAGAGCACCGTTGCAGCAACTGCTCCTTCCCTCCAAACGCGGGAGAGCATTTTGCCCCCTCACTGGCAGGCCTGGGGGCCTCCAGAGCTGCCCCCTGCCTCAGGAACCTGCACACAGGCAGCTCTTGTGTTTCTGGGGAAAGTACGACTTCAGCTTCTCACATGTGGCAAAAATTATAAAAACATTCATAGAAAATGCTTTAGATCAGGAAAATGGCCCAAAAAGGCTTCTGCCAGCTCTTGGATGGTCTGGTTGTCTGGGCAGGGAATTACCATCTCGGTGTGTTTTAGCTCATGGGCAGTGGAACACAGTCATTGCTCAGCTGTTCTGTGTTACACAGAGATTTACATCCCAAATTAAAAAAAAATAAAGAGGACAACAAAACAATCAAGGAAAAAATCTGTGGATGCCATCCAGAGGGACCTACACAGACTGCAGAACTGGGCCCAGGCCAACCTCATGACATTCAACAAGGCCAAGCGTAAAGTCCTGCACCTGGGTGGGTTCAATCCCAAGCATAACTCCAGGCTGCATGGAAAATGGCTGAAAGCAGCCCTGAAGAACAGGACCTGGGGGTCTGGGCTGATGAGAAGCTCAAGATGAGGCTGCAGTGTGAGTGCAGCCCAGACAGCAACTGTGTGCTGGGCTGCAGCAAGAGCAGCTGTGGGCAGCAGGGCAAGGGAGGAGATTCTGTACCTTGGCTCTGCTCTCCTCACACCACACCTGCAGCACTGTCTGCAGCTCTGGGGCCTCTGACACAAGAAGGCCATGGGACTGTTGGAGGAAGCCTCCAGAGGAGGCCACAATGTTGCTCAGAGGGCTGCAGCAGAGAGAGTTGGGGCTCTGCAGCCTGGAGAAGAGAAGGCTTCGAGGAGATCTTATAGTAGCCTTCCAGACTCTGAAAGGGGCCTTCAGGAAGGCTCGAGAGGGACAACCTACAGGGAGGCTCGAGAGGGACTACCTACAGGGTCTCGTGATGACAGGACAAGGAGGAATATGTTTAAACTGGCAGAGGAGAGATTGAAACTGGATATTAAGAGGAAGTTCTTTGCAGTAAGGGTGGTGAGACACTGGCACAGGTTGCCCAAGGATGTTGTGGCCGTTCCCGCCCTAGAGGAACACCTGTTCAAGGCCAGGTTGGATGAGGCCTTGGGTGACCTGTTCTAGTGGGAGGTGTCCCTGCCTACAGCAGGGGGTTAGAATTGGATGATCTTTGAGGTCCCTTCCAACCTAAACCATTCTATGATTCTAAGTTAGTTGTCCCCCACAGTTGTGAGGCAGTGTCAGAAAGGACAGGCTGGATTCTGCAGGCCCAGCAGCCCTTGCAGGGCCACTTGCTTCCAGCAGATGCACCTAACTCTCCTGTAAGGAAATATCCTACCTGCTTCAGTGACAGTGTTGCTAGAGTCGGTATGGACTCTACATTAAGTTAAAATGCAATCTTTTCATAATGCAAAGGGAACACGGAATTTTAAGTAAATTAGGGAGATGGGATAATTTCTGCTCTGAGTTGATGCAGCGCTACTCAACTTTTCTTCCTAATCGTGGTATGAGTGTATATGTACATATCTCATTTTTATTGTGGAACAAGCTCCCTTTAGGTCATGTAAATAGAGCTTACTTTTCTATCTGATACTGGGAATTGTCACAGTATATATTTGCACTTGCATTTCTCAGAAACTTGTGGTTTTCATAGATTGCATCAGATCAGGCAATTACATTTTTGAGACCAGATTTTAGATGGTCTTCTCCAAAAGCAATGCCTTGGTGGACCCACAGTGCTTCTTCCAGAGAGCAGTGAGAGCTGAGGATGCTGCATGTTCTCCAGGGAGCCACTCACTACTTCACAGAACTGTGTCTAAATCCACTCATTGCTGGTTCTGAGGAATTATTGTCTAAAATGCAACATGAAAGAGCAATTCTTATTGATGAGCTGTGGTTATAGAGATGCAACTAACCCTCTCAAAGTGAGCTGGTCTCTTAGCCTCTGAGGAAAAGAGAGGAAGTCAGAACAAAGAACATTAAAAAAAAAATTACCATTAATATTTAATATTTTACCTTTTTCTCCCACCTTTACTATGCTTTCCTACTAAAACAGCTGGGATGAAAATTACTTACATTATTCTTTAGGGAAACAGTGTTTGCTTATGTTACATCTGTTCTTTAAACCTTCAAACCCCAGAAAGCCTCAGAAGCAGATAAATCTCTTTGTCAAGAAGATGTACTCAAGGTTTCAGGGACAAAACTGATCTTTGCCTCTTGGGTTAATGGTATTAATAATTGCCGTTTTGATAAGTACAAATGTAAAAAGCCTGCTTAAACAAAAGAGTCAACCCTTTAAAAAATGACTGCCTATGATAAATTTTCAAGAGCAATGAAAATTGTCACTCTGCCAGCTTGATAAATTGTAGCCCCAACTGGCAGAGCCATTTGCCTTTGCAGTAAGCACAAAATGACAGATCTTCACTGAATACAAACTATATGCTTGCACCTTTCACAGCTGGTTTAGCTTGTAAATGTGGCCAAAAGAAAAAAAAAAAAGAAAGAAAGAAAAAAGGAGACTTTAATAAAAACTGAAGGTTATGCAAAAAAAAAAAATATTAAAAAAAGGTTTCACATCTAACTGCTTCTCTCAGTTTCAAGATGTTTCTTTCATATTGGAAGTAGTTCTGAAAGAAACCCTTCAGCTGTCGATGGGATCATGCTCTTAAAATACACGTACAATTACATTGTGATGGCTTCTTCACTGAAATGAATCAACAGTATGCAGGCAATCATTTCAGGGAGAGAAAAATTCTATGTTTAGTATCATCTTAATATTTACCAGAACACACACGCATCTCATATGTGAAGAAGATATAAATCCATACATTGAAATTACTGAAATGTGTGACATAAATACAGTCAGCACCTTCTCTGATTCCACTGTGTAACTACTGATCTGTCTCCCTGGTGACTCATTCTAACATTCCAAGTCACAGAGCATCTTTATCATACTTCTAAAAAAAGAAATTGCTTTGTCAAAGATCTCTAATTATCTTCAATAGATGGAATTCCTTAAAAAAAATATATATACTTGCCTGAAGCCACTTTTGCATAATATATACATTATGCAAATGCTGTGAAGTTGCTATCTAATGGTTCTGTGTTGCTACAAATGGATGCTTTATGCCTTCAAAAGGAGATTTCCACCTACTTGACACAAGCAGTTACTTCTAGTTCTAGCAAAGCTTGATATTAAATATGTAGGAATATAAAGATGTGATTCACTCAAGCTATTTTAGGGCAAGCTTGAAGATTCTTACTTCTCCTGAGCCATAGAGGACTCACCGATGCCTGACTGGCATACAGTCCGATGAGAATTGTGAAGTCCTTCCAACTTCCTTGAAATGATCTGCCTGTAATAGATACGGCAGTGTGCAAGAGAGATTTATTTTCAAGTCTTACTTGGTTTGCCCTGTCCAGGAGATCTGGAGATTTTTCCTCTTTGAAAAGCTAGCTACCTCTTAGCAGCTTATTTTTGTTATTACTAGTAAAATATAGCTTCAAAGACCAGGAGCATTCTGGTATACTCTGAGGTGTTAATTTCAAATTCTTGAAGCTCCACCACAAGGCTCTGGAAGTGTGGGCAGCTCCATCATACCTCTGTGGGCATATATGCAGATCATGTTGAAAGCAAAGGGTGCAGCTCAGGGCAAATATTGACCTGCAAATTCCAGCTGTACAAATTACTCATATTCTGTGGTGAGGGGTTGGAACTGGATGATCTTTGAGGTCCCTTTCAACCTAAACCGTTCTATGATTCTATAATTCTAACATTGATGTATTCTAATACCAGAGTACAAACTGTACAGGATTCTATGATTCTTTAATTCCCTCATTTCTAATACCTCAACCCTGCATTTGTGATAACGTTCTTTTATTATAGTTCGTACTGTTTAGATCTCTCTGCTTCTCCATCCCATGTAGAAACGCCACGAACCAACACAGTAACAACAAATGAAAAAACAAACAATCCCTTCCCAAAAAAGGCCCAACAAAAACCAAACAGCAAACACACACCACAACAAAAACCAATAAATGTGTAGAAAACTGAAAATTCGCTCATTAAACAAAACTATAGCATAAGTATGGAGGGGGAGGGGAGAAATCAGAACTAACAGTTAATATCTTCAAACATGGTAAGTAGCTGAAAATCAGTCATTTAACTTGGCTAGTTATAAGACTCCAGAAATCTCAGTCATTGGTTCCACTGTTTGCTACACCTGTTTATGTAGAGTTACAGACATCCAGGTTCTCTCATTATAGTGATTAATATGGGACAATTTTTTGGCAATAAATACCTCACTATCTTAGATTTCACATGTCACAAAGTGTTGCTTGGCCTCACCTTACAGATAGGTGCCAGAGGACTTAACTGGCATGTATGAGACAGCACAGGAACTCTGCAACAAGCTGTCAGGAAACTGGTTGCCTCTATGGCAAAATGTGCATGTGGGGAAGAATGTCAGGAGATGTGTGACTATATATTCTGCAATGGCTTAAGCTCCAGTTCTCATGACTACAATAAAACTATCATAGCTATCCAAAGTGACAGCTAATGGTTATAAGGGGATGGTTAATTGGGTCGACATAAGAAATGCTGTGGACAGTTTTGGTTATTTGCGTAGGCAAAAATTACCACAGTCAAAAGAAGGCTAGAAAGATGGATCAATAATGGAAGCACTTGTCCCAAAACACTCACATAAACTGTTTTAGCTTGTAAAACTGAGTGGAGGTAGGATAAGCTGCCCTCCTAGAGCACTTTTATCTGACCAGAAGAGCTATGTAAGCCAATGGACAATTTTGACACAAAAACAAATCAGTGAAAAAAAAAAAAGAGAGAGAGAGGCGAGAAGAAAAGAAAAGAGAAGGCAGTTTCTAAGTCCTACATTCAAGAGTTTGAAGCAGCCCTCCAAAGGAGCAATGAGCAAGGAAAGACACCTATGAAATTTTAGAAGGAAAGATCTATGATGTTGCTGTCTGAAATAATAGGAAACTGTGACTTGACCCAGAAAATCCTTTCACTTCATACATCTATAGTGCTGCCAATAAAAGCAAAAAGAACATGAAGTCAACAGAGAAAGAGAAAAACGAGGAAGGTGTCTAGATTCTTGACTGAGTTGAAAGCATATATTGTATATGCTGTTAGGGAAAAAAAAAGGGACACTCCTCTGCTGTTCTACCAGGGTAAAGATAAGCTCTTTTAAACCGTTCTATGAAATGCATTTTACTCTGCCTGGCCTAAGGCTTTTCTCTCCCTACCATCTCAGTATGGCAACAGGAACATTCAATCTGAAAAAGTCAGATAACTGGCAAGGTTACCACAAAGAATATGTGATCATAAATGGAGGTTATTTTCCTGAGCAGATGAAATCAAGAGCGAACATAAACAACAGTCTACCTTGCTGATGCTTTTTTGTTTGTTAACTGAAGTATTTTTTGGCTTGGTATAAGCCATTGTGTTGATCTCCGTAGTTTTTTAGAGAGTCTGGGACAACCTGGAACCCCCCAAACCACGCCAGCCATGACAGGGTTGCTGGATGCTGTTCATTTGCAATAACAGAGTGGTTAGTGAAAATACTCAAATGGCACACTCCAAATTCTGTGGGCAATGTGACCTCCTAAGCAGGATACTTGAGTTGGGGAAGTGCTTCTGAAGGGGTTAGTTGGTTTGTCCAAAGCAGATGACAAAAAACCCAACTGATAGACTATTTTTGAAACTCCGTCTAGCCAAAATCAAATAGTAATTCTCTTCCAACTGCAAAGAGCACAATGTGTTCTAATGAAGATAGCCTTTCCAGTTGTGCACTGATTAAACACCCTGTGTGAAGTACACAAGTACTTCACTCTAGTTGACTAATCCAGACCAAATTATTATATTTACCAAAAAGACAGTTTTTCTTCCCACATTGCCAGAGCTTACCTTTCTTTTATAATTTGATGCAGAGGATGAGTTCATTCAATTCATAGCTATCTTAAATGAAGAATAAAGCTCTGAAATAAGAACACAACGATCCTACAGGGAACCTAAGCAGTATTTCTGCATAACGCCGCTGCACAAGTCAGGGAAAACATTATTTTTATGGCATCAGATAAAAAGTGTATGACAAAATCTAGGAACGTTAAATGCCAGGAAAGAAAATACACAATAAAGCCATCATCGGAACTTTTATGACATCCCACTGTAATGGTTGATATTTCCCTTAACGTATCTTACACAAGCAAGCTTTGCCATGGATTGGGGTTTTTTTATATAGTTTTAGGCAGAATCTTCTAGAGTGCAGTATACATGTACTGAAAGAAAATAATTACAAGAAAAATCATGAAACCAAATTGCCCTTTATTATAATTTAACTACTATTAATGTTCTCCCTTTTTAATTTACCTTTTTTTCTAATTTCTCCATTATATGTAAACAGAACCAGAGATGAGATTTCACATTTTATTCCAGGCCACAAACACTAAAAGAGTAAATCAGGGAGGTCTGAAAAGACATAATCGTGGGATCTCTTAAGTCATATACCTCAACTGGTACCCACGTTTTCTGATGAGTTCAACATTTACTGTCATTTGTTTGTATAATTCCAATGTCTCAGACAAAATGCTTTACAATATCAAGCCAAACATCTCATATGGTTCTAGGTATGCTATGCCTGAGCTATTAATTTAGACAGTAAAATCTGTGTCATAAAACCCACAGACTTCTTTAAACTCAAAATTATAACATTGCTTATGTTGCCACTGTTGAGTTATTTATTTAATCAAATCTGAGCTGTTCCATTATTTTGTTTAATGCCAGCTCCAGTCTGGCATTCCCACTATTATCAAGGCTGTCTACTTTTAATCTCTATAAAATATTGTTGCTACATTTCTTCCACATTTTCAGCCTTCAGAATCTGCTACCTTACTAAAAGCTGATACTTTCTAAGCTAAATATTTTATATCAAGGAGAAAACTAATTTAGGCTCTTGGTAGAGCACTCACTCTGGGCCTGACATTCTTTCTCATTTGGACTGTCTCCAAAGAAGAATAAACTACAGAACACGATGTTCTTATGCTGAATAACTCCATCTAACAGGAAAGAAAAAAGTACTTCCAAGAGCCATATTAAAGATTATTTTTTTCAGAGCTCTGCCACAGATTGAATCATTAAAGTTTATTTTGTGTTAGTTTTGACTCCTTTATGAAGTATTTCCATGGACATTTAAAGCTTCTGTAAATGACAGTGTCCTGTATCTATTAGAAGTACTTCTCTATCAATAACTTATCCAGGCCTTAAAAAGAACTGAAAACTGCAGACATTAGGCTCTGTGTTTGAAACTTAAAAAATTAAAAAGCCAACAGTGGTTTAAGCTAATATTTAATCAATGGTAAGGGGAAATAAAGTTATGAAGATGGCTATCCTCAGTGGATGACAAACAAGCATAAAACCAATACATTGATGCTGATAATAACCTTAACCTTTTGTTAATTATAATAGCTCACCACAGGTGATCAGGATCATTCAGAGATCAAAGATGGGAATTTTAAGTAAGGTTGAGAAATGCAACATGCACTGATGTAATTCCCACTATCAAATTACTCTTACTCCTACAGAATCACAGAAACATTCAGGTTGTAAAAGACCCTGAGGATCACCAAGTCCAGCTGATAACCCTACTCTACAAGGTTCACCCTAAAGCATATCCCCAAGCATCACATCCAAACGACTTTTAAACACATCCAGGGTTGGTGACTCAACCACCTCCCCGATGTCTGTTTTCCTCTTTGTTCACATGCTAACCAGTAGTCTCCAGGGATGCATCTTCAAAATAATGTAGAGGTTCGGGGTTTTTTTATTTTTTCTTGTGCATTTATACATTAAATCTTCCATGAAGATACTTTATATTCTATTAGCAGCAGTGCTCCCAGTTTTCTCATCTCAGTTTATTATACTGCGATTATATAACTGGATGTTTTTTCTGTTAAGTGATTGCAATTGATTCTGGTTATTTCTTCTGGGACTCTCATGTGAGTGAACACAGCCTGTTGATTTACTCAAAAGTTAAAAAAAAAAACCAACAAAAATTTGGGTTAACACTTAATTGTGCAGTTCCCCAAGTTCTGCAAGGTAAAAATATTAACAGTGGTTTGGGTGGGATTTTTTTGTCACAGTTTATAGTCCCTACTTAAATTCCAACAATAGAGTCTTAGTTTTAGCTGAATCACAAAATGTCAGCCTAAGCATGAATATGAACATAATGAAAGACAGCCTAGGTTAGCTTAACAGAACATCTGCAACACTGATTAGCAGAAAACAGATACACAACTCAGCATAAATGTAGGTATATGCTGATACATACTAAAAATAAAATAAGGAACTTTGTCAATTTTTTTTTTTTTTAAGGTTCTTTTCTTGTATCCTCCATGTAGATGCTCTCATATTATCTGGGTGGTGTGACACAGCCTTCCATTTATGTCTCTGCTTCATCTAAAAGTTTCTGGACCAGTTTGAAATTGGGCTCAGAAACCAGAAGGAGGAAAAAATCTTCAAGCCTGAGCCTGAATTGCCTAAATGAGGATACTGCTCTGCAATGCAGCACAAGGGAAAATTGCTATCAAGTGATCCTGGATTGACTGCCAATGGCACATAAGGCAGAGGAATAGAATAGAATAGAATAGAATAGAATAGAATAGAATAGAATAGAATAGAATAGAATAGAATAGAATAGAATAGAATAGAATAGAATAGAATAGAATAGAATAGAATAGAATAGAATAGAATAGAATAGAATAGAATAGAATAGAATAGAATCGAATCTCACCAATAGCCTCTTCATGGAAATCTATTGAATCTTTATTTGATTAGAAAAAAAAAATAAAAACAAACCCAAATATTGAAGAAGTATGATTAGGAACTTAGTGGAATATGTTCAAAACTTCATGGAAATCAGAAATTTCTAATGCTCTGAAGTTTTCAGGTGATTCTTTCATCTGACTTGAAAACATTGCAATACTACTCTGATGACATTTCTCCTGAATAGCAAAGTGCCAGCACTTTCATCCATAGGCAAACAAACCTTCCACTGCAAGCAGTAGGAATCCTCTCTGTGCACATCACAACTGGGTCCAAACTTCCTTTAAATTCACATTTACCAACCTCAGAACAGGAATTCAAACAAAGTTGCTTGAGAACAGGAAATCTGGTTTGGTTTTTTTGTCTGTATCTTTGGGTTTTCATTTGTTTGTTTCAATATAAATTCACTACCTTTGGTTAATTAAATAATATTTTCAACCTAAAACCATGCTGCAGATAACAGTATATTGCCTATTTAATAAAGAAACCAGAAGGCATTGAATGGCTTTGATCAGTAACAAGACTCAAACCAAAAACTACATCAATGTATAAATGCAGTGGATACTGTGCACATAGTAGACCCACCACGCTTCAAATGAGAAAGTTCTGCATTGTAGGAGTGGACTAAATTTACAGTAATACTGGAGAAGTAGAGACAGCATGCTGCAGAAAAACACAACTCCAAACTATTTCCATTCAGTAAGAAAGTTATATAAAAAAGGTAACAATTAGAAGGCAAATTATTAGGAAATTTCAAAAGTATTAATTTCAGTAGATGTCTAATAATGCAGTTATAGTGCTTTACCTCATAAAGAATTAGAGTGAATATCTCAAATTTATAAAATATACTATGCAGAACACTTAGATGCTGACAACATTTACTGTACGCACACAGGATAATCAGTGCAGAGAGAATGAAGGGAAAGATAATTGTTCTAGATGCAGATGCTTTGTAGAATGAAGTAATAAAACAATGAAACTGGGCCAGTTTGCAATTTGGAAGTGCCTGTATGCTTGTATCCACAATTCTCAATTCTGTATCCACAGAATTGAGGTCTTAATGCAATCCCCCAAAATTGAGGCTGAGAAATACAAACCCTACGAAAGATTTTTCTTCCTGGATCTTTTTCCTCCATTAAGAGGAGGAGCCAGCACACCTTGATATTGAAAGAATGCTTGCCAATGCTGAACTGCTGGCAAAGAATTATCTATTCAGCTCTTTAAAAATGACCCTGAAGGCTCAGTATGGGATATAAAAACACATTAAGAAGCAAATGAACTCTACAAAGACAGCTGATAGAAAAAGAAGAACCTTGGCAGCTGCTAGGCTAAACAATTGTGATGTAGTTTTCTGGACTGAATCCCTGGAATTTTTCAAACAAAAGTAACAAGATAATGGACTTTCATGATCACTTAATGCTTTGGTTTATCCTGCTGCTCCTATTCCTCCTACCATGCACTAGTGCCATACCAACAGGAGAACAGAGCCCCATAATTTTGCTGTTTTAAATAGGAAGGTTAAAAATAGGATGGTTTTGACCTCAGAAATTGTCCCAAATACCTGCCTATTTCTTTCTTTTCACTCTGAAGCTCAGCATATTGCAGAAAATATCTGCAGCAATCTGTGGAGAGTTACTGGCAGGTGAACAAGCTCTACAACGTGCTTCCTTCCCCCATGGTGAGACTCGATGCATCTGAATGAACTGACAGTGATGGCAGAGGGCAGAGGTAAAACCATGTGCAGCTATGTCCTATGCTAGCTTGCAACCACCATAGATCATTGTGTGCAGCAAATTGTACAGTTCAATCATAAGCAGTCAAAGCAATTTCAATGGAAAAATGCAAGGATGCATATTTTGCATAATTTGCATTCTGAAAAAGGTTATTACAACTTGATCAAGTCTGAATGACTACTTCTAAACAGCCTCTGTGACCCTTCTCTGCCTTCTGTCACTGCAACACAAAGGTAGAACAACTGAGGAGCTCAGTTCCATCCCACGCTTAATGGTGCAGCCATTCTTCAGCCATGAAAATTACAGGTATCAACTTCCACATATAAAACATCTTAGTTTCTCTTCAGATCAGTAGTCTATATACTTTTAGAGCCTATAAATATGGAAATGGGGCAGTGGACCAGCTTCAACTGTCATGATAAATAAGGTTTGCATTTACACCACAACACTGACATGTAAACTAGAAAGAGTTGTAAAATTTACCACCCCTGGTGCTCAAAGGAGACAAGCTAGCACAAGGACTGCTGTTTCATAGTGGAGAGCATATCAGGAGAAATGTCACAGTTTATTAGTACAAAAATGATGCAAATATGTAAACCCAGGGGCTTCAGGTAAAAAAAAAAAAAACTATTTTGGTCTATTTGTCACTGGTTTCCTGGTTGAAAAATGAACACAAGTCTCAGATTTGCATTCCTTCTAGAAAGCAATACCTTCTAATCAAAACAGGCACTTCTGAAACACAATATTAGGTCAGTCCTTTTCAGTAGTATGACAGTTAAATGGCTAGTATGCTGCTGTGCCTCGCAGAGAAAGAAGCGTAGGCACCAGTGCTGGATANCAACAAAGCAAAGAAATCCCACAGGCAGAAAATAAATATTATTTCAGTGGATCTGGTAGTCTTGGGTAACCCAGTAAGCTGTTTGTGGCTTGCTGGGAACGCATTCACTTCTTTCTGCTAAAGGCCACTTGCACACTGTCACCAATTAGCATTGCAGTCTGGAGCTCAGCAAGCTGTTAAGTATCTTTTGAGCTACCATTCTGTAACCTTTCCAAAACTGACCTTTTCGTTATCATTTGACATCGCTCTCTGTGTGTGTATATAAGAGAAAAATGGACTTCTTAATATCATGCTTATTTCCACTGGCTTTTAAGCTTCTTGTCAAAACATACTGACTTGTTGTACACTAAGTGAGAAAGAGCTCATCTTCCAAAAGCATTCAAAACACTTCATTCTCTTTTTCAGGATGAGCATGACACTGCATCGTGTTCATCATTACCCCTTGTATGAACGTTATTGCTAATAGCTGTACGTGAGAACATCATATTTAGCCAATGTTGATACTTCTCTGAGAGAACTGCAACAAGCACCCTTCTCAAGTGGAGCTGGCTAGAAATTCTGGGTGCCTTCAGAGGGAATTGTTTCTTTCAACAGTTGTTAGTTTTCCAAGGCATGGCTACTGGGTTATTTAATTTCTATACAGAGTGCATTTATTTTCTTTAAATACACTAGAAATAGTCTGGAATTGTGAGACAAAAGTTTCCAAGCCAGCATACTAACCAGCAGTTGAATATTGCTTTCTGTTTCTCAGTTGAACATTGCTTTCTGTTAGTCAGTTCCTCAGTCATTCAAATTTCACGATGCCTTTGTGAAATTTGAATGACTGAAGTGAAAAGAGTGACTTCTGTTGACTGGTTCTGTGAAAAGTCATGCCCAATGGATACAGATCAATTGGGATTACTCATTGGATTCTGGTATTTTCAGACTGCCAGATGATTTCAATTTGTCCATCCTTATTGCTGCAGAAGACTTTGAAAGAGACTTGTAGAAATTTGAAATTTGCAGTGTTAAGTCTTTAACTGTCACAAATGCTTTATTCTTGCCACTAGAACTTTGATAATTTCTCTAAAACATGGCACAGCACCCCCCAGACACAGACAAATATAACCCACGTTTTTCCCTTTTAGAAAACAGAGAAGAAGCCTCTATGATGCATTAAAATTTGAGATGCAAGCTTTGAAGAGGATATATACTAGCAAAGCATGTACAAAACACACAAACCCCTCCAGCAAGTGCTACTTTTCACACAACAGTTGTAGACAAGTGACCTTTTTAACCTATATTTCAGATATGATTTGGATGACCTTTTGTTTTCTGTGTTGAATATTTATGTATACGGCATCATAGCTATTGGGCAGACAAAACTCTCAGGTGCAATCACAAATACTGAAACAAAAGCTCCAATAAAAAACCCAGGAGCCTTATATTAAAATTACCCAATGATAATGTGAATTGAAGAAAAGCCAAAAATGACACTTCCACCTAAACGTGTTGCAGCACACACAAATCACTACCCAGACCAAGACTTGGCTATACAGATTGGTTTGACACTTCACAGTTCAGTGACAAATATAGACCAACAAATAAACTCTCTACAAGTGAGGGACATGGCAGAATGAGCAGAAAAGGGCTATTGTATACAAAGGTGCTCTGTTGCTTAGTCCTGATGACAATTTCTTTGTGGGTATCAAACTTTTAAATATAAATCATCTCTCATAGCACAAGATTAATTTACCACTTCTTAGAAGATGTTCAGAAAACTCAATTAAAAATTATTTCAGCTTATGTCCTTTCTGTCTCAGAGAAGTCATCATCCTTTCATAGCAGTGAGTTTCTGCAGACCACATATTTCAAATAAGAAAGTAAGCAATCAGCAGATATCTCCTGTCCCAGCTTTGGAGCCTTTTGGGTCATATTCCACATATTTGCCCTTGCAATAGAGTCTACCCTCATGGTTTTATATGTGGACTAGTGACAAACCTGTCAAGTGTTAAGAAAGTGTTAAAGTTCATAAAGTTGACTTGTTACAGATGTGGTTTTGCACTCCTTTTCTAATGCATCCCCACACACTTCACCCCCATCTCTCAGAGGGCTTCTATAGACCACCATCTTGATTACCTCCTGTACACTGGGCTCCGCTGCACTCTCTTAGTGTATTGATTTCTAGAACTATTTGACTTCACTATCAACCAATCCAATTTGTTGTATTTTTCCACATTCTTTGCTGAAACTGCCTTCTCTTTTAACTGTGTTTCCTTCACATGCTGAAGGTCACACTGCTTTTCTATAGATCTGCTTTTAGGTCCTCTTAGGTCCATGTTAAGAAATTGCTAGTTGCTGGCAAAATGTGAGTTTTCCCCACTCTCCTCCCCCATATTCTTAAACTAGTCTAGTATCTGCTTTCAGCTATGGCTTTGGCGCTTGAATCTTGTTTTATCAGATGCCATAGGTTTTCAAACACTTACCATGCAAACAAATAGTCAAGTACCTACTCGAGGGTAATATTAGTTCTTCACCTTCTCCACAGACTTTTTTTCCATTATCTCCTCCACTCTTAAGAACAACTCAAAACCTGCATCAATAGCTGACTTTTTTTTGAGAATAAAAGTAAGTTAGCCTCCATCATCCCTCTCTCACCTCTTCACTGCAACCAAAGAATAAAGTTAGCCCTGAGAACAAATTGCCTCTGCCACTAAATCTAAACAACAGGTTAAAAAACAAGCCTTTCTCCAGAACAAAGTTAAATCTCTGTGGATGAGCCCAAATAAAATTCAAGCAGGCTGAAAAGTCCTGATTCATTTGGCAGTTTTGTATTTGGTTTAGATCAGGAAAAGATTCAGCAGTTCTTTGTAAGCTTGACATAATGACTGTTCTCCATGTACATCCACCAGGTAATATTTACAGCTGCATGCAGAAGAGAACAGCCTGGTTTTACACAGCGGGATAAACAAAGCCTGATATTACCACCTCCTCTGTCTCTGCCCCTCTGATGACTCACAGCCAGAAATGGATTTGTTTCCAAGCTATCATCTTCTATTTGACCCAGCAGTCTCCTTCACTAATAAATACTCTCCAAAGGTTTAAAGGCAAAAGTTTAAAAGACAAAAGCTTAAACATATTAGTGCAACAACATATTTTTTAGTGTCCCTGTTTGTCATAGTAATTTCCTTCATGACAGTTTTGAAGCTAGGTAAAAGGCTAATTGCAAAGAATTCTGACAGAAATTTATGAATCAGAAGTGATACTTGAAGGTTTTGACAGCATTTATAATTTTGCCTTTTTACTGGGGAATCATCACTGGGCAACAACTATTGAAAAACATCAAACAACAACAACAACCAAAAAAACCCCAAAACAAACAAACAAAAAAAAACAACCAAAAAACCCCAAGCAAATAACACCCCCACACACACCAAACCAAACAACCACCCCCAAAATGATACAACTGCAAAAACAAGAATCAGCTTTTCAGTCTCACATAAGGAATTGTCTCAGTAGATTCTCTTTGTATAGGACCATCTCATTCTTCCTGTTCATATTTCGATTACATATTTCAAGTTGCTCACATTCTTTTTTCCTTGCCCTTCTGCTCACACTCAGCAGCACATACTCCCACGTTTTATGCTTACCAGCCCATGCTGTTGCTCTATTGGATGTCAGGTGTCATCTATATATTCAAATACTTGAGAGATACTCTTTAATTCAGAGTTTGTTTGCTTTGGTGGCTTTTTAGGGCAGGAGAGTAAGTGTAACAGCAGGGCAACATATTAGGATTTTTGCTGTCATTGTTCTATTGTAGAAAATTTTTCCTCATCTCTGCATCTTGCCTAAGGCTGTGCAATTTTAATCTACGTGTGCATTAGTGCTCTTGACTCTTGAAGATTCTTGGAAATGTTAAGCAGCAGGCTAAGGAAGAGAGGAATTGAGTTTTTTTTATATATACCTCAAGTACAAAGCAAAGACCATCTTGGGGACAAGCTACATATAGATGGCCTTCTGCTCTCTTTCATTACATCTCAATCCGGATGCTAAAGTTATTTAGTCTAATTCTACTTTAGCACCACCCATTTTGTTTCATACTGGACTTCATGCTATTAAACCTTTGGAAGAACATACTGATACTATGCACACGGAATATCCAAATGGGAACAGCAAGTTATTTTTCTTGAATATAGGAATGACAAAATGGTAGGGGTTGGAAGGGACCTCTGAAGAGCATTGAGTCTAACTTTTCCTGTCAGAGCAGAATCACCTAAAGAAGCTATAGAGTTTATAAGGCACTATACAACGACTCATCTCCTTTTGGGCAAGCACACCACCACTGCATCTATTGCTCGACAGCAGAAGCAAACCCCACTTTTAAATCCTTAGACATACTGATTTACTAAAGAATTTTCTGTGGAACTCATTGTTTGAGGCAGAATTTCATTCTCCCAGAAGCCAGTATCAACAGATACCATGGGAAACATTACAATGTCTAGCTGTAAGAATGATTTTGAGGGATTACTGAAAAGTTAGCAGTACTGGATGGCAGGTAAAAATAAGGTAACCTGAGCTAGATGCATTTTTACATAGCTGGAAAACTGCTATAATATTTTGGTGGAAGGTTTCTTTCCAATGGTAATTAGAATAAACATCATTTTACAGACTATGAAAACATGCCATTTAACCCAGAACTTTCCAATACAGAAAGCCTTTATTGTGGGCAGGATGGCGACACAGTTCATTGTTTTCTCCTTTTAGAAGCATTTTTTTTTCCCACTGCAAAACTATCTACAAAAATACCTACTCACAGAATAGAATCATAGAATGGTTTCAGTTGGAAAGGACCTCAAAGATAATAGGCAGGGACATCTAGCACAAGAACAGGTTGCTCAAGGCCTCCTCATACAGAGGATTTCTACCCTAGTACAACTGTAGTTGTGTATCTGAGAAGTTTCAAATGAGGATCTGCTGACAGACCCAACTCACACACAGAGCCAATAATTCTTCCTGTGTGGCTTACTAGATTTCTGCAAAAAGGAACAGAAAACTGAAGACACGTCATAGATTACACCCATGGAGTACCTTATAATAAGCTGAGGTTTTTTAAAGAACATTAGCTATGAAGTACTGCACTTTCCAAGCAGGCAATGCATGCCCAAAATGAAGCAGTCAACAAATATGGTGACCACAGACACTACACACAAGGATGGAGAAAGAGATCACATATTCCCACGTATCATTTATGTCTTAACTTCAAGGGAATGCAAAGTTGGCTTTTGCTATGCCACTGAATTTAGAGATTGAAAAGGAGACAAATAATGTGAATTATTTCAATTTTTAAACTTTAAGCAAATTCATAGCTATCTTCATGGTGCAGTGTATTCAGGTGTTTTATCAGGACCACACATACCATTATTCATATAGAATTCATAACTGTCTCAAAGCCCTTGGCATGACATTTTGCACTTTTTCTTATTCTTGTGGGAAGAAAAAAAAACACCAACCAACCAACACAAAACAAAACAAAAAAGCAACCCAGATGCCATTTACTTGCAAGTTTAGATTAAAAGACCTCCCCCACCCCAGGCACTGTTGCCCTCCTCTATAGAGCTCTTTTTCTGGTGTATGACAGAAATCCCAGAAAATTAGTAGGAATATACTCCAGATCAGGTTGGATATGCCTCTGAGCAACCTGATCTAGTCAAAGATGTCTCTGCTCACTGCAGGGAGGTTAGACTCTATGACCTTTATAGGTCCCTTCCAACTCCAACTACTCTATGATCTTAAGATAATATTTTCTCTTAAGGCTTCTGTACAGCATAACACAACCAATTTTCTGCTGTACAGCCACCTGAAAATTCCCAGTATTCTCATTAGCAACTTTTTTTTTTTTGTGACAACTTTCACAGCATCTTCACAAAAAAAATCTTAAAGCAAAACTTGTTAAACATGAAGAAGACCAGCAGTAAACAATTCCTCTTTATTTGCTTAGTGCCCTTTGACACTTAAAACCTATGACATCATTTATGCCTCAGGAAAACAAAACATTAGGCAATTTATTTCTCAAAGAAGACTATTACAGCTCTCCTAGCTGTGAAGTGCTGGGTTAAACCAGAAAGGGCCCACTGTGAGAACTGCAAATGGCACTAGGACATACCACATACTTCAACAGATTTCATTGTATAGATGTACCTTAAAAGAATGGATGCCAGAGTTCATGAGAGGTAACCTATGGATACTGTAGTCAGGCTCAACCCAAATACAGATTATGGGTTAAGACTGAGAGCTATTCACTCACAGTCATGGAGTGTGGTGTCCAAGTGACAGATGTAGTTTCTGAAGGAGAAAATTACTGTTCTTGCAGGTTTTCCCTTTTTCAGGGCATTATGTGAAATTCTACTTTCTATATTGCAAGTCAGACAGACTCTGATGTTTTCAGTAAACATTTAAAACAAACTTCTGATTTCAGTGACTTGGCCATTAATAAATGAAATATTATGTACTGCAGAAGAAACGCAAACATGAAAATACATGCAGAATCTACAGCATTTGCAAACTAGAGCTGGACAAACATTTTCATGGCAGAGGGACTCAGTACAAGAGAAGGACCTCGGTTTGTTCTGCTGATCTTATTTAAATCACTTACAGTCAGAACCAAGTATATAATTTCATGTAATCCCAACTGCAATGAGCTTTTCCACTCAAGTTGTGGTTTTTTTTTTCTTTAGAATGTTCAGCGGTGTCCTAGCTCCAGCTAAGAGAATACAGCCCCCCGGGGAGAGAAGAAGGGGGGAAAAAATGGAAAAGAATCTAAGTTAGTTTTTTCTTGCCAAAGAGCCATAAAATTGAACTAAGATGGAAGAATTATTAGTTCCCACCCTGCTCTGTTTGCTGCCTATGTAGAATTGTTCCCTATGGCACATTATGTAGTGTTTCCTCCAGACTTACTTCAAGTGTTCAACTGAATGCAGCCACGAAAGTGCAGCTAAAGAATAATCTCCTTTGGTTTATTTTTGCCACATTCTCGAGTATGCATTAAAATTAGCAAAATTGATGGTGTAATTAAAGACGTCAGCACAGTTCTGAATACAAGGTTTGCTAGCTTACATGTGCTCCATGCTGGCAGAATCTTAGAAAAGGAGGTTTTGGAGTTTTTGGGTGTTTTTCTTTTTCTTTTTTTTTTTTTTTTTTTTCCTAAAAGCTTTCTGCCAAAGTGACATTGGATTGTTTTAAAGGCATTTTTAATTCCTGAATTATTGTCGAGCAGGTTACAAGGCAATTTTAGAACTCTCAGGGTTACATTCATAGTCTCCTGCATAATACAAGTCAGGAACGAAAACCAGGTAAAGACACAACTCAACCTGCCCATTTGCGCAGATAAAATTGACTCCAGTCATGAAGGCAGTCCTACATGCTGCTTTTTTTGTAAAAATCCATGGGCACTAGCAAAACAGGAGCACAGCCACCTCAAACAAGCCAGCAATTTCCAATTGCCTATATAGCTGTCAAAGCTTAAGCACCTGCCATTAAGAAAACATTTCCCTTTAGGCTGTGCCATTAACAGAGAACAAGATGGACACAGGCTCAATACAGCTCTAAACGGTGACAGTCTTCCGCTCCTTTTCACATTTCTCCTGTGTCATTAACATTCCAGGGACCAGCACTGAAATTCAGCTGGAGCTGTTAGAATGACCAGGGGGAACGAAGTCACTGAAGAACATTCCTACCTACCACGCCAGTGAGTTTGTATTCTTTCATTTATGTCCTGATCGACCTGGAGTGGCAATTACCCCGCTTCAAAAATTACATTAGTTACAATCATCTTCCGCGGAGCTTTATGTTTATTATATTAAGAATATAATTAAGACTAGTGCTCACTTTACAATCAACTTTTGGACCATGAACCTAATTTTATCTGCGTTGTTCTTACCCTCTAATCCATTCAGTAAGAGACATTGTGCTGGTCACCCGTACTAACCAAGAACAAACCGTCGCTGCCCTCAAACCAAGGCACCGCATTCATGCAGCCAATTACTAAGTCATGTAAATGTTAAAGCAGTAGCATGATTTTAAACCTATTGTAACTGGCACCTTGGCTGCTGCTAAAGCAATAGTTCCTGTGATTGTATAGATGTGATGCTCAGGGACATGATTTAATAGTGCAATTGACAGTGCTGGGTTAACTGCTGGACTTGATCATCCTGACTCCATCATCTTAAAGGTCTTTTCCAACCAAAATTACTCTATTATACACTTTCCTTTGTACCAGAAACTACACACAGCTTTCAGTCCTACTTCTACCAATCTGGTTGATTGTGCGAGGTTCAAGAAATAAGTGAATTCTGGAAAAAAAAATAATAATAATGCTTTAGTGAAATACTGCCTCAAATGGATTTTCTTTCAGAAACTCCAATGTATGGTCTGTTCCAAATTTATGAACAAGCCATTCTAACTCCTCATAGGGAATTCATTTATGAAAGTTTTCCTCTACCTTCAGATTAAGTAGAAAGCAGATAGTAAAAATGTCAGAATAAAGTATAAAACAATAGGTTTTTTCCCACCAAAGTGCAAGCTAATGCAAAGACGGAGCTGGGAATAGCTGAAAGTGAAATGTATCTGTCCCTAGGTCAAAGGGTCTTCAAGTTATTAAACAAGCTCAGAACTATCCTTCATTTGGTATGCAGCAAACTTTAAGATGTCTGTAGGCTTGACCAAGACTGCACTAAAACAAGATTTTAATCCAGGGTGATGTAAAAGAGGACCACAATGGCAAAGAAGAGATCTTGATTTCCATACTTGCACACAGACATTTATGTGGTTGTAATAGGTCTTAACAGGAATTCATGGAAGACTTCCATCTCTTTTAACTGTTTATTCAATGGAAGATGCTCTACAGGTCCAAAACTCTTGACTTGTATGAAGCAGAAAGAGAAGGTTTGTGTCTGCACGGGGCACAAGGTTATGGCTCTACATTCAAATATCTAGAAGGAATGACTAATGTTTCAACATTGTACAAATACTAAAACATACTTTAAAATATAGTACCTGATGTTGATTTCTGATATATAAACAAAGTGAAAGAATTTGTGCCTGTAATTTGGCACAATTTTGTTATTGTTTTCTATTTAAACCTTTCAAATGCTTCTCTGCTGCATTTCCTCTACTTTACAGATCTCCTCTCTCTCCGTTTCCTTTTCATGAATCCATTATAAAAGATACTTTACGTGTTTCATAGTTCAAAATACCTTTGTTTCAAAGACAGAAGATAAAAGAGGATAAAAACCATCAGAAGCAAGCCTTGATAATGAGGCAGACTTTGAAGCTTTGATAGAAATACAGCACAATGCTTTCTAAAAGATTTTTAATTTAAACTCTCACATTAAAACAGAATAATTACTGGACCCTGTGGCAAGGCAGGAAGACACCTGGCTTAAGTGCACATCTACAGAATACCTCCAGAGTATTCCTTACTTCCCTGCTTCTTTTATCATAATGGTATTTCAGCTATATAATGGCTCTGGCGACTGGCACCTGTAAAAATATTTTTGTAAATGTAATCAGTCTGTAAAAAAAATGAAATGGTCAAGCAGTACAAGTTACATCAAGAGACACACTTTGAAAAAATATTTTGAAGCTGCATTTGGATATAGTTTAACAGGTATTTCTCAAATGTGTGACAGATTTATCTTGAAGTTCTTAAATACCAGGAAATTTAGTGCAAGAATATTCCCACTAGAATACATTTATATAAAAGCAAAGCCCTTTTTTGGCATCCAAGTCCTCACCTAAGGGAGTGATATAGAGTTTAAATGTGATCTGCTGTCAGTAGCTATTAGGAAAACATAACATCTCTCTTGGTAACAAGAATTAAGAGCATAGGTGATGGAGGTCATGAATTTCTAATACAACTCAAAAGTAATTATAAATTCACTTAAATTACCTTGGATTAATTAAGAATTAAAGCATTAATTTATTTGCATGAGGTAGTATTTTCAGATGAATCATTATTATTTGGGTGGCAATGTCATTAGGTCAAGAAAAAGAAAGCATCATGAGAAGAACAAAAACATAGCCCAGAAGGAGCTTACAACATGCTGATATGGGACCTCCAATACAGTCCATTCATCTCAGTAAGCCAAATGCCTACATGTTTAGATTGAACCTGAGTCAGAGAGACTTGAAATGCTGTCAGATTGATTAGGAATTAATAAATCATAACACCCAGTTAACCTGTAAGGAGTCTTAGCTCTTTGGAAGGTTGAGTCCTAAGAAGCTAGACCTTGTTTCAGCATGCATGGGTGCCTATCAGGTTAGTCTCTATTAATTTATTTAATTCCTCTTTAATTTAATTCTTAGGACTAGTGTAAGCTGGAAAAAAAAGGTGAGTACAGTTGAGTAATCTGGATATCCATAAGTCCATGGGTCCCGATGGCATGCACTCGTGGGTGCTGAGGGAGCTGGCAGAGGTCATTGCCAGACCACTCTTCATCTTTGGTAGGTCATGGTGGACAGCAGAGGTGCCTGGGGACTGGAGAAGGGCAAACATCAATCTTCAAAATGGTGAGAAGGAGGACCCAGGTAACTATAGACCTGTCAGCCTCACTTCAGTCTCTGAGAAGGTAATGGAGCAACTTATCCTCGGTACTGCCCTTAAGCATATCAAGGACAGTGGAGTCATTATGAGAAGTCAATATGGTTTCACCAAGGGAAAGTCATGTTTGACCAACCTGATAGGCCCTTATGAGGATGTAACCAAGTGGATAGACAATGGTAGAGCAGTAGATGCTTTTTTCTTGTTTTCAGTAAAACATTTGACACTATTTTCCACAGTATCCTTCTGGCTAATCTGAGGCAGTGTGGTCTGGATGATCAGGTAGTGAGGTGGATTAGGAACTGGTTAAAGGAAAGGAAGTCAGAGAGTTGTGGTCAATGGGTTAGAGGCTGGAGGCCTGTGACTAGTGGAATCCTACAGGGGTCAGTACTGGGACCAGTTCTGTTCAATATATTCATCAATGACCTGGATGAGGGCACAGAGTGCACTGTCAGCAAGTTTGCTGATGACACCAAACTGGGTGGAGTGACTACCACACCAGGAGACTGTGCTGCCATTCAGCCAGGCTTGGACAGGCTGGAGGGTTGGGCAGGAAGAAATTTAATTAAATTCAAGAAGGGCAAGTGTAGAGTCATGCACTTGGGAAAGAACAACCACAGGAATCAGCATAGGTTGGGGACTGACCTGTTGGAAGGCAGTTAAGGGGAAAAGGATTTGGGAGTCTTAGTGGATGGGAGTTTGACCATGAGCCAGCAGTGTGCTCTTGTGGTCAGGAGGACCAATACCATTCTGGGGTGTATTAGAAGAGCTATGGTTAGTAGGTTGAGAGAGGTTCTCCTGCCCCTCTACTCTGCTCTGGTGAGGCCACATCTGAAGTACCATGTCCAGCTCTGCCCAACCCTGTTCAAGAGTGACATAGATCTGCTGGAGAGAGTCCAGCGCAGAGCCGCAAGGATAAAGGGAATGAAACATCTCTGTTATGAGGAAAGCCTGAGAGAGCTGGGGCTTGTGCTTCTTGGAGAAGAGGAGACTGAAATGTGACTTCAGCAATGTTTCTAAGTATGTAAAGATAAGTGTCAGGAGGCTGGAGCCAGGCTCTGCTGGGTGATGCCTGATGACAGAACAAGGGGCAGTGGGTGGAAGTTGAAGCATAGGAAGTTTCATGCAAACATGAGGAGGAATTTTTTCACAGTGAGGGTGACAGAACACTGGAACAGGTTGCACAGAGGTTTTGTGGAGTATGACTCTCTAGAAATATTCAAAACCCACCCAGATACGTTCCTGTGTGATCTGGTATAGGAGATCCAGTTCTGGCAGGGGGGTTGGATTAGATGGTCTTTCAAGGTCCCTTCCAGCCCCTAACATTCTGTGCTTCTGTAATTAATTTCTGAGTATTTTTGACTCAGGAAGATAAGCAGGTAAGAATCATAGTTCATCTAAAAATGTCAATCCTTCTTACTACTTTTTAACCCCACTGATGTATTTTGAAACAGACATTCTCAAAAACCTGCATCACTAGCATAGTCAAATGAGATTTAGGCTTACAAGTGTAGCCATGCCAATAAGCTTGAGGAGACAAGTGCGTGGGAGAGTCAATAAATTACGTTTATTCCGTATTAAATGAAAACAGAAAGTGTGAAATAAGCTGTATTAAGAGCCAAAGCGAAGTACACCCACTTCATCTACAATTTCTTTACAGTCATATATATAGTCCAATCTCCTAATTCATGCGTGCAATTACAGTTGGCAAATACCAGTATAAGCCAATATTCTGCACAAATCTCTCTCCATCTGCAATCCTGGACGTAAACTAGGAAAAAAGCCTGAGAATAATACGCACAAGTTGGAGGTTGCACTACCAAAGAATGAGAATGACAAAGTGAAAGCACAGAAGAGCTCATTGAGTGACAGCCACTGACAGAACTGTGGAAGAAGAAAGGAATGTGGAAGCAAGGAGACAAGAAAAAGCAAAAATATTCCTAATCACTTCCACTACGTATAAACTGATACAGTGCTTAAAAATAACCACCACACTGTCATCTTGCATTTCCAAATACAACTTCTCAAAGCAGTTCCTAATGTGTATTTCTGACAGCCATGAATCAAAGCGATCTGCTATTTGGCATGAAAACCTAGAAACCAAACGTACACAGCCAGCACAAATGGATCAAAGGCAGTGAGAGTTTGAAGGCAATATGTCAAATTGTCCACACACTACTCTAGACTGAATATTTTGTCAAGATGTGCGTCACACAGACGAGGGGGAAACAGTTTAAGGGAATATAGCCCGCGTAATGAAATACTTCAGCGTAATTACTAATCCATTTTCCTTTGCTGTGGATTTCCTAGTGGCCTAGCACACCTTCAATGGACAGATTTTTCAACTTGTTTTTTAACCTCCATGATAGGTCAATGCCCTACCCACAAATCCTCCTCTCCCTTGCAGATATATGAGGCAACGACCCTATTACCTGTTTCCTTGAGCAGCTATGTGCCGGCAGATTGCAGAGCACATTACGAACACAGTTATGATGCAGCCCGACAAGCCGCTTGACTGCATGTTATTTAATGTTCAGAGGGCCACTAAGTGTGCAGTGGAATTTGTGCTCGTAAGATAAACTAGGCAGCGCTGACAATTGTTTCATTCAGTCGGTACAATTCTCAGAGGAGTTAACCTAAATCATCTCTAAGCCAATAGCCCAGCAGTACGGGCAAAGGAGAAAAGGACAGAAGGAGGGAGGGCACATAGGTTAATGCAGCGACTCAGAGCAGTCTTGAGTCAGATACGTTAGAGAAATTCTGAAATCTAACATATTTGAGACAGGTATTCTTGGGTGCTCCTAAGTTCCTGAGATATGGGCAGAAAAGTCTCAAAAACTCATTCTCACCACAGCTCAGCCAACCAGTCCTAAGCTTAGCCTAATGAGGATCATGTACAGACAGCAGTGTCAGAATCAAAATTGGCAATATTTCTTTTTCAAAATGCCATTACTATGCTTCAGACAGCTTTCAGGTCAGTTTAGAAGAGCTGAAGTACATCCAACATACCTCTCTTGCAAAAAATGTTGAGACTATTACCTTTCAATGGTCATTTTCCCACCACATCACTGCAGCCACAATGATAGTGCATACCCCAGGCATATATTAATTAAATAGCTTGAAGTTTTGAGTACAGAAGGCTGAAAGGAGTGAGGCTGGGCTTTAATAGCACTAGAGAGAGCTTTAACAGTGTTGTTGGAAATAGAAGACATTAAACACCTGGCTGAAAACACAGAGCCATTTCTTGCACCATTTGGTTGTTTTACTTTCTCTTTTGCTCTTCAGAGGAAAGCTCTTTAGGTTTTTTTGTTGTTTTTGTTTATAAGACCAACTACGATGATCCTGAAATGGCACCAAGAAGAGAATGTCTGGGACATTTGCCATAAATGAAGCAATAGCTGTGGAATACCCCAGGACTGGTTCTTTGATTGCTGCTTGGAGAAAGCAAAATACAGGTAACATAAGAGTGAAGAACTGTTGCTCCCTAGTCCCCGGACAAAAAGCAGGGCACTATCATAAAGGAAAAACAATTAGGTTATCCATGTGTCCCCAGGATTAGCTTTAAGCAACATCATATGTTTCATGTTATCATTAACATTTTTCTCCAGGCTGAAGCATTTTCACGAAGACAGACCTGCACAAAACAAAAAAAAACCCCAACTTTCTGCACTCAACTATGTTTCAACCATCTTGCAAATAATTTATCAATAAAAAAAAGAAAACTACCAGAAGCTCAACTACAATGTCTGTCTTGTGTGTTGGTACTCCAGTGTTTACCAAGAAGAAAAGGTTAATTTTAGGTCACATTGTATTCTAATTTAGTATTTAACTTATGCCTAAATTATCATGGAATTTTAATGCATGGACTGCTTTAAGTATATTTTCATTCACATACCAAAGAGTGCAAGTGCAGAAAATAGTACATTTATCCATTCTTATGGCATTAAGAACTTAATCTCCTTGTGATTGTAAGCTGTTTTGTTCTATTTTATTTATTATTTGACATAGTTAAACAGCAGTTGAACCTCACATAATTTTAGCTGTTCTAGGCTTTTACTGATGTTGCAGTTGATGCTCTGTTTATTGTTCAGATTCTGAAAATCACAATGCATCTTCGAGTAAAAATGTCTTCTCTTTCTCAGCGTTGCTTAAGTGTTACTCTAAAACTGTCCTTTTAAAATGTGGTGCCTCTCTAGTGTACTCCAAAGGCCTTTTTAGACATTAACTAATGAATCATTTACCGTTTCAAGAAGTTGTGCATTTCACCTATCTTTATACATTTTGAACCAGGTTTCCTACCTTGATCATAGCAAACAGAGCAGCATCAGACCTATTGCTATGCAGAACCACATACCAAGACCAGTCTGAAATGGACTCCTGCATTTATTTAATAGTCTAGGGGTTTCACACAAGTTTTCTCCTTTTCTCAATCAGAAGTCCACACTCTTTGGCTGTTAACCCTGGTGGCCCTTGCTTTGGCCTGCTCACTGGAGTCAGGTCACATCTAATGTCTCTAACCCTCTCCTCAGAGACAGGAAAGCACCCAGGGATGACTCTCAGGTCACACAGATTTGAGATTACCTAGAAGAGAGAGGTGAACCCCTGAAAAGGTCAACATCCCCAGCCTTACCAGAAAGGGAAGAAGTGTGTCAGCCTTGCTAGCACAACCTCTCCCTCCACAGAGATCATCTGGATCCCCAGTCGGGACAGTGCTGGGAACAGACTGCCTGTGCAAAGTGCTCCCTTCAGTAGCTTTACACATCTGCAAGCATTCACTCATGTGAAAATTTTAAATGATCTGCCATACATGAGTGTGATTGCACTGCATTAGGTTTTCTCACCCATACAAGGAAGCTAAAACACTAGGCAGTGTATTGGTTTTGACCTTGGCAGCATCTGAAATAGTCTCCTGATACTAACAGCAAGTTCTGGTCTATTGTGTCCAGCAATAATGAGCACCACCTTAGAAGAGTACATATCGATTTTGCTGCCAGTTGTCAGCCTTTACTTATTCATTTCACAGCACTACAATAAGATCAACAGTGCTATATAACCATGTCTTCATGATCATCGACACAGGAAGTGTGATGCAGCACAGTGACATGCTTTGCATTTAACCAGTTCTCTAACAAGAAACCCCAGAATTTAAGAAAGAATAAAAATCCTGATGTTTTCATTTGTAAAGGCCAGCAGCCTGCCAGGAGTTCTTCCAGTCTATGCAAGAGTAGAGAAGTTACCCTCAACACACACTCTCAGCTAGTTGTAACTTTCTTGGACAAGTTCCTCATTTTCTATTGCTGTCTCATTCCCAAAGCTGTTCCATATCTTTGATCTTTGCCCTTTTTCACATCTGTTCCAGTACTCCTGGCTTTTTTATATACATGAGAATAAAACGGTGAAGAAATTAATAACTTATATGTGGACCTGAGAAAAAAGCTGACTAGTGTCATTAGTGTCCAGCCTTTTTTTCCCCCACAAGTATTGTAAATCACAGGTTCACTGAGCAATTACTTAGGTAAGTATCTGCAGTTTTTTCAGGCAAAAAGCTTGCAAGGAATCCATAGAATCAACCAGTTTGGAAGAGACCTCTAAGCTCATCCAGTCCAAACTATCACCCAGCCCTAGCCAATCAACTAGACCATGTCACTAAGTGCCCCATCCAGTCTTTTCTTGAATACCTCCAGGGTCAGCAACTCCACCACCTCCCTGGGCAGCCCCTTCCAATGGCAAATCACTCTCTCTGGGAAGAACTTTCTCCTCATATCCAGCCTATAACTATGCCACAAGTAAAAAACCAGAAGACTACCTAGCATCACAGAGAGAGACAGTTACTTAAAAGAAAACCCCTTCACTCCATCACCTGACCATCTCTTTATACCATATGCAAATACAAAAACTGTGTCTATTGTCACACCCTGGGTGACAGTGTGCTAACAAAAAGGCATTCCCACGTGGATGCAATATGACAAAGAAGCATCTCTGAACAGAATAAGCCAGACTGGAAGGGACCTTCAAGATCACCCAGTCCAACCTAGCACCCAGCCCTAGCCAATGGCACTAAGTGCTCCAGCCAGTCTTTGCTTCAACACCTCCAGGGACGGTGACTCCACCACCACCCTGGGCAGCCCATTCCAACACCAATCACTTTCTCTGTCAAGAACTTCCTCCTACCATCCAGCCTATACCTCCCCTGGCTCGACTTGAGACTGTATCACCTCATTCTGTTGATGGTTGCCTGAAAGAAGAGACCAACCCCACTTGGCTACAACCTCCCTTCAGGTAGTTGTAGACAGCAATGAGATCTGCTCTGATTCCTCTTCTCCAGGCTGCACACCCCTAGCTCCCTCAGCATCTCCTCATAGACTGTGCTCCAGGACCCTCACCAGCTTCATCACCCTTCTCTGGACATGTTCTCTGGCATCAAAGGTCTCTTTGAATTCTAAAGTAAGCTTAGGAGTGTTTTGTATCAAGTTATTGCTATCTTAAAATGAACATCTGAAATTGGAAACAAGACAAAGTCAAAACTAGAAAACAAGCAAGAAGGGTGTGTAGGTTTAACCTCAGTGACTTATCTTCCCACACATGACAAAGACAGAAGTATCAGGCCAAAGCAGAGGACCTGCCTCTGAACTGTGACTGGCACAGAGGATGCACAAAGAGCAGCTCAGCAGAGACAGGGATGATGGAGCCGTTATCACAGCCAAAGTGACATGTGAGTGGTAGATTCAGAAAGGCAAGAGTGACAGCTCCCTGGGACAGGCAAGTGGACTGTCTGGAATTAATCAGACACAGATCAGATCAACAGTAGTGCTTTTTGACACACTGGTCTTTTGTAGGTAGAGCATGTAAAGACCTCTTTCAAAACACAGACCTCTCCTGTGCGAACGTGGAGATTAACATCTCCAGAACTGCCAAAAGCACAGAGCTGGAGAAAATGAGGAGTCATGAAGTTATCACACAGATTCATTAACCAACTGATTGGCGCTTTCCTATTGCTGCTGTCAGGAAAAAGGACAGGAAGACAGATTAACATTTATCTTAAACACTTCATAGCAGCACTTCCCAGGGAAAGTACATCTCATCTCAGAAAGGTGTCTAGCATTAGCTTATTCTGAAGATAGCAGGTGCTAACTGTGGAACCAGCAACTCTGAAGTATAAACTCAGGAAGAAAACATGGCATTTACCGTGAGGTTGTTGTTATTTCTATTCTTCTTATAATTATAAATGCTAGAAGTGCAACCACTGAAGATTTAGGTATAAAGAAACAGACTTAAAAACACAAATAGGCCCTTCAAAAAAAAAGTATTTTTGTTTTAAATGTAAAAAAAGAGAAAATAATATTAGTAAAATAGTAAAATAGCATTTACCACGAGGTGGTTATTTCTATTCTTCTTATAAATGCTAGAAGTGTAACCACTGAAGATCTAGGTATCAAGAAACAGACTCAAAAACACATAGAGGTCCTTCAAAAAAGGTATTTTTGTTTTAAATGTAAAAAAAAAAAAAAAGAAACTAATATTAGTAAAATAGCATTTACCATGAGGTGGCTGTTATTTCTATTCTTCTTATAATTATAAATGCTAGAAGTGCAACTACTGAAGATCTAGGTATAAAGAAACAGACTTAAAAACACAAAGAGGTCCTTCAAAAAAAGTATTTTTGTTTTAAATGTAAAAAAAAAAAAAAAAAGGAAATAGTATCAGTAAAGTAGTTGAAGACAATAAGAGTAAGTCATGGTTTGCATCATCTACTTACTGACTAAAACATAACCATTAACAGTAACTAACGTGCCAGCATTTTGCATAAAAACTAAGATTACAAAGCACTAAGATAAAGCTCAATCACTAATGAACAGCTCCTGAGGCTCAACTCGGTGTTTTAAAGTGCTAAAGTATTGCTACAAAGACACAGCATTCACCTCTAGGTCCTTCATACACTGTTCTGGACAACAGCTTTTGCCAGACTATGTTTCAAGATGGAAGCATTCCTGGTTTAGTCTTTTTACCTTCACAACAGGTGACTTCTCTGTCCAGGACAGCCTAAAATCCTTCACAATAGCACAGTCAATGAGATTTTACAACTAGCACCACAACTGGGACGTGATTAAAATCTCAGCTGAAGAGATACTACAGTTACACTGATATCTACTCGTAGGTTTCTTCTCTGTGGGTTATAGGACTTCACACAGGCACACAAATTAAAATGGACACTTACATGAGTTTTCCCAAAGTGACATTAAAACCAAAAAGTTCCAAATGAGTACTACCAGTAATTATACTTCTTATATAGCAAGTTTGCTGACTACCCCAAGCTGTGTGGTGCAGCAGAAAGGCTGGAGGGCAGGGATGGCATCCAGAGGGACCTGCACAGGCTGCAGAGGTGGGCACAAGCCCACCCTGGTGAGACCCCACCTGGAGTACTGCGTCCATTTCTGGAGCCCCTGGGACAAGAGGGATGTGGACATGCCAGAGCTTGTCGAGAAAAGGGCCATGAGGATGCTCAGAGGGCTGCAGCACCTCTGCTATGAGGACAGATTGAAATAGTTGGGGCTGCACAGTCTGGAGAAGAGGAGGCTCCCAGGTGACCTTATTGTGGCCTTCTGGTAGCTGAAAAGGGCTACAAAAAAGCTGGGGAGGGACTTTTTAGGCTATCAGGGAGTGACAGGACTAGGGGGAATGGAGCAAAGCTGGAGGTGGGGAGAGCCAGACTGGATGCAGGGTTGCATCTTACTGGGTGTTGCATGGAAGTACACACAAAGAAATGGCTCTTTTTGAGTAGCTGAAAATCTAAACAGACAGTTGACACCAGAAGCAGTAAGGAAAGATGGAAAGAGTCTACTCTAGACAATTAAACATACACAGAAACATATGTGAAACTACCAAACACATATGGAGAATGCTTACTAGAGTTAACAAATGAGGAAAAGGGTTCAATGAGAAACAAAAAGAAACAAAGCTGAGAATCACTGCTCTCCTCCTTGCCACTACCAACTCACAATTCTGCTTCATTTTATCTCCAACATAAATGAGTCAGTGTGACAGGAGCAGATGCCACAAATGCTAGCATGGCAGGAACACTTGCTGCAACAAAGGAGGGGAGTAAACAAAACATTTCAGCAGCAAACAGTGCAATAGCAGTTTCTGGAGCAGGCCCTACCCCTCTTTTCCCCTTTGAGGTAGCCCCAGAGTCCTTGGTTTTAACAAATTAAACTGCCATAGACAACCTTAAACTTTGGGGCTGCAGCTCACTCTTCTGCAGCCCTGAGAGCACCAGGATGTGACACAGCAAGAGCAGCACTCCTAATTACAGATGGGTAGCCTGATGCACAGTGCTTCTGAACAGAGTTCGCATTTCATCTCTCGGATAGCTTCCAAAACAAGAGGTGTGCCTGAAGAGGGTCAAAAACACCTCGATCCTTGACATGACATTTACTCTCTCATTTCCTGCCTTGCATCCCCAAAACAAGTTCACATACCTTAAGGAAGAAATGCAAGAACATGTCTCTACTGAATTCATTTTTAATGTCTCTGTGAAGATTAAAAGTAGTTACAAGGCGTATGGGCACTTGGCTGCAGTTACAGCAATCTTCTGCTTTGTCTCTTCGCCTGCAGTTCTGTAGCATGGCTGTTTGGCACCAGCAGCTCACCGAGTGTGGTGTGAGCCAACACAGATGTTTTCCAGTAGTTAATCTGTGACTGTGACCAATGTCTCTCAACAGGAACCTGTTCTAGCACCAGTAAGACTACCCCTGAAGCTAATATAAAGGCAACCTAGCCCAGCTTTATACCTCAGGATGCCCTCAGCAACACTGCCAAACCTTGTCTTTGGACTTAATTTTACCCTATGCTTACCACCATTGTGGTTTATAAAGCTGTCACATTTTAACACAACCACATATTCTTCACACCTGCAGCCAAAATAATTACTTCAAAAAGCACAGGCTAAGACCCAAGTCTCTCTCTGAAGTAAGACACTTTATCCTAAATCAATTCAAGCAATACTCTGTGAGATAAATTTATATGAGAGTTTGTCAGCTGTGTGATTCAAGCTATAGATTCTTAATAGAGAAGAACTAAAACTCTTCGAGAGGCAATGACAGAGATTTTGAATGGTGTGAGAAGAGGTGACAGATATGAAGAGTTATTTCTATTCCTGCAGTCTTCCACAATCGTGCTTTTTTTCCAATAGTGAATGTGCTAGAAGTATATATCTCCTAATCAATCCGTTACAGTGCTTAGTTTTTCTACATCACACAGTCATTCTCAACATTATGCTACAGAAGAAGGAGAATTTTCAAGCTTCAAGGAAGAATATTGGAACTTGAAGTTTTATTATCTTGGAATATTACTCCCAAATCCAAGGCCTCCCTTACATTCTTAAGTATTCAAGCTGCCAACAAAGGCAGGTCTATATTAGGAATGACAATAGCTTGGGAAGACACTTGGAGGGGTCAGGAATTCTTTCTATCAGCTTTTGATTTTGCTGCAGAGATACATTATATTTATTTTCTGAGGGCAATGGACAAGGTTACATCACATTAAAGCAAGAACTGTCTTATTATCACTGGAATTGACTAGCTCAGAAATTATCCACAGAAAACGATTCCTGCTCTGTCTTTTATTTTCAGCAGAGTACATGTGCACTCCACAAGAGAAGAAATTTGTAAAAAAAATATAAATGGAGCAGCATTCTGGAATAAGTTTCTTGTAAAACTTTACTTCATGTTTACCTTCACACCCTCTAAAAGAAAGCAACTGCTGCTTACCACTGCCTGCCTTAATGCTGTCCATTACTAGGTCCAAACTAAAACCAAAGACTAAAAAAGTCTTCATACTGAAAGTGAAGAAAATACAATCCAGGGAAAACTCAAGATGGAGTGAGAAAGGGGGGAAAAAAAAATCTCTACATGAGTACAGTGGTTCTAAGAATTTCCTCCCAGCAATGCTACTCTGTGACAATAAAACTGCAATTTAAGCCCACAATTACCATTTGACAGTATTTGAGGAACTTCAGTTATTATCTATTCTCAGAGCTCCTCCTGTACCCTGAGGCATCGTAGAATAAAAGGATAAATTTTTTCTGCTGTCTCCTGGATGTTTGCAGGCAGGGGGATCAGAGAGAGAGAGAGATACTCTGCCATGAGTATTCTACAAGTGAAGGAATAAAATAGGTTCTCCCAAGATTATTGAGCTTACATTGACATGGAACCCAGAGTGAAACCTTGGGAAGGAATGAAATAATATTGCAGTATAACACAAGAGCTAAATGAAGTCAGAAGATTTGGGGTTTGGGACTCCCTAATCTGTCAGCAGTCCCATGCACCTTTTCTCACTCCAGCAGTATAACTCCTGTAAGAGACAGTATACCACAGAACCCTGGCATGGTGGGATTTGGAGGGGACCTCTGGGAGGTCATTTAGTCCAATGTCCCTGCAATGTCACCTGGAGCAGATTGCACAGGAATAGAAGCAGGCAGGTTTTCTTGAAAGTCTCCAGAGAAGGAGACTCCACAACCTCTGTGGGCAGCCTATGCCAGTGCTCCAGAACACTCAAAGAAATGTTTCCTTATGTTATATCAAGCTGTGGAAAGGTTCTCCTAACCTGGGAGAGTCTACTGGCAAGATGGCTGCTTCTAAACCAGAACACTCTTTGATGTGAAGGAGCTGTGGGAAAACTGGAAATGTCTCAAGTAAGATCAAACATCAGGTCTGTGGAAACCAGGCTTCGGGCTGAAATACCTTCAGACTGAGTTTAAAGACAGCATTAAGCTTCCGAGTGTGGGATTTCAAGCTTCCCTCAGTGTAATGACAGTATTGGACACTTCTCAGGAGTAGGCTAGCATACAGTTCAACTATAGCATTATTAGCTCCACTACAAACTTTACAGTACAAAGGAAAATGTGTGTACCTTTACTCTGTGGCATTTCTTTTCACCCCAAATGGACACTATGTTTGTATTCTTGCTTCTACTAATATTTTCCCTCCCTTCTTCCCCATTTTCCCTTGCCAACCTTTTTATCTTCATCCAGTTTCTCCTTTGTGTTTGTCACTCAGTGTTCACTCTTTCACTTTTCACTCTTTCACTTTTCTTTCCATCCAGCTTTCCCTGACTGCACTGGTCAGACAAAGCAACTCCCATTTCATGCCCACTGATTTCACACATCAGAGCAGAGATGCTGTTTTCCAGAGTTTCAATTCAGCTCAGCAAGGGAGAAGTGGCTAACACCAAGAGCAGCGAGAAATTACTGTTGTTCATTATCAGGAAAAAAAAACAAACCTTAAACCACCCAACACCTACAAAGCTAAAAATTCAGATCAGCAGGATGAGAGAAATGGCAATGTCATGGGAGCCTATTAACACATTAAGGCAAATTCTAAAGTGAAGAGCTGTTTACATGGCAGGAGTTCAAGCCTGTCTTTGCTCTGGAATTAGCATGAGGCCCATTTGTATCTAATCCATGTGATTTGGGAGAATCATTTCAAAAGTAGATTGACACCCAGTATTTTATTTTAAATATCCAAGAAGATATTTGCCAGGATATATGCTTACAGCTAGAATAAAAAGAGAATCAATCAGTAAACACAGGCTGCATTATCAATGCCATTACAACACTGCAACTCCTTCCAGTCTGACAATACACTTCTAGCAGCTTATGATTTATGCTGATTGCTCCCATCTCCATTACAATTTAAGTAAATAGAGACTGAACCATAGCTAAACATAGTGGTATCTGCATTATAGGCTCAATTTCAATGTGGGCTTTTCCTTTTAAATGCCTAGAAGAACTGGAAATGATTGTTCTTGAGGCTAGCTCCACTTAATTACAGACAGTCAGGTCAGATTTTTGTCCTTGAAAAGAAGATTTTTCCAGCAAAAATTTGGGTAGGATTTTTTTTTTTTTTTTACCACCATCAAAATCAGCTCTAGAATATGACACTTCTGAGGGCCAGACACATTTATTTCTATCAAATATATTTACATAATCCTTTCATTTATTGCCTGCCTTTTGATTAATTTAACTGGTTGGACTAAACACAAGTCTCTTAGTCTCTCCTCTGAAGAAAGACAGCTCATTCATCTGAGATCCTACTTACCTTTCTTTCCACCTGTTCAAGTCTGAATTTACCTTAATTAAAGCCAGGCAGAGAATTATTAAAAGATACCCTAGATTGTGATTTCTGCAGGACACACTGCATTTATTTCCTTTGCTAATGCAAATATCTCATCCTGCACAGCCTAGGATTGTACTTTCCCTTTTCATTGATGTGTTGCATTGATGGCTTGCAGTCATCCTGTGACTTTCTCCTCCTCTGTCATTTCCAATTAACAAGCTCCTAGCTTATAACAGAAATGTATTGTTTTTGTGCATGATCTTGCACTTTATCCTATTGAATTTCACTCAGCTACTCTTACTGTAGTCCTCAAGGTCATTTTATTCTTCCTGCATGGTGTTCTAACCTACTCAGGTAACAGGGCCCACAAAACTTTGTGGGCATCAGAAAATTTACTTTTGCTAATTTCTGTTCTCAAGGCTATTGCTGAAATTTTTAAACAAGATATGTCAGGAGCAATTCTTAAGGGAACCATGTATAGCCCCACTACAGTCCTCCTGGTGTGATCTCATTTTGTCTGCAGTGGACTACAGTAATAAACATAATGATGACTTTGAACTACTTGGAGCAATATTCATGTTGGTCTTTCTCTGTGAAAAACAGTTTTCCCAGACATCTGGGCATTTTACTTACCCAAGGCATCAGATGCTTTATGTATTTTTCATGTCTCTGACTATCTCTGTAACCAATATTGACTAAACCAAAGTAAAAATGCTTTCAGCTTTACAGCAGCACAGATGCAAGCTGCAGAGCTGACATGACAGTCATGCATGATGTGCAGCGTGAACTGGGGAGACCTCATCTTGAGTACTGCATTCAGCTTTGGGCTCCCCAGTTTAAGAGGGACAGGGATCTGCTGGAGAGGGTCCAGCCAAGGGCTACAAGGATGCTGAGGGGACTGGAGCACTGCCCGATGAGGAGAGGCTGAGGGACCTGGGGCTGCTTTGTCTGGAGAAGAGAAGACTGAGAGGGGATTTAATCAATGTTTATAAATCTCTGAGGGCTGGGGGTCAGGAGGGAGGGGGACAGGCTCTGCTCACTTGGGATAGGACAAGGACCAATGGGTGTAAGTTGCAGCACAGATAAGTTGCAACACAGGAGGTTCCTCCTCAACACAAGGGGAATCTTCTTTACTGTAAGGGTCACAGAACACTGGAACAGGTTCCCCAGAGAGGTTGTGGAGTCTCTTTCTCTGGAGACTTTCAAGGCCTGTCTGGATGCATTCCTGTGTGACCTGAGCTAGATTGTCTGGTCCTGCTCTGGCAGGGGGCTTAGACTCAGTGATCTCTTTGGGTCCCTTCTAACCCCTGACACCCTTAGAGCCTATGAACTCTGACTTGGGAGATGTAGCCAGATACTTTAGACTGCAGCACATTTACCAGATCCAGAGCAGCTCCTTCATTTACCATTAAGATGTATACAATTTTCATTGGGGTAGCATCTACGGACAACTATAACCATTATCAATTTATAGCACTTGAAATTTCCTCTTAACCAAGTTTAGAGAAAAATGTATGGTTAGCCTAGCTCCAAGATGCTGGAAAACTGAAATACAAGTTTGAGCTAAGAATAAACCACTGCTAACCTCATGGAAACTGCAATAGAAGTTTGAGTGATGAACAAAGCAGTGTTCACCTCATGAAGTCTTAGCCTACCCACAACGACAAATCTGTGTTAGAAATATATTTTTTAGTTTGGTTTTGGTTTTTTCTCTTGCATTTAAGCTTTCCAGCATAAAGGCTTGAATGATGACCTCTCTTGAGAACAAATGTTTTCACAATACTTTGCAGGACAGCCTGGAAATATTTAGAAAATGGTGCAATTGATACATGTCAGGACTTCAGGTACATTAGCCACACAACAAACAATAATGACAGCAAGGAGGAGGAATGGAAAAGGGGCCTTTTACTCCTTTCCTGGGAGATGAAAAGCACAGAAACTACTTGTCACTTTTGCCCTTTACTTGCCTATTTAAGTTTTATGGCTATAAACCAATGTTTTAAAATTCAGTAGCCTGCTTCTGTCCTAGAGGAAAATGCTGCTGCAACAGTTGTGCTGTTACATGGTACAAAGACGATGAATGTGGAAGCAGGAATTGCTAATGTGTTGCACAGGGAAAAATAAAGTATCCCATAAGAATAATTTCTTCTCAGCATGCTTCTTCCTCTAGAAATACACATGGAGGACACAATACCTATACCACAGACTTAGATCCTTCAATACTCATTCTGACTCTGTCATTTTGGGAGGACAGAAGGAACATCTACATTGATCTTCTGCTGTAAGCTGCAGTGTAGATTCACCCAGTGGACACACCTGCCAAGGTACAGGGTATGTACCCTGCTGAATCTCAGTTTCTCAGCATCTGGTATTTGCTGGACTCAATTCTCATATACTGTATTACTGCTCAAAATGTAAATGTAGCTTCAAAGCATTTCAAAATAATTATGCAAACTTCATGAACTTTAAGTGTGCAATTAATTGATAGCAACGTGGGAAAACTGCAGCTCGTCTGAGAGCCTCCGGGAGGTTTCACCTGTGTCTGATAGCAAAACTCTTCCAGTGTCACAACAAACTCCAAACGTGCTAGTTCCAAAGACTGTAATGTAAAAACAAATCCTGAAAATCCAAATACACTTAAAAAGCAAACTAAGACATTTTTATAATTTTGACCTTTTTTTTTTTTCCCCCCCTCTGGTTTTGGTATCCTCATCATATGCTTAATTGGAAGAATTGCCTTCAATTTTATGAGATCTAAAACCCCCTCGTTTTTAGTTCTCTGCGTAATACTCCCTATTTAGGATTTGAATTACTAAATGTTACAGATCTCTGTCAAATTGCCATATATCATTTCAGAAAGGAAAGGTGCACATGGAACAAGACCAGTCAGACTTACTGCAGAAAGAGAAACAAACTCTCAGCCTGGAAAAACTGTCTACAGATAAATCATTAATAAAGTCAAATGAGTATTATCCTATGCAATCTGTTTTTCTGTTCTACTATCTTATGCCAGTGCTCTTTTTACCTGGCAGGAGAAAACAGAAGCCTGTCATTCATTTCTGCAGTCTTAATGGGCTCTATATTATGCAGTGGATTGATGTTAAACCTGGCAGGTGTTTTGTAGACAAATGTAAATAAAGGTACCAGCCACCCTGTGATGCTGGAGTGTGCCTCATGTTCAACAACACGCTGGTATCAGAAGCTGGATGGATTTATTTTATATTCTATCATTTGAATAGCTCTCATTTTAAGTTAACAAAAAAAACCCAAACAAAATAGTTTACTATAAGAACTCTTTTTTTTTTTTTTTTACCTTTACTGCTTCTCTTTAATGATGTTTATCTTCTCCGAGAGATTTGCATCAGCCTGACTGACACTGAAGGAGGGAACAGGCACAGAAGGAAAACCCACCCAAAGGCACAGCCACTTCACAGAAATCATTCCTGCCTCGGAATGCCAGTTGCTTACTTTGGCTTCTTTGCTGGTGACTTCAAATTGCTGTACGTCTCGCTAGGCAGGCTGCTGAACAGACTGATCCTCCTTCTCTCCAGCCTCTCATACTTTCAACAGTAAGTTGGTTCATCCACAGAGGTGCTTCAAAATGACATTTTTATTGTACCAAACTAATGCTACAATATTACATTAAAAAAAAAAAAACAAAACGCTCTCCTATCTCCCCGCCTCCTTTGCAGCTTCCAATAAGAAAGCTTAATCCTGACGAATTTTACCAGCCCTGGAAAAAGTCATAGACCTTGACACTGCCTGGTTGCTTAAATAAATATAAAACTAAGAGCCTGTGAAGTGTACAAAAGGTGATTCATGCTTTCATAAAGCACATACTGAAATCTAACAGGTTCTGTGTT
>VWZI01015885.1:63462-81029 GCA_013396835.1 Psilopogon haemacephalus | reverse complement strand
AAAAAAAAAAAGAGAGAATTTAAATACAAATACAGAATTAAATAAACTGAAACTTTGAATAAATATATTAAAACAGCAGCAGTTCAGCTTGCAGTTTATTTTCTGGGTCTCTCACGTTCAGTTTTGCTTTCAGTTTAAATCTCTGAGGATAGTGAGAAGGCCAAAACATCCCAAGATGTATTTTTCCCATTTGTGCCTATCCTAATAGTATCTATATCAAAAGAACTTACTTGAGCTAAACACCACTTTCAGGACTGATTGAATCAGATCAGGGTTGAGTTTCTAGCTAAACTTATAATGTCATTTAACAACAACAACAAAACGGCCACAAAACCTCAAAGCAAAAAACAAATGGCCAGAAGTATTTACTAATTAAAAAAAAAAGAAAAAAAAAAAGAAAGAAAAGAAAAAATTAAATTATAGTATTGCATAAGGTGCTTCAAAAAGCAGCAATAAAGTTACAGGGCAAAAAAACCCAAACTTCACATTTTGTCAGAGCAACAGCCTTATTGCTATTAAATCCAGCTCCAGCATCACAGCCTTTCCACACAGCATCAAAAGGCACTGACAGGGAAGATAATAACTAATGAGTCCCTAGCTGCTAAAAAAGATATAGGACAAAGAAGTTACATCACATGAAACATGCAGTCAGAACAAATACATACCTCAGAATCTGCTGTTACTTTATTTAGCAGTCAGTTTCTTAGACCATTAATGGTCCAGCAACCAACAAAACAGCAGTTAGTCACTAGTAATGATTGGTTTCTTGGGGATTTTTGCCTAAATAAATCTGAAAAGTTGTGTGCCGTTAAGTAACTTCACTATTTTCTTCAAGCTGGCACTGAAATCTAAGGGTAGTTCTGTTAGTTAATATAGTTCAGCCTTAGCATTAATCTTCCTCCCCTGAATTCAACCACTAATTCTAATCCCTTGTATACACAGAAAACAAAGTACAAAACCTCTTGATAGCCTTCAAGTGTTCACTTGGAAAAAAGTATCACTGAATACCTCGAGAGTGGAGAAAGGAGAACCTATTCTCCTATTCACATTCACAGTAGAAAGAATACCTGCCTGAGAGCGCACAAGCCTGTTCAGTGCAACTGTGTAGCCCTTGGCTCTCAAAAGCATCCTGCCAAGTCGCTTGGAAATCCTCTAGTATAAATTTGCAGAGTCATCATACATTACCAGGACTGTGTTTAGTGTTTTGCCTCACAAAACCCAGGAGCTCATTAAAATTAACTCAAGTTAGATCAAAAGATTATGGGTCCCCAGAGTGGCCATTATAACACAGAATTATGTCAACACCAAGAACTTCATACATTGCATTTTGATAGTTCTTAAACTAATAACATTCTCTCCAGTCAGGCTAATTTTTTGATGCAACAGTGTCTAAAAGCACCAATAAACATCAGTTACTTATACTTTTACAGAAGTACAGAAGTACTTTTACCTTTTTATTCATATGTCAACAGATAAGACCCTTGTAAANAAAAATCCAAGGCTTCCTCATCTTATTTCCAATTGCCCTAGGAGTCCCAGCTCTCCACTACACAGATGTTGAAAGGAGTATCACTGAGCAGGTCTGGGAACTCATGGAGCAGGAAGGAGACTTAGTCAAAGCTACTAACATGAGGGGGTGCCCACACATTGCAATGCAAAAAAACCAGGGATGTTGGCAGCAATTCCTCTGTTAGAAAGAGACCCATACAACTATATATAAATTTTAAAACCCTCAGCATAACCAATTGAACCATTTCTGCTGAGAAATCATCCATATGGCACAATAAGTCAAATTTATACTTTCAGATACATAGACATCACAGATTTGCTAGCAATGACACCTGAAGGGGTATCATTAAATGTACCAGAAGTCCTCAATTGGACAACCATCCCACAACCCCCACTGAGCTCTCTGCCATAAGGGTAGGAGTAGGGGAGGACTGAAGAATGCATGAATTTCTACTACCTCTTTTAGAAACTAAAAGCCATTTTTAGTCCTGAAGAAAACAGTGTTTGTTCAGCAGGCTCTTAGTAGGGTGAGCAACAGGTGACATACCAAAAACGTTATTGAAGTCAAATTCATAAGCTACAAGGTGAACTAGAGTCAGAAAAAAAAGTAAATTATATAAATCACCATCAGTGTGAGTGAAGGCAATCTGGAAAATCCCATATCTCCAATATGTTCCCAGATAGGCAGCTGCCAACACTTATACACAAATGAGTAAACTGAATCATACAAAGATAGTGATATGCCAGCACTACCAAACTAAGAAACCTCCACACCCCACTGCATGGACATCTGATGAGGTTCACAGAGACCTACTAAGTGTGACAATGAATTAATAAATAAAACCTGAAGTGAAAGCCAATGTTTAAGGCCTGGATTTTTTTATTTTTTTTTTAATATATATTTGAGGATTTCACATATTCCTATGGCAAGCATTTGGGCTGCAGGTTAAAAGAAAAAAAGCCAACAAAAACCACTGCCAAAACCCCAAATTCCAAAACCACAACTACCAGCCAGCTCTCGTAGACTTCACTCAAATTTGAATTTTGTAGGAGTTTCAAGTGAAATGCATTAAAGTGTTCAACTTCCCACCCTCACTACCCCCTCTCTCCTTAAGGCCATAATTCATTTCAGTTTTACATCAAATGTATACCTGTTAAAAAGCAGAAGGCCATGGGTATTGCTTTCTTCACCACATATTCCATATATCAAGATAAATAAAAGGAGTCAAGGCACCACTTTCCCATTCCAGTTTTCTTCCTATCTTAGTTGCTAATTGAATTGCTGCTTGCTAAGTGTGAATCCTCTGAAGCACTGAATTTTTTGGAACAGATGAAACAGAGGGTAAAATCCTTCTCACCAGCTGCCAGGTCTTCTAACCAGCCCTGGTCACTAACTAGATCTCACTTCTAATTCACAGCAGTAATTTCCAGAGCTACTTTTTTTTTTAGCCCCTTGGGTTTTATCACTATCAGATATAATGCTCATTGTGTGAGAGTTGTGATTTTCATTATGTTCATTAAAAAAAAGGACTATGGACTTGGACATCTTCTATAGTTTTTCCTACAGATAAGAGTCCTAAGATAGCTTTAAACGAAATACCTGAAGCTATTTCTGCATAAAATAATTACATGGAAGAAGAGGTTGTGCAGGTACAAGGACAGCTCTACTACTACCCGTGTTAATTTTCTTCTTACAGCAGCGGTGCTTAAGCTCTCTGGCTGTTTTGATCACTATTTTCAGGTTTTATTGCAAGCAACTGAATCTTCAGCCATAGTATATTTGCTCATACCTTAAAAAATACATCAATATTCGGTCTGATTTACAGCTGAGAATGTTAAAGCTTGCAAAAGTTTGCCTCAGACTTCCTTACTGATTGGAAGACAGCAACTCAAACTGATAAAGAGTGAAACTTTGAGAGTCCCACAGACATTATGGTGACCCTGGCAGGAATGACTCCTCTTGCTTTTAATTAACTTAAGCCATATTACTCTCACAATACAAAAACGTTGAATAGATGTCAGGTAAAAATTCTTTCCCGTGAGCAAAGACAAAGTACTAGGAAGAAAAACACTGCACAACAGGATCACAAAGCCCAATTACAGATCTCTCCTCCTCCTCCTGACTTTCCACTGTGTCCTTTTGTAGCAATAAGGCAGAGGAAATGAGTGTATGTGACCTAGAGCTTCATCCCACTCCAGCCCTCAAACATAGCAAGAGATGCCTGCATTTCTCAGTAGGCAATACTGTAAAGCAACCAATGTAACCAGCTCACTACAATTTCTACACTGACTATGTTAGCAGGAATCTGCATCTGCCATATAAGACACCACTGCCTTAGGAAAGTTTAGAAAAGTCATGATAAAATATGCATAAGAAACGATGAAAATATAGCAGATAACTGTCAAAATAACTTTGCATAATATAACTTGGAATAAACTGAAGCATATCTGCTTCCTTTCCAGCACAAAAATAATTTATGGTAATAAGTTTTTGAAAGTGATACACCCATGTTGCTAAAAATGCAGAGCAGCTGCTACCGTTATTATAAAATGGCTAATTTTTACTCATTTCTGACATGGTTTTGTAGACGGGTAACAGCTGCAGTTGCACCCAGCTGCAGCCTGATGCTAAACGCACACCTCTAGGCAAGCAGAGGAAAGTATAGATTGCTTTACTTTACAGCACTAAGTACCTCTGTCTTTCCAAGAAATACCCTGAAGGTCATTGGCAATTAAAGCTCCCCGAGGTCTCTTTCACTCGGGGAATGGTGACTTGCAGACACCAGGTCTCCAGAAGTCAGCCACCACACAGCAACATAAGTAGTAACTGAGCTGCACAAATTAAAGAGGATGTTGAAAGGGCTTCCTACCTGGTACAAGTTGCTACTCCCCCTCACAGCCTGGAACCCTAGATGCTGGCTCTTCTCCTTAATTGTTGAGGCAACACGAATTGCTCTAGTAAGAAGTGGGGAAAAGGGAAAAAAATAATAAAAGAAAAAAAAATAAAGAAAAAGAAAAAAAAAGATATTAAAAAAAAAAAAGGAAAGAGAGGTTCTATTGGCTTCTGCCTCCTGCTTAAAAAGGTTACTTCAAATGCCTCTCTCGCTTCCTATTTATTTTCTCTGCCTCCCAGAAGAGCAGTTTAGAGGGAGAGTAACGGAGTGTTTATCCTGGCTCTGAGGATGCACGCTTGTGCGATAACTGCCTACTCCCTGCAGTATAGCCGGCATGATGTGATGTGCATACTAAAGCAGTTTGCATTAGGCAAGGCTTAGCAGAGCCAGCTTCCCAGTCTCCACCTTCTCTATCACAGAACAAGCTTGCTTCTTCGAAAACACTGAGGCTGTAATGAGACGAGAGTAGGGCTCTGGTTAGAGTATAAATGCATTTTCTCTGAAGATAGCATTTAAGGCTGAGGTTGTGTTTATGTATCACCTCCCCTCTGAAAACACAGAAGCAGCTCTAAGTGAACACACAACACAGCCAGACAAATGGGAAAAGATTCCCCGTTGTTTGCTGCCGTATGACAGATGATACTAAACCCCAAAAACTAATGAGACATCTCCAGTTAGGAAACATTTATCTGCTGCCATCTATCAAACAAGCAAAGGGGTAAATAAATAAGTAAAGCCATGAAGAACACCAAGGCTTAAACGTCTGCAGACTCAAAGATAAATGTGTGATACTTATGTGCTATAGTCACAACTGAACAACAGCTACGTTACGAGCAAGAATTAGCTCTGAAGTACTACATTTATCATAAATCTGAATAAATATTAGAGAAGGACTCAAGCCGTAAAACCCTGATTTGGATTTTGAACACTCCACAGCTCCGAAGTGCCTGACTGAGGATCTGACTCTGGCCTATGTGTCTGTATTAGCTACTCATGCACACCCTTACAAGAAGTACACAAGTAAGAATAGAGATGATTACCTTAAAAAACAAAAAATTGCTTGGCCAGGTGTAAAAGTACAATAGAAGTGTTAATATGAGAACTGCTTGTGCTCATTTTGGTTGTTTTTTAAAGTTAGTGATTCAGTTCTTAGTTGCACTTTAAAGCTTTTTTTTTTTTTTTTTTAAACGGCTCATTTCTGGACTGCAGAGGAGGAGCTCAAGACAGATCAAAGCTTTTTGGCCCAGTTTCTTCCTGACGAATTTTGTGGTGGCTGAATTCTTCAATGTGTTTGCAATGATGATTATGTAAATTAATTTTATTATTCAGCATGTTCAGAACATGCTTCTGGATTGCATTTCATTTTTATTTTGTAGGATCTGCTTTTCTTCAGTGGGGTAAAGGCAAGACTGAGTCAATATCCTTCTATTTCCATATTCCTTCATAGAAACAAAGATTGGAAAAGATCTCTCATATCATCAAGTCCAATAATCAACCCAGCACCACCATGTAACATTGTTTTCCAGTAAGCACAAACCTCATTATTAATGAGAATAGAAAGAAAAACATTGAACACTGGATGAATTGCTATCAAAAGCACCATAGAGAATTATCTCTAAAGTTGCTTTTAAAGGATACACAGATTGATGTATTTCTAATATTTCTATGCATTCTTCCTTTTTGAGTGCATAAAGAGATATCTGGCTTTCTGCTCTGGTAGACCTGGGAGATACTGGCTGACATGTCTACCTTCTCTTATGAGAAAAGATGTTCAAATTTCAGGTCCTGTTTCTAACATCTCTGCTGTCCATCAGTTGCTAATTTCCCACACTGCAGTAAATGCTTGCTCCAGTCTAACAAGATTGAGGAGCCTCTTAGAAACGTCCTTGACAAAGAGAGGCTGTTGAGAGGGACTTGAACAGGCTAGACCAATGGGCAACATTAATGGGATGAGTTTCAACAGAGCAAAATGCCAGGTCCTACACTTGGGTCACAATAACCTCAAGCAACACTAGTGGCTTGGGACAGGAGAGCTGAATGCAGAAAGGGATCATGGAGTTATAAAGGCAGCTGAATATGAGCCAGCAGTGTGCCCAGGTGGCCAAGAAGGCCAATGACATCCTGGCTTGGATTAAAAATGCTGTGGTCAGCAGGAGTAGGGATGTGATTGTCCCCTTGGACTCTGATTGGGCCACATCTCGAGTACTGTGTTCAGTTTTGGGCACCACAATACAAGAGAGATGTGGAGGTGTTGGAGTGTGTCCAGAGGAAGGCAACAAAGCTGGGGAAGGGCCTGGAGAATAAATCTTATGAGGAATGACTGAGGGAGCTGGGGATGGTTAGTTTGAAAAAGAGGAGGCTGAGAGGAGACCTCATTTCTGCTACAGCTACTTGAAGGGACATTGTGGAGAGGCTGCTGCTGGGCTCTGCTCACAGGTAACTGGAGACAGAACAGGGAGGAATCGCCTCAAGCTGAGACTGGGGAGATTTAGACTGGACATTAGGAAAAAGTTTTTCACTGAAAGAGTAGTCAGGCACTGCCCAGGGAGGTGGTGGAGTCACCCAGCCTGGATGTGTTTAAGGGTTGTTTGGACATGGTGCTTAGGGATATGGCTTAGGGTGAATCTTGTAGAGTAGGGTTATAGGCTGGACTTTGTGATCCTAAAGGGCTTTGCCAACCTGGATGTTTCTGTGTGATCCTGTGTGAATCTGCTTATCTGTTTAAACAAGAAAGAATGGCCTATGGGGTCACCAAGTTTGAAATCTAATTAATCTAATTTGAATTATTAAATATGCTGAAGAACACTAGGGCAACAACAAGACAAACAAACCCCACCACAAAAACCAAACAACAACAAACCATGGAGTGAGGGGAAAAAAGAAGCAAAAAAACCCAGCCAAAACAAAGCAATCATCCCCATAACAGATTCCTTAACTAGGATAGGAAAAAAAAAATCATATAACATGGCTCAGGACAGAGATAAAACCTTCTCCATGCTTAAGGGACACAAACTTGCTTGAACTCTCCATATAGTCAAAGTAATTTTATAGCCACATATTCTTAGGGTCGTATTCCACTTATTTTTAATTAATTTTTCCTCACTCCATGCTGTTTACCTCCCTGGCATATGAAAGGATCTCAGGTTTAGACAACTAATTTAAGGAGACTTATGAAGAAGGCTCTGAAATCCTGATGTACCTGACAGGTCTGTTCTCTTCTCCAAATTTGGTAAGAGGTGTTGGACTTGTTTTGCTGGTTGGTTTTGGTTTTACAGTGGAGCATAAGTGACCTGGACTGTGGCCTAGCAAAGAGCTGAAAAGCACTTGGTGCAATTACAATCTTAACATACTTCTTTCTTTGTCAGAAATAATTTGCAGTGGCTTAGAATCATAGAATGTCAGGGTTGGAAGGGATCACAAGGATCATCTAGTTCCAACCCCCCTGCCATGCCCAGGGACACCCTACCCTAGATCAGGCTGCCCACAGCCTCATCCAGCCTGGCTGCAAACACCTCCAGGGATGTGGCCCCAAACACCTCCCTGGGCAACCCATTCCAGGCTCTCACCATTCTCATGGTGAAGAACTTCCTCTTCTTTATGGCTCTGTCACTCAGGCAACCATCATCATCTTACCATAAACTTGTACACCTAAAGCCTTCCCACTGGATAAGTTCTCACCTTGCAGAATTTAGCACTAGGGTTTCCCGTGTGCATAAATCTGCTTTTCATAGGAGTGATGACTTTTTTTAAATTACTTTTTAATCTCACAGTTCTTCTGGGTCTTTGTTTTGGGTATGATATTCTAATGCTCCTTTGCACTGTCAGTGCCTCTATGTGAAGCAGAGTTCATCAGCCTAACACCTATACTGGGATCGTTCTTGCTAAATTCCGCTAGTAAATTTTGTCCAGTCCTTATATTCTGCAAATGTTCAAGTCTGGAACAAATATTTGGCTGGTTTAGAGCCAAAAACATCTACTGAAAAATGTCCCTGTTCAATATTCTGCTCCATCGTGTCCTATAGAATAATTAACTAAATACCCAGGCATCCACATGATGAACTCAATGGTTTGACTGAAAAGTCTTGTACAGCTTCTTGAAACATCTTGTTATAGAGCAAATGAAAAAAAAAAAAAACCTTACAGGTGAATTAATGCCACTCCTTGAGGATATACTGCAGGTCTGGTTTAGAATTCTGTAGGATTTACCTAGATAATGTATTTGTACCATCCATAGGTCAGAAATCATGCACAAATGTATGCATGAGCTAGGTGACAGCAATGCACCTGTGCTGTTCACAACGGCAAGTACTTATAACCTTATAAAATAAAAGAGGACTCAAGTATCATTTTGTCTCTTTGCTATGTGTAGCTTTGATATCTACCAAATGATGATGTTGCCAGCACACTGTCAATTACTGAGCTTGAGATCTCTGTTCTTAGTCCAATCTGATTCAATCATTGTCATTGGAAATATTAGTGACTTAGAAACTCGTTAAATTAATTGCAACACTTGCCCATTCCTTTCTAGGACCATTTTTGTTAAAGACCTAATGTATCTTTGAAGTTATCCAGTGAGATATTTATATCAAACATGTAGATGTATGCTCTACGTGTGTGTGTATATATATTGCCTTTTAAACAAATTGTCATAAGATTTTCAGTAGAGCTCTCCCCTATCCACAGTAAGCTAAAGAAGGCTTGAAAATAACATGTTTTTTATATATATATATATACATATAAAAAAGTGCTTCCAGGAGTTACACAAAAGGCTAGCAACAGGAGAAAAATGAAACTGCCTGTAGCCAATTTTAATACAACCTGTTATTCTTCCTATCCTATGACAGACATGAGTTCTGAGTGAAATAGAAGTAACATTTGGCTGGCTAAAAAATCTTTACAGGCAACTCTGCCAACAGACATTACACATTAACACTGACAATGTCTGATGTTCATTGTGCAAACATTCTCCTTGTGTTTCAAGTCAGAGCCAAAAGATATTTTATGGCTTACATAAAGTTTAGTGGCAACAGCAGAGGCATATTTTTATGGACAGTAGTGTAAAAGTCCTCCTGTTCCTGAAAAGGCTATTGGGAAACAGCTGACAGTCACAACCTATTGAAAAAGTACAGATCTTTAAAAGGAGTATAAAATATATCTGTCACTCTTGTGCTTTCCAGCATGGACACAAAGCACCACGCTCTCTGCCTTTCCTAAGCATTCATTATGCCTTCCAACAAAACATTAGGCTACATTTTCAGAGTTGACTTACCTTATGGACAAGGGAAGGGCAACTGACTTCATCTACCTGGACCTGAGTGAGGCATTTGACTCTGTCCCACATGACATCCTGGTCACCAAACTGGAAAAACATGGATTTGCTGGATGGAGACTGCTGGATAAGGAATTGGCTGGATGGTGACATGCAGAGAGTGGCGATCCACAGCACCATGTCCACCTGCAGACCAGTGACAAGTGGCATCCCTCAGGGGTCAGTGCTTGGCCCAGCACTGTTGAAGAACTTTGTCAGTGACATGGACAGAGAAATCAAGTCTCAGCAAGTCTGCAGATGACACCAAGCTGTGTTGCACAGTCACCTTGCTAGAGGGCAGGGATCCATCCAGAGGGACCTGCACAGGCTGCAGAGCTGGGCCCAGGCCAACATCATAATATTCAACAAGGCCAAGTGTAAGGTCCTGCACCTGGGTGGGCCCAAGCTGTGGTTGGGACCACAACTCCAGGCTGGGTGGAAAACAGCTGAGAGCAGCCCTGAAAAACAGGACCTGGGAGTCTGGGGTGATGAAAAGCTCAAGATGAAGCTGCAGTGTGAGTGCAGCCCAGGCAGCAACTGTGTGCTGGGCTGCAGCAAGAGCAGCTGTGGGCAGCAGGGCAAGGGAGGGGATTCTGCCCCTTGGCTCTGCTCTCCTCACACCACACCTGCAGCACTGTCTGCAGCTCTGCAGCCCCCAGCACAAGCAGGACGTGGAACTATTGGAGCCAGTCCAGAGGAGGCCATAGAGATGCTGAGAGGGCTGCAACAGCTCTGTGAGGACAGGCTGAGAGAGTTGGGGCTCTGCAGCCTGGAGAAGGCCTTTAGGAGACCTTGGAGTGGCCTTCCAGTATCTGAATGCGGCTACAGGAAGGCTGGGGAGGGACTGTTGACAAGGTCTTGTAATGACAGGACGAGGAGGAATGGGTTTAAACTGGAAGAGGGGAGATTGAAACTGGATGTTAGGAGGAAGTTCTGTACAGTGAGGGTGGTGAGACCCTGGCACAGGTTGCCCAGGGAGGTTGTGGCTGCTCCCTCCCTGGTGGTGTTCAAGGCCAGGTTGGATGAGACCTTGAGCAACCTGTTCTAGTGGGAGGTGTCCCTGCCTATGGCAAAGGGGAGTTGGAACCGGATGAGCTTTGAGGTCTCTTCCAACTGAAACCATTCTATGATTTTATATAATCTATTCCCACTGAAATGAAAAGTAGAGTTGGGGTGGAGGGAGAAGGTTCAGTTCTTTTTGGGTCAGGTATTTTTTTAGTTTTGGGAAGAGGTTTGTGGGTTTTTGTTTTGTTTGGGGGCAAGATTTTATTGCTTGTTTGGGGTATATTTTTTGAGTGCAAGTAAAGGGAAGGAGACATTCTAAAAATTTGATTCCTTTGTAACACAGAGGTTAACTGCTCACCCATGCTATCTCTGGCTGAAAGCTTCACAACTGTAAAAGTCAACAGAAACACAAAGAGTTTTCAAAAGGCATTTTGTTGCCTTACTAGAAAAAGGAAGGAAAAAAGTAGATATTCAAATGAAAATAAAGTAATCCAAAACCAGGGGTATAAATGTTTACATCAAAGTTTAGTTCTAAAACAAAAGTATGGTATATTATTCGCAGCAATATTAGCGTTAGTACCTTATGTGGCTTTAATCAATGCCTACCAAAATGTGACAGATTTCAAATAACCTGGCATTTCTTTCCTTATGGCCATTGACAGGTGTCACAGGCAAAAAAAGGCACCGTGCCTCTTGGTGTATACCTTTCAGAAGACTTATTGCAGAATGATAATGTCACTGGTCTGCGATGACAAAGTTAGTTGACAATAATTTCAAGGCGTGATAACCAGAAAAGCTTGACACGTCATTATAAATCAAAAACTGGATAGAGGGAAAGGACATGAAGCAGGTCTCACTCCTCACTTGCTGAGAAGTATGACATGTTTGCAACAAGGGCACACAATTCTGGCCCACCAAGGTATGTTTGAGACTATTTCTATTTCAAGGCAATAACTTCTCCTGATAGAGAGTTCTCTCTTTCTCTCTCAAAAAAAAAAAGGGAAAAGGCAGCAACAAGCATTCAAAGACACACTAGATAAGTCTGCTTAGCAACTGGCACACAACCAGCCCAAAGATTTAGGTGATTGCTATTCATGAATTGACAAGAGAGATGAGGAAAATGCTGGGTTTTTTTCTGTCATATTGAGTTTGCATTTTCAATAGGCAAATTATGCATCTTCATTAAATACTATCTATATTTGAAAAGAGTGTTCCTGTTCATTACCTGACACAGCTTAAGTGGAAAAAGGCTGAAGGCCAAAAAAAAAAAAAAAAAAGTGCTCCATATGATTAGCTCTGATTTTCTGTTCTATATAAAGAACATCATTAAAATGAAATTATTATTCACTGCAACCAATATAATTCAGCCCAACCGTTAGAAATAGTGATTTCTCAGACTCTGTTCTAGGAGAGTGATCCAGCCTCCTCCTCAGGGTGTGCATTTTCCCAGGGACACAGAAAAGCAGACTGGCCAACTCCCACAACCTTTGGACACAAGCCATTGGAAGATGGTCAGAATATTTTGCACAGAGGATTTGCTTCTTTGATTAAAAAGATATTTAACCAGCATTTAAATATTCAAACCAGAAATGCTCATGCTGTGGATTAGCATAGGAGCAACAGGAAGAATAGGGGAAGAGTTCTGCAAACTATTTAGGACAACAATAAGATCTAAAACATCAGAACAGGATTGCATTTCTTGTCTTTCCAGGAAAGCTAATCTATATTTAATAACAGAGCACCAGGAGAGGGGCACTCTTAACAGGATGAGAAATAGTATGGTGTTTCTCTTGTTAAGCAGTGAAATATAGCTATTAAATCGTTAAAACCTCTGTAGTCCTTAAGTATGACAGCAGAAAATTGGTCCCAATGAGATGATAGGATATTATTTCAGGCTTTTTGAATGGTGAATGTGGACAGCAAGACTGGGGACTACAGTACTTTTTCAGTGAATAACCACAACTGTAGTGAATCAATTTTGAGTTCCCAGAGTGATTTATGCACAGATGTACAGCACATTAATCCCTTCATGTGTCCCCAGAGAGGGGCCACACTACTTACTAAACAACTTAAAAAAAAAAAAACAAACCAACAAAACAATAAAAAGCCCTTTCAGACAAATATTTGTTCTCCAAAACCAAAATGAACAATGTGGACAAGAGCTGTATTTTTTTATTGATGTGAAAGTTACAACATCCCCACATATACAATGGTACAGCTACATACGTTATAACAGGAGGGGACTGCAGAGTTTGCCATTCATCATCTTCCTCTGTGGGGCTGTGGGCATGAAGGCACAGATGTGGCCAGAGCACCAGAAATGTTGCTTTAGAGACTCACTCTTTGAGGCAGGAATTTGAAGCAGATCTACAACTGTTCAGCATTGGTCTGGGACCAACAAGGCACAATCAGTCCCCTCATTCCCAAGGCAAAAGAGTAAGGTGGAGAAGAACGCTCTCAAACATGTCAGAGGCACAGAGCTTTCCTGGGTTATTTGTTTCAAATTATTTATTTTTGTACCCATTTGCACCCTGCATAAAGAAGCATCTTCCCAATACAAAAAACCAAATTAACAACCAACCAAAAAAACCAAACCAAACCAAAAAATAACCCCAAAAAATTAAAACAGGTGGAGAAAACCTGAATCCTGCCTTCAGGTTTGCATATTGCCCTCTGTATAAATCATTGGGGAGAAGAGATAGTAGAGTATGTGTAACCTATGGAGCACGCAGACAGCTTGCCAGCTTTCCTCATGTGCATCTGCTCAGCCAAAGTACAGCCAAGAGGCATTAGCAGACACATTAGAGGTAGTAGCAGTGGCAGTGAAGCACCAAAATCATTGCAAATGCTCACAAAGCTAACTTCTGTCAGGTGATTAAGAGGCAGTGTTTCTAAAATGTCAGTTTTAGTTACCTGCAGACTCTCTGCACATAATCAGAAACAGTCTTCAGACTTCATAATTTCAGAATCCCTCTCTGTAATAAAATCTTTACTGAAGCCCTCACACTTCCTTACAAGTTACCAGAATCCCACAACTGTACACTCAATTTAGATTTCCTCTCCTCAGCCACTGAAAATAAAACTCAACAAATACCATTTCCACTCTAATTTTATAGACCCTGACAGCCTTCAGCAGCTTACTGGCTGCTAATTCCTTTAATAACCACATTCCTCAGTATCATATGTTATAGTTTATGACTTCCTTTTTAAATCAAGTTGTATCACCCCGGAGGAAACAAAGTATCTACTCCTAGCAGCGCAGTGAAAACAGCACAGCTGGAGAAAACTGGGATCTAATCATGAGGCATTATTGCTTTTCCAGCAATTGTACCACCAGTGGCTCCTCAGAGCTTTGCTATAGCACCAGGCTCCTTTTTTAAAATTTTATTTTAATTAACTCAGCTTTTATTTAATTTTTTAATAAGTACATAAAAAATAATATTTATTAAACTGATTTCATTTTCAATCTAATACTTAAGGACTGGCTCTGAAATCTTGGTTTTTAAAAAACAAAAAACCCCTCTGTCTTATAAGAGAGAGGATGTATTCCTTCATATTCAGCATACATCATTTTGTATGATCAGAGGGCTGGAGCACCTCTGCTATGAGGACAGGCTGAGAGAGTTGGGGCTCTGCAGCCTGGAGAAGAGAAAGCTTTGAGGAGACCTTATAGTAGCCTTCGAATACCTGAAGGGGCTACAGGAAGCCTGGGGAGGGACTATTGACAAGGTCTTGTAATGACAGGACAAGGAGGAATGGGTTTAAACTGACAGAGGTGAGATTTAAATGGGATGTTAGGAGAAAGTTGTTTGCAGTGAAGGTGGTGAAACACTGGCACAGGTTGCCCAGGGAGGTTGTGGCTGCTCCCTCCCTGGTGGTGTTCAAGGCCAGGTTGGATGAGGCCTTGAGTGATCTGTTCTAGTGGGAGGTGTCCCTGCCTATGGCAGGGGGTTGGAACTGGGTGAGATGTGAGGTCCCTTCTAACCTAAACCATTCTATGATTCTATACAGGGCACCTGTCTAAGGTCTTTTATTTCATGGGCAGTACGGTGGAAACTCTAAGCTAGAACCTTAGTCAGGAAATCTTAAACACTGGGCTTCAAGGAACGTTCACTTTTGGTGCCCCATGCCAGATTTGCATTGTGAAATCTCACAGTGGAAGTTGTTCAAGACTGAAGTGCAATACATCACAGACTCCATTTGCAGAGCAAACTCAAGCACAAGACAAAGAGTAGTAACAACAGTTCAGCTGCCTGGTGTGACAAGATGGGTCACATTCAGGGAGAACTATGCTGAAAAGTCTGAGTAAAGCCAGAGGATGAAATTGCAATGAAGTCCAGAAAGCATCTCAGGTCCCAACAGGCAGCCATTAAATGAATGCTCTCACATTAATGTGTTTCAATGACTTAAAAAGGGGGAAGGAGAAAAATAATTAAAGAATTTAAGGCTTGTAAAGAGACAGACAGAAAGACCTCCTGATGTTATACTCATGTGAATGTGTGCTGTGTAAGTGCAAGCAATTTCTAATCACATTTCCACACATGATGGAAGGAGGATTAATGTATTAATTCACTGTTGAGACAACACAGCTTATTTCTACTGAGTGCTTGTAATATTAGGGTGTCCCTGTGAAGAAGTCCTGACTCAGCTTTTGCAAAGATGAGAAATTGTGACTCAGATATTGTAGAACTCACTCCAAAATACCCATGCACCTTCTTCACATTCAGTAATGTCAAAGCTGATCATGAAACACTGAGAGAAAAAAGTGAAATAAAATGATACTTAAGAATTAATTCAATATCCCTGATATTCCAAGGATTTTTTTTTTTCTTATATTATTGGGCAATTATTTTTTTTTCTTTCTCTCTTGTCCTTTCCACCTCGGTTGATAATATGAACGTAGAAATGCACGAACATAAATACATAAAATTGAAGTAATGCACAACTTTTCAGGGAAACTTTGCAAGTTTTAGTTTTTTGGGGGTTTGGTTTCTTTACTCTTTTTTTTTTAAACTAAATATTTGCTTCTCATTCTAAACAAAGGGGGCCTATAACCTGCCCACTTGTAAAAAGATGCAAAAATATATTTAGGGATTTAGCCATTTCTTTCTTCTGTGGAAACACAGTAAATCAGATACTCAGAAGATCCTGTCTCCATATATTTAGGAATTAGTGGAATAAGGATGTTTGTTTAAGCATATTGGATCCAACACTGCATCCTTTCATGCTGTGTTTTCTCCTGTGCCCCTCCTACGTAAAGCCCTCAGTATTGTCATAGAATTAATATTGAGAGTAAACTCTATTTGACTTTATTGAAGAAAAATAAATTTAAATCAATATAATCCAAATCAACTCCTCTGCTACTTGTTTTCATTTCAGAACAAAATGAAAACAAACTCTCGTGGGTAAAGAATTTTTATCTGTAGAGGAGAATCACACAAGATGCTGCAACAGGAGGGAGACCAACAGCAGAAAACACCTTAAGTACTCTTTCACAATCTTGGCATGACTACAAGTAGTTGATACCTATTTTTAAAACAAGTTATTTTTGTTTGGTTCTAAATGGAATTAAAGAGTATACATAGCCCAGCAGATAGAATCAATGAAGAGATCACATGAGCTGTTAATATTAGGAAAACATTTGCAACATAGCCAGTGTCTTTGGCTAGAAAGATCATAGAATCAGCCTGGTTGGAAGAGATCTCCAAGATCATCCAGTCCAACCTAACACCCAGCCCTAGCCAATCAACTACACCATGGCACTAAGTGCCCCATCCAGGCTTTGCTTCAAACACCTTAAGGGACAGTGACTCCACCACCTCTCTGGGCAGCCCATTCCAATGCCAATCACTCTTTCTGGCAAGAACTTCCTCCTATCATCGAGCCTATACCTCACCTGGCACAACCTGAGGCTATGTCCCCTCATTCTGTTGATAGGTGCCTGGGAGAAGATCCCAACCCCATCTGGCTACAACCTCCCTTCAGGTAGTTGTAGACAGCAATGAAGTCTGCCCTGAGCCTCCTCTTGTCCAGGCTAAACAACCCCAGCTCCCTTCACCTCTCCTCACAGGGCTTGTGCTATAAGATATTTAAATCCTTTTCTTCAACATCTTACTGTTATTCATTTTAAAAGCCTGAGAATTGGGCCTCAGTAGGGCCTGCCATTCACCACAAGCTAGTGCTGTCCACTAGAGGAGTTCAGGCCAGCACTGCCAAGTGGGTTGGCAACTTGCATTGATTCACAAATAGCAGAGATCAGATACCTTGAATAAAGAAGCAGGTCAAGTTTAGTTACAGCTGCACCCCGCTTTCCCATTTTGTTACACAATGGGCAGCTTCCTAGGGAAAGCAAAGACCCACAAATGTATTCTTTTGTGCCAGATAAAAATAATTTATCACACACTTCTGCATCACAGCTGAAAAAAATATATATTTGTTTCAACATGGGGTGTAATCTTTTTTAACAGTCCTTCTGTCCCTGTGCTGATACAGGGCAACTATCTTTAGAGTGCAACAATATATGCAGAGACTTAAAGCCAAGACCTAGGAGGAAAGGTCTCCAACAGTAACGGGCTCAGTCTGTGCCCTGTAGCAATGGCAGGACCTCTAGGTACAAGACTTCTTTGCCCCATTTCATTTTTGAGTCTAAGCACCACCTGACCCATTGCACTCTAGTCCACAGAGTTCTTAAGCCTTTCTTAACCAGTGACACTTTTAATGAGCCCGTTTGTTATTCTGAGGTCAGGATGGCAGGACATCACTGAAATAACTACCTAGAGTCCCACCTTTGTCCAGAGGAGCTATGCAAGACTGTTTCTCATTGCACTCAACATTTGTGATCTGTGCCAGAA
>VWZI01015885.1:25024-63436 GCA_013396835.1 Psilopogon haemacephalus | reverse complement strand
GATCTGTGCCAGAACGTTCAATTAGCTTTGAGTGCATATATATATATATATATATATATATAGTTTAGAAAGAGTCACAATCCCCAGAGAATTAGAAGAAAGCAAATACACATTTTTAAGAGGCTGTAAATTTCCATTCAAACAGAATGCCAAATTTACTTGGTCTGGTTTGGTGTATTTTATGTTTGGTTTCTATAATACTCAAGCAAATGAAGATGCTTGCAGACAGTACTGAAACTGTAAACAAAGATACTTTAATGCAACCTCCTCCCCCACAACTGGACAGAAAGGAAGATCAAGGAAGGTTGCACATAGCCATAGCATAAAGCTATATAGAACCACAGAATGGTAGGGGTTGGGAGAGACCTCTGGAGATATCTGGGTGGTGAATGGCTGGAAAGCAGCTGTGAGGAACAGGAACTGGGAGTCTGGGGTGATGAAAGGTTCAACATGAGCCTGAAGTGTGAGTGTAGACCAGACAGCAACTGTGTGCTGGGCTGCAGCAAGAGCAGCTGTGGGCAGCAGGGCAAGGGAGGGGATTCTGCCCCTTGGCTCTGCTCTCCTCACAACCCACATGGAGCACTGTCTGCAGTTCTGGGGACTCTGACACAAGAGGAACATGGAACTGTTGGAGCCAGTCCAGAGGAGTCCATAAAAAGATGCTTGGAGGGCTGCAGCAGCTCTGCTATGAGGACAGGCTGAGAGAGTTGGGGCTTTGCAGCCTGAAGAAGAGAAGGTTTTGAGAAGACCTTGGCATGGTCTTTCAGTATCTGAATGCGGCTACAGGAGGGCTGGGGAGGGACTATTGACAAGGTCTTGTTATGACAGGACAAGGGGGAATGGGTTTTAACTGGAAGAGGGGACATTCAGACTGGATGTGAGGAGGAAGTTCTTCACAGTGAGGGTGGTGAGGCACTGGCACAGGTTGCCCAGGGAGGTTGTGGCTACTTCCTCCCTGGAGTTGTTCAAGGTCAGGTTGGATGAGGCCTTGAATGACCTGTTCTAGTGGGAGGTGTCCCTGCCTATGTTGAGAGGTTGGAACTGGATGAGCTTTGAGGTCACTTCCAACCTAATCCATTCTATCATTCTATTATTTTATCATCTAATCCAACCCAAACAACCTGCTTAACCCCTTCTCCAAATGAAGAGCTGATGCTTTCTCTCCAGCAAAACAAAACCCAAAGAGATTAAAAAAACAACAACAAACGAACAAGCAAACAAAGAAACACTAACAAAAACCCAAACCAAACAAAAAAAAACCCCAACAAACAGCCTCCCCCTCCAATAACAACAAAAAACCCCCCAAACCCACCCAAACAAACCAGGTCAGCCAATAGAAGCCACGGGAGCACAACACTCCTGCTCTTTTGCTCTATGTGATGGATGACAGCATCAGGCATCTTTCAGGCACCTTTCATCCTCTCCTCAGCCTATGGCTATCACAGTACTTTTTGTGATTTTCCCACATAGCAAGCACACCTCAGAATCCCAACTAAGTTTTATAAAACACCCAGAAGGCTCCTGTCAGGAGGGGGAGGAAACATAAGCTACACAGGAGACATGCATTTCTCCCCACTGCACAGAAGCAGGAGAGCAGTGCCTGCCAATGCAGAGAAATCCTAAATGGCTTGGAAGTAATGATTCTAAGCATTTAATTTCCACTTGCTGTGTCTGTTCCTAATTCTGCCTTACAGTGAAACGGTGTTTATCCCTTCTTTATCGTCAGTATGCAAATGTTGTCTCCATTTCCTCCAATAGCCACGTCCTTGCTATACTGTGAGGTAATAGTGTACTTTAATGCTAAATGAAGGTTTATGAACTAAGGTAAAATTAACTGATCCACGTCCTCAGCCTAGCATGCCATGCTACAGGTCTCGTGCACAATAAAGATTATACAAGCACTGTGGGATTTTTATATTGTGCCATAGCTGAGCCCTTTCCCAACTGACTCCAGAACATGTGAAATTCGTCTGCAGGGAGAGCATTTCCAAAAGGCACGTGCTGTTTTTTAAATCCTCCTGATTTTTATGCAAGTCACAGAGAAAAATGCTCCATAACTCTAAAGGTGAGAGGCAGTCCCAAAGTAAACCTTTTGTCTGCAGCCTGAAATTGCGTGCATAAAAGACTAAGCAATAGCAATATTGTGCAAACGAGTATCTGCTGTTAAAGGAAATTAGGAAGTCAGGTGTGCTTAGCTAATAGACCTAGAAATTTTGTCCTTTCTTGTTAGATGTGTGGCAATTACTGAGATACCAACAAATCTGCCTTTCCCCCCCCCCCCCTTAGATCAACTCACATACAAAAGCAAACACATTATGAATTATATTCCATTTGGATTCACTTTGATGAACTATATGTACTTCAGGCCTGACTAAAACATTCCCCTCAGACTTTCAAAATCATATAAGCACAACAAAATTGGAAGGGGAAAAAAAAAAAGCTATTTAAATAATAGAATTTCATTAGATTTCTTCATGTAAGTGCTTATCTCTTTTCATGTCTGACAACAGCTGTGCAGAAAACGCCTAAGAGAGACTGGCAATGCTTATGAGAGGTGCATCTTTCCTTCTTGAATATATGCTGTACAAACTTCTTTATTTGGGCTTCAATAATGTGCAGAGCTGCAGCCTTGGGACTGGAAGCTGGCTGTCCCTGCTGTCAAATAAACCAGTAACAGCAACAAAATACAGATAGCTTCTTTCCTCGTGAGAGGTCATACACGTGGAGACAGGGAAAAAAAGAAAAAAAAAAAGCCCAAACCTCTGAGAACATCCTTCTCGGCAGGGGAGGCAACCCTGATGCTAAATCACCCACCACCTACTTGTCAAGTTTTTGCAGCCTTGCTAGCACAGATCTCAAAGGGGGCTCCAAGGAGAAAGCTTGCAGATGTTTACAAAGAGCTCTTCTTACATGAGCAAAGCAATGGGGAAAAGATGTGGCAGGCTGGTTTGAAAGCATGCACAGTGAAATATTGGACTTCAGAATAGACCTCTTTTTGTGCACCTGAGTTGAGGGGCACTGTTAATCAAGAGCAGTAACTGTTCTTGGAAAACTCCCCTTCAGAACAAAATGTAACCACCAATGACCAGCATGCCCTGCTTCTCCAGAGGGGCAAAAAGACATGGAGCAAAAAGGAAATAGATTTACTAAGTGACTGTGAAGAGCAGCTCTAATAACTCCAGGACAGTGCAAGAGGAACATTCCTACCAGTTTCCCCTGACCCAGATTTAGATGACAAAATGCATTAGCAAAATAGAAGATTTTTCCATCAGCTGTTACAAACTAAGAATCATGAGAACTTACTTGTGTGCATCCTCTCCCAGGATGCATGGGAAACATGCCTGGTGATAACAATTGATACTAAGAGCTGTCCTCATTCTAAGATTTCTCTTAAGTGGCTCAGATGGGACCTAATTTGGCCACAAGTTACCAGTAGAGAACATTCCACAAGAAAAAAAAAACAAACCAAAAACAAAAAACACTGCAGCATATTGTGAAAGATATGACACATCACTGTCAGAGCTCTCTCCAACCTTATCTTCTGTCCTTCTGGGCCATTGAGACCTATCTTTGAGCTTCAGTGGAAAGCACTTGAATGCCCTCAAGTTCTTGCTCATCCTAGAAAGCCAGGTACTGCCCGCCAAAACCTGAGTCCTGGCTGTGACACCAACACTGGAAGCCTGAGCCTGTCGGTGGAACCACATGCCTGTGTGATTTTGTGATCTCTCTTCCCCTCCATCCTTTTGTTCTCCCTAGCAGTTTGTCTGTACAAAACAACAGTCTTGAGATGAAGAAACAGATCCTGCTACAAATCTTGGCAATCTTTCTAAGAACAGCAATAGGAAAACAGGGAATATTTTGTCAAACCTAAACAGTGGTCTGCTCTCAGCAGATTAACAGGCCGTGGTCACTTTGGCCAAAGCCTCTCTTCCCAATGACAAACAGTAAGTACTGACCGATGCAATAATGTGTCTTGGTCATCATCTGATGCAAACGTGGATGTTGCACATAGCCACACATCCACAGTATTCACACAGTCAGTCCAGTGCTAGTTAGTTAAATGGCAGTAACAATGCTCTCTGCAATTCCAGCCTTGTACCTTACCAGACCAGTCCTTCTTCAGCAGGAAGTATGGGGCAGGTATCAGAGGAAAAAGAAATAATAATAAAACCAGACAGCAGAAGCCTCAGTAAAGTACGAAATGAAGAACATTAGAGCTAGCTCAAAATCTGGAGTAATTAAGAAACTAGTAAATGTTTCATTCTTTAATTTCTTTAAAAGTCATTTAGAACTGCTTTATACAAAATCCCCATTTTAACCCCATGTGAAGGTAACGCTCTTGACCTACAGCCAGGATTCATCCTGGCAGCTTTTGCTGTACTATGTGTATTACTTTCCCAAACTGCAAATACCTCTTTGCACTTAAGGAATGGCTCCTGGCAGTTGTCCAGCTTATTTCTATGTCTATGCTCCATCAAAGCTCAATTACCCTGAAAACTTCAATAAATATTACCAGGATCTCTGCCACAGCTCCTAGAGGACATGCAAGAGGATGGTTTTTTAAGTAGTATTATTGCAGTGAGGAAAAAGTAGCTACAAAGTCAAATATTTTCCAAGGAGGGAGGAAGCAAAAGCAGATCCAGGGCCACAAAATATGTTAAAAGTGGAATTTTAAATGCATCATATAATGAGAGTTGTTGTTTCTCTACATGTACTCTTTGTACTGGTTTCTGAAAGTACCTACTTTCTTTGGGTTTTCACTAGCCACATTATAGGTAATTTATAGTTCTACAAATCATTTTCTGTCCTATGAATGTTTAAGCAGGAAAAGACTGAATGCAATACTAGCACAGTTGATTAAAATTTTAAAAAATAAAAAAAGGAAAGGAGAATAAGTATGAACAGGCAAATGGAATGGACCTGATGAGAAGGGCTACACAAAGGTAGTTCTTGGGGGGAACATCAGCTACTCAGTGAAGGTTAGTTTGCACTGCTAACACTGAAGGTGTGGAAAGTTCTGAGTTTTTGCAAACACATCTGAACAAATCACAGCACTTTCGGAATCATCTCAGTGAGCCTTTTATCACTTCTGTTTCATAGCATGGAGAGGTGATGAAGGGTAACAGGACATGGCAGACTGCCACAAATGGACAGACAGTTTGGGAGAGACATGCAGTAACTATGGGGGGGGGGGCAGGAACCCAAACAAATTGAATCGCAAGGGACACAGCTCCTGGAAATCCCTCATGCATTCTTCCCAAAGCACAGGCATACAGCCAATTACATACCTGGTTGTAAAACTGAGTTGAACATGTTTTTTTTCTTCTAGTTCTATTACAGACGAACTAAAGGGAGTGGAACTGTGAGGGAGCAGAGCAGAGCCTCTCAGCAGGAATAGCTGGGGCTCCACAGGAAGCACTTAGTGCTGCTGAGGTTTCATAAATGATAACAAACCTGTTGTTCTCCAATTTTAGATACTGATGGAAGCAGGTTTTTAATGACCAGACTGATATGAATAGTATCTCATGTGAATACGCGTTCAAATGTCTTGTATTTTTAATTTTAGGCTACTCAATTATCACTGAGCTAATTACAGAAAAGCTTCTCAAGCTTCATCTAAATTTACAGTATCTCTGCATCATTCAAAGTCTAGCAAAAGTCTATTTCCAAACAAAATTCACACATGGAGCCTGCGATCGTTGTAAAGGGTGCTGACATACCATAAACCTCAACTTATTTTCTATATAAAATTAAGTATGCACTGCATAATGTCCTGAATCAAACCATCTGTTCTTAGCCTCATTTTAAACTGTGAGAAAACCGATACCCAAACTCAGACATTGATCCACAAACCAACAGGACTGTTGTGAAAGGGGTTGGAAGGAACCCAAAGAGATCATAGAGTCCAAGCCCCCCTGCCAGAGCTTAGATCACAGAGGAACACATCCAGACAGGCCTTGAAAGTCTCCAGAGAAGGAGACTCCACAACCCCTCTGGGGAGCCTGTGCCAGTGCTCTGGGGCACTTACAGTAAGGAAATTCCCCCTTGTGTTGAGCTGGAACCTCCTGTGCTGCAGCTTACATCCATTGCTCCTTGTCCTATCCCAGGGAATAAGTGAGCAGAGCCTGTCCATCCCCTCCTGACCCCTTGTCCTCAGATATTTATAAACATTTATTAAATTCCCCTCTGTCTTCCCTTCTCTAGACTGAAAAGCTCCAGGTCTCTCAGCCTTTCCTCCTAAGGTGTTGAATGTCCAAACCTGTGCAAATAAACCTGCCCCCTCAATCTCATATTTTGTGTTTGTGCAGTTTTATGATTCAAATTGACCAAAAGTAAGTCCTAGTTCGAATAATACCCTCATGAAGAATTTATAAATAAATAATGCCTTAATATATGGGTTTTACATTTTTCTGGTCTTTTTCCCTCTGAGAACAAATGTGGCTGCAAATCCTACAGAAGCTAATACTGCATATTCCACAGCAGATTTCCACAAATCCCAAAGGCCATGGCATCTGTCAGATTATAGATAGAAAGCAGGACATTGTGTGTCTTTGACAGAGTAGGACTGAAACTCACTGCACAAATGTTGAACAGAGTGGAGCTTCTTGGTTGTTTGGTTTGGTGTACTTTGTTGGTTTGCTGTTTAGATTTAGGTTTTTTGTTTGGTTTTGCTTTTAAATCAGCAACAAGCTAACTCTCCTAGACTTAAAATACAGATTTGAAGCTGTCCTTAATATTTGGTGTCCTAAAAGTCAAGCATTTGGAAAAACCTAAAACTCTGTCAAAGGACTCATCACAGCCCTGAAGGCACCCATAAGTTATAATGGCCCTGACACAACTACACCACCCAAACCAGGGTCCCCCAGTCCTTACCGTGTCTGAAGGCTGTTAGTGGACTTTGTCAGCAGCAACCAGTTCTGCTACTCCCCCACAGGGCCTTAAATCAGCTAATCCCTGATGGGTAGCACCTGACTTCATGAGTCACCTAGGACTGAAGGAGCACCTTCACACCCCTTACACCCATCTTTGCAAACTCAGCACTAGAAATTGAAATAAACTTGAGCTGTATGCCAAGTTCAAGTTTTTGTACAGCATACTACTCCTTTGGTGCACATCAAGTAGCAAGGACTTGGTACAGGAAATATTTTTCTAAAAAATAAAAAGTGTTGGTGAGAAAGAACAGAAAACGCAGGAAGGCAGGAAAACAGAAAGGCAGGAAAACAGGCAAAAGCAGCTATGGAAAATACTAAACCTCAGCACCATTAGCTGGAGATGTGAAAACATGACCTATAAAGCCAAGATAACTTTTATACCTTTCATCACATCTGGGTTTCCACTCACAGGTTGCATTAAACCAGACTGCATAGGAAGGACATATTTTGAGAGCTATCTTGAACATTTTGCATCACACTAGAGAAAGCCACAGCCACTGTGCTGCCAAAACTCTGTATTCTCAAGGTCCATGTAACAACTAGAAAAGCTAAGTCCAGCTCTGGCCAGGTGGAGGACTAGCAGGAGAAATTTGACGCTCTTGACCTCCCAACTCTAGAGGAAGGGCAGAGAAACCAAGTCTGTGGTGCATGTGCTGTGCTGGAGAAAAGGCAAGTCCCAGGTGACTGTAAGTGAGAATCTCCCTTCTGGTTTGCTTCTTGCTTGTGACAAACCCAGAAGAGAAACAGAGACTGCTAGAAAAAAAAATCTGCTTTGTGTGTAGCCAGTGTGATAGGGATGTAATGATCCATGTTATAGGTGATGTCACAGGTAGAGTTACAAGGGATGACAACAACAGAGTGTCATCATGCATGAGGTACATCCTACCCAGGGTGTGGGATGGCTCTGCATCAGCCCCAGTCCTCCTTGCCAACCCAAACATACATGGTCCTGATAGCAAACAGGATTCTTTCAGAGCTCAAAGTGATATATTAGCTTGCTTTGTTCAGTGTCCTACAGATAGCTTCACTAAGCAGGACTTTGCTGGACTCAGTATCCCATAGTGTTAAAGACAGATGACTCACTTGCTCTAATTCACTTGTCTTTATATTGAGTTCTGTTTCAAGCATCCTGCACCTTGGGTACAGCAAGTGACCAAGCAAACACAGCTGCTTGCATTTTCCTGAGTACTTAACAGCTTGTTTCAACCTACATCTGCATTCTGAAACCTAAACTCTCATGAGCATTCCTCCTAGAGGAAGGACACTGCTTAAACGGATTTACTGCAACTTTTCCCTATCAGTTGCCAATTATTACCTACTTCTAATAGTAATGATGACCAACACCAAAAATATTTGAAAATATGAATCTTGTCTTTGGCTCTGAGAGCATGAAAATAAAGCAAAAACCAAACCATCAACATGAAAATACCAATTACAATATTACTTTGTTACTTTTTTGTTTGTTTGTTTTTGAGTTTGTGGGGTGTTTTGGTTTGGGTTTTTTTGGTATTTTTTACATAAAAATAATAAGAAGCACCCAAAGGCTGCCGTAGTTTATGGCAGCTATCAAGTCTCCTTTGGAGCACAGTAGAGCAGCAGGGTAACTCCAGCATATGGGGACAGTGCTTGCATTTCTTACATTAGTGGAGTCCAAAATACTCAACTCATCACCTCCCTCTCACATCATTCAACAGCTCTCTGAGGAACTTGCAGGAAAGAAGCAGTAGGAATGAAAGTGCTTCCATCATGCTACATGAGACACCAATTTAAAATTAAATGCAATAGCAGATATGAAAAATACAGGAAGGTCAAAAGCTTCAACTTTCTGGATGCCTCACACTAAAACCATCAATTGATTTAAAAATGTAATAAAATTCATAAAGGAATCTAATTATCTATAAAGCCTACTCAGTTATAAAATAAGATGAAGAAAAACATGGAAGAAATAAGACTGCTGTCTTCTGCTTACTGATCCATTTAATGTTGTTGGTTGTACACACTAAATTAATATTTTCCTCATGAAAACAGCTGGAGTATTTATTCAGAATACCAAGGAATGCTATCATTATTTCAAAAAACAGTAGTAAAAGCCTTGCCAGCATCAGAAGGCTTTGTTTATTATCCATGAATTCTAAGTATGTGTGCATATACACACACATTTAGAGAATCACAGGATCATTTTGGTTCTACAGGACCTTGAAGATCATCAAGCCCAGCTGTTATCTAACTCTACAATTTAGCATGTATGTATATATAAACATACATGTTCAGAAATATATATGCTCATGTATATATATATTTGCTTACATCAAGCCCAGCTGTTACCTAACTTTACATTTTAGCATGTATGTATACATAAGCATACATGTTCAAAAATATATACGCTTATATATATGTTTATTTGCTCACATCAAGCCCAGCTGTTACCTAACTCTACAATTTAGCATGTATGTATACATAAGCATACATGTTCAAAAATATATATGCTTATATATGTTTATTTGCTTACATCAAGCTCACCTATTATCTAACTCTACACTTTAGCATTTATGTATGTATATATGTTTATTTGCTTACGCAAATCTATGTATTTATGTACATAAAACTACACAGGTTTGCTGTGTTCCTGTGGTTTATCAAATATCTGAGGTAAGTTAGTTTTTGATTAGGAGAAGCCAGCTAATGTCAAACTTTTCATACTGAGGTCGTTATCAATGTTTATTTTCTGCAGTCCCAGAGCAGAGATATACTGGGTTTCATCAGGGTTTTCAATAAATTGTTAATTAAAGTTTACAGCTTTGGAAAATTCTTTTCTGACCCAAAAAAACCCCAGCATTGGCCAGTTCTATTCTCGGAGGTTTTTGGACTGTGTCATTGCCAGATCCTGCCTCTTCCTTAATAAAAAACACCCCAAACTGTTTTCCAAAGTGCTGAGCTACCATAACTTCCTTTAATTGCAATTGGAGCTGTGATTTGTCAGCGTCATTTAAAAAATCAGAATGTTTTGATTAACTGTTGATGAGGATTCAGGTTGCTCCATTTCATTAGATTCATATGAACACAAGCTTTAAAGGGAAGTTAACGCAAAAACACCCTCTGTAACTCCCAGCAATTTTAATTCTCTTCTTCGCCTCCTTTTCTTTTTTATACTATTTGGACCTCGTCTAGTTTTTCACCGCACAGCACAGCCATGTTAACTACCTTAAAATATCAGATTACTATGTTTGGAAGTACTAAAATTATATTCAAAATATCAAACTGTCTGAAACATGTTACACTTTAGGTCATTCAGAAGTAGGTTTCCAGTTTAGAAAGTACTAACAAGAATTCTCACTCCTAAGAATTTTCTTTTTTTAACCCCCAGAAATAATTCTCTGCCTTGGAACTCACAACCTGGAATTCTCTTCTACCTAGAAATATTTTCAGTGTGAAGTTCTGAAGATGTTTTGCTGAAGTCCTATACAGAGTGGAAAAGTTAGCTGGGTGAAAATAAATATGCACAAGTCGTTAGCAACCTACCACACAGGTAACCTTCTGAAGGCAGGAGGAGATAGATTTATCACCTGCAGAGGCCACAAGTGTCATCGAAACCTGAAACTTATGAGCTGCTGTTGGCGTTTCACAGAAGTTTCAGAAGTTTAGCCAGGAAAAGAGCAGCTGGCACACAGAGTCTTTTAATAGTATCCAAGGTTCTGACACCTGAAAAATTGGAGAGGAAACCTCCTGGAAAAAAGGTTTGCTCAGGAAAAAAAAAAAATCTCAGGGAGGAAAAGGCAAAGACAGAGTTTCCAGCAGCCTTTCAGCTACTGTTGGCTGAACTCGTCAAGAATGTGTAAACAAGGGAACAGTTCAAACTTCTGGAAATCTCATTAAAATGAAACTGGGCTTTCTTCAGACACTAGTGCTACTTGAATTACCTTCTCAATTACCTGAGCCTTCTTGTTATGTTTTGCCGCTCCTCTGGGTTTAGAGATTCAAGGACAGTATAATCCCAGCAATGAATACAAGAAAAAAAAAAAAAAGAAGTGCCAGCACTTAAGTACCACATTCCCATATATTTGAAGTGGTAAATTAGAGTCAGTTTTTAAATCCATTTCCATTTCTGCTGGGTCTTTTGGNTTTTTTTTTTTTTTTTTTTTTTTTTTTTTTTTAGTGCTACCTTATCTTCTGCAAGGCAAATACCAGTCCTTTTCTACTTGGCTTGGGAATTGAGAGATTTAAATTCAAAGACAGATTCCTCATGAAATGGTAAGAGATGTTATTTGATCTCCAGGTATGGATACCTAATTTAATTCAATCAATCCAGAAAACAGACACACTGCTATGCAGCTACTGTAAAGGAACATCTACTGTGATTTAAAAGTGTGGGTGCTATTTCATGTTTTCTTTTTGACAGCACACTTCTGTCCCCTTGATGAAACATTACAGTCACTTAATTGCCTCCAAGTTGAAATTAACTTAAAAATCAGCAGCTTTTAGGCTCCATATGGCCTATCTGAAAACTTTAACCAAAGGAAGGTGTTCCAAAGTAGAAAGGGATCTGAAATAAATTAAACAGTTCCATGTGTGTGTAGTGAGCTGCCCCTGGATGGTTATCAGGTGCTCACCAAACTGTTCTATCACATCCCTCCTCAGCTGGGCAGGAGAGAAAAAACACAATAACAAGTTCATGGGCTGAGCTAAGGACAGGGAAATCACTCTCCAGTTGCCATCACAGGAAAGACAGACCTCACCCCCAGAAATTAATTTATCAACAATTAACAGAGTAGGATAACAAGAAATAAGAACAAATCTAAAGACACCTTTCCCCTTCACCTCTCTCTTCTTCTCAGGCTCAATTTCACTCACTATTTTCTCTACCTCCTTCTCCCAAGTGCAGGGGGAGGAGGAACAAAGGTTCATCACACAGCATCTGTGACACTTCTTCCTCCTTACACTACTCCCCAGCTACTGCAAAGGGTTCCACCCACAGTCCTGCCAGCAAACGTGCCCTGGCATGTGCTCCTTTCCGTGAGGCCACAGGTCCTCAGAAGTGTGCTGCAGCACAGACTGACAGCTTTCTTCAGGGCACACCCACCTGCTCCATCACAGACCTCCGTGAAGTGCAGGGAGGCAACCTGCCTCATCATGGTCTTCCGTACAGGCTACAGGGGAAACTCTGCTCCAGTGCCTGGAGCATCTGCTCCTCCTCCTCCTTTACTGACCTTGGTGCCTGCAAAGTTTCTGTCACATATTTCCACATGTCAAGCATGTCATCACAGAGGGACTACTACTGCTGCTGATTGAGTCACCCTCTGATCTGTGCTAGAACTGGCTGGCACTGGCTCAGTTCATCTCCTCTTAGAGGCCACTCACTACCACAAATCTCCTGTGGAAGTCCAAATCAATGTGATTGTTTAATTTCCAGGATAAGACCAGGCTGAGTTGGTGCAAAGATTGTCCTACTTTGCATCACTATTACAGGCAAGACACAAGCATCTTTGATATTTCTGGGCATATTTTAATTTCCAGGACTGTTAAGAGATTCAGCTTTGAACTTGCCTCTTGCCAGTGGTTTTCATGAACACCAGATTTATCTGATTTCATTTTTCATTTTAATTAAGAGGCAATACTTGACAACATAAAGCTTACTAACTACAATACAATGATTTATTTGGGACCATAATGCTTGTCACCAAAACCTATTAACATTACTATCTGGAAGCCAATTCCTCAGGTTGCTAAGAAGGACAATAACCTGGAAATTAAATCACAATCAGATATTCTAAGCGAATGATTTCAGAACAGAATACATTAATCAAAAATATATAATTAACTGTAAGTGCAATACAACCAATTACTGAAAATCCTAAGGACACAATTATTTTTAAAAGGCAGTAAAAAGTGAAGGGAAGAGCAAATTGAATTTTGCTAGAGGTTAATCCCTATAAAAATATGAAAAATCAGTATTTTTCAAATGTGCCATGTCCTCCCTCTTATATATGAATGGGGCATATTGCTTTTGCTCAGGATTTGTGCCAAACACTGCTTACAGCTGAGCCAGCTGGAGATCTACACCTCTCCTCTTCACACAGAGTCCTGCTATAATCTGCCATTCCCATTACTGCCATGGCTCCATGTTCTTCCCCTTTTATTAAATGCAAAAGCGAAGCAGGAGATTAGCTACCTGCCAGCCCAGCAGCATAGCCCATTTCTAGTGGTATCAGGATTTGTGCCAAACACTGCTTACAGCTGAGCCAGCTGGAGATCTACACCTCTCCTCTTCACACAGAGTCCTGCTATAATCTGCCATTCCCATTACTGCCATGGCTCCATGTTCTTCCCCTTTTATTAAATGCAAAAGCGAAGCAGGAGATTAGCTACCTGCCAGCCCAGCAGCATAGCCCATTTCTAGTGGTAATTCTATAGGGCTATTCAAAAAAGTCAAGTTGCTTTTTAAAATTCCTGTTAGGCACTGCATCCACTTCTGGGACAGTATCCCTGCTGCACTGAGTGGCTGCTGCTTTCTCTTTGTTTGGGGCTTTGGTTTGGGTTTTGGTTGTCCTGAGTGGCTGCTGCTTTCTCTATGTTTGGGGCTTGGGTTTGGGTTGTCCTGAGTGGCTGCTGCTTACTCTTTGTTTGGGGCTTGGGTTTGGGTTGTAATTTGTTTCTGGATTTTCATTTGTTTGTTTTTTGGTTTGTTTGTTTTTTACCTGCTTTGCTGTCCCTGTGAGAATATTTATTCGACTCTCATTCATTATTCTTGTGACAATCATGAAAAGCCAAGCAGCAGAACTGGTACTAAATCAGTGGCTTAGGAAAGTATGGGTAGGTGCTGAGCAGCTGGAGCCTTGTTGAAATGTTTCTTCTCAATCAAGCCTTCCTGTACATACACAGCAATCAAAGAGAAACCAGAAACCAAAGAAATCAATATGAAGTTGAAGCCCTAGTTCATTCCTGGAGTTGGCACTATAAAATTAATCCTTTTCAGTCTTTCCACTTCCTACATGTTTTAATAGTAATGAATACTAATGCAGTATCACTCCTTGATGGGATATTCCACCCCACCACCCCCCCTCCTAATGCTACAGAGCACTTGAAAGGATTTTTTTTTTTCCCCTTCACCAAGTGTAATGGTATTTTAATTATGTAGTTCTAAATGTTCAAGAACTTTAATGAGGAATTTGATAGACTAATTGAACGAGATGCAGCCAAATATAAAAATTTAAATAGATGCTCCACGCACTTTATGATTCCTGGCAAAGGTGCCTGAAAAATGTGTTGACCCGTTTACACACCACCCTCAGTATTTCACTTCACTGCTTCACATTCTACATCAGCAAGCCATCTGACGGCAAAGAAGGAAAGAAAAAGGATTTTAATTTCCAATTGCGATGTCACCATCTTCATCCAAGTGTTAATGGCATGGAAGAAACAACTCTGCTTGTTGAGGTGAGACTTTCTTTAAATAAATTAAATAAATAAAATTTAAAACACAACAATAAAAACAAGAAAGAGAAACTTAGTTTACCACACTTATTGTGGCCTTCCAGTATCTGAAGGCAGCCTACAAAAAAGCTGGGGAGAGACTTTTTAGGCTATCAGGGAGTGACAGGACTGAAGCAAAGCTGGAGGTGAGGAGATTCAGACTGGATGTGAGGAGTAAGTTGTTCAGCATGAGAGTGGTGAGAGCCTGGAATGGGTTGCCCAGGGAGGTGTTTGGGGCCATATCCCTGGAGGTGTTTAGGGCCAGGCTGGATGAGGCTCTGGGCAGCTTGATCTAGGGTAGGGTGTCCCTACCCATGGAAGGGGAGTTGGAACTGGGTGATCCTTGTGGTTCCTTCCAACCCTGACTGATTCTATGAATGGCTAACATTTTCCCTCCATTTCACAATCATTTCCCAATCAGGACTCTTGCTGTGTGCTCAGTAGACTACAAACCTTTGAGGAGTTTTGTCTAAAGTTACCCATCTCATTTACAGCAGCTCCATAACATAACAGTAACTTTGGAGAAACTAATTACAATAGAACAAAGCTCCTGTGAAAAGAAAAAAAATCACAAATCCCTGAATATATTGGGCTGGAAATTTACACCATAACTTCTCAAGCTTTTAAAAGCCAGGACAGTGATAGGTATTAAAGGGCTGGAAGTCCTGTTTCCAATTATTTAATTCAAACTGAAGACAGCAAAAGGTCCTTTACAGTGTTCTTCAGCTCAATGGTTAACACAGTCACTGCTACAGGAATAGTGTCCACCCTGACGGCACAGCACATCTCCCACCAACATTTAAGATGGAGCTTGGTCTGCTGCTTGTTACCAAGAGAGCTTCCCTAATCACAAAAGAACGAATGCTACATGACAGCAAAGCCATCCTCAGCATTTCAGATTCCTTATTATGCATTATTACAACAATGCACCTCATTGAAGTACGTTGCTTATGAATTATGAATATTTACCTATGTGTTACCCTTTCATTCCAAATCTTTAGAAGCTGCATGGCACAAACTGAAATTCTTCTGTTTATTTCATTTTCATTTTAATTTCTCTTTCTGCAAACATTTATTCCCCTTGCATTGGTTCCCCTTCCAATGAGAGATATTTCATAGAATCCTAGAATTGTGTCAGTTGGAATAGACCTCTGAGATCACCAAGTCCAACCATCAACCTAATACCATATTGTCCATTAAACCATGTTCTGAAATGTCATGTACACACGGATTTTTTAAACACCTTCAGGAGCTGTGACTTCATTACCTCCCTGGGAAGCTTATTTCAAAGCCTGACTTTCAAAGTTTTTCTTTAGAGAATTTTTTCCTAATATCCAGTCTAAACTTCCCATGGCACAATTTGAGGCCATCTCTCATTCTGTTACCTGATATTATGGACAAGAGACAAATTCATAAAATCATAGAATCAGCCAGGTTGGAAAAGACCTCCAAGATCATCCAGTCCAACCTAGCACCCAGCCCTAGCCAATCAACTACACCATGGCACTAAGTGCCCCATCCGGGCTTTTTTTCAATACCTCCAGAGACAGTGACTCCACCACCTCCCTGGGCAGCCCATTCCAATGCCAATCACTCTTCCTGGCAAGAACTTCCTCCTTATATCCAGCCTATACCTCCCCTGGCACAGCTTGAGACTCTGTCCTCTCGATCTGTTGCTGGTTGACTGGGAGATGATCCCAACCCCACCTGGCTACAACCTCCCTTCAGGTAGTTGTAGACAGCAATGAGGTCTGCCCTGAGCCTCCTCTTCTCCAGGCTGCACACCCCCAGCTCCCTCAGCCTCCCTCAGCCTCTCCTCATAGGGTTCCCTTGCTTTGGCAGGCAGGTTGGCCCAGATAATCTCCATAGGTGCCTTCCAACTCCTGCCTTTCTGTGCCCCCACCTCACTACAATCTCATTTCAAGCTGTTTTAGAGAGCAATAAGGCATCCCCTTAGTCTCATCTTTTCCAGGCTTAACAATCCTGCTTCCCTCAGCTGCCCCTCATAAGCTTTGTTCTCCAGGTCCTTCATATTGTTTTCACCTTTATTTTCTTTCCATATTTCTTCCAGTGCAGGCAGAGGCAGATGCTAGAGATTCAGGAGATCCCATAATGGATGATTATGGAATTGCTCACTTTCCTGGGAAGCTTTCTATCTAATCTACAGGCACTGAGAGGATTTGCAATAGCCAGAACTGTGAGCATACCCTGTCTGTCACACCCATGGCCATTCAATAACTATATAAAGATCTGGTCAATGAACTCCATTATTGCTGGCTATTTTGTAGCAATGGCTTCTATAGATTAATTCTTTGTTTGTTAGAAAACAATTAATTTGCAATCTAGCAATGTGAATCAAGCTGCTTTTGCTGCCACTGAATTTAACCTGCCTTGCTAATTTGTTTGCACCCTCTTTTGTGTTTGCATTTGTTTATAAACTATGAGCTAATGAGAATTAGTCCTATACTGAGCCATACTGCTAAGTTAACCAAGCAGAATGATATCAACAGCTGAAGGAAAAAGATACAGGAAAAATAAACTTTCAGCCCTTAGATACTCTTACTGAGCGGTCTGAAGTGGCAGACAGGATGGGGTTGGTAATGTTATAAAATTAACTGTGACAACTAAGTGAAACACTGCAGCACGACAGCTTATTGTTATTACAAAGCTCCCAGTGGTCACTGACCTAAAGTCATCAGTGTAATTTTCGAAAGAAATACATGGCTTGCATTTGTCTTCACACACTTAGCTACACATCTCTTAACTAACAAAACAACATGGCAGAAACCTAATCTCTTATCTCGGTACACGTGCAAAGCTGGGAATCACCTGCTGAGGGGAATACACAGGTTGCCTTGTAGAACCTCTTCTCCACAGGTGTGACCTTTGTTTCACGAACAGTCATTTTTCTAAATGACCAAGTTTCTACATTATGGTACACCTACAGGCTGACTAATGTGCTCCAAAGCACAGTGTGTGCTCCTGTGACTAATGGCACTAGCATAGAGCCTTTTGCAAAGAAGCTACCGTAACTAGCTGGCTAAGCTAGCAAGGCCATGAAGATGCTCAGAGGGCTGGAGCACCTATGCTATGAGGACAGGCTGAGAGAGTTGGGGCTCTGCAGCCTGCAGAAGAAAAGGCTTCATGTAGACCTTATGGTAGCCTTCCAGCATCTGAAAGGGACCTACAGGAAGGCTGGGGAGGGACTATTCACAAGGTCTTGTAATGACAGGATGAGGAGGAATGGGTTTAAACTGGAAGAGGGGATTTAAAATGGGTGTTAGGAAAAAGTTCTTTACAGTGAGGGTGGTGAGACACAGGTTGCCCAGGGAGGTTGTGGCTGCTCCTTCCCTGGAGGTGGTCAAGGCCAGGCTGGATGAGGCCTTGAGCGACCTGTTCTAGTGGGAAGTGTCCCTACCTATGGCAGGCGGTTGAAAATGGATGATATTTGAGGTCCCTTCCAAACTAAACCATTCTATGATTTCATGATAAGATCCTAAAGAACGCCTGCTCAAGCTGCAAGTGCACACTAACTACAAGTACTGGAGGTATTTAAACCTATGGCATTTGTTCAATGCACCAGAGTTAAGAGCCCAAAATCATGCTTAGGCAGATCATTATAAGATTTGTACCTCATGCTGCTGTCCACTAGGTTTCTCTCCAACAAACTCATTTTCATGCCAGTGAAATTCTGTGTAATGATCTGAGCAATTTGGGATTTTCATTGGAGAGGTTACACTAAGACAGCTGGACTGCAAACTCCATTCTAAGGTTTTGTGAAGACTGTAAATTAATTCAGAATCAAGTCTTGTGGCTGAGCTCAACATTTGTAAAGGGGTATGTATGTCACAAATACTGACAAAGTGTTATTAAGGAATTTATTAATTTTTAAAAACAATTCTAAGTGGGGGGACAATAATTCATAGGCACTGAAAGTTTTTGTCCAGTAAGAAACACATTGTTCAAAAGGTTATATAAGATAACCTTTGATTCATTCTGGATACTGATCAAATTCTTACAGGAGAACCTCTCCTTATTTGCATTCTTAACTGTTGACAGTTGCATTCCAAATTCTTTTAGCTTTTCATGTAAAAAGAAAAAAAATCCTATGCAATACCAAAAAGAGTTATGGTGCCTTGACACTATCTTTTAAGGACCCACATGCGCTGAAGACACACATGGCTCTTGCTTCATCTGATGAAAGCAATCTTGCACAGATGTTCAGGTACTGGAACGTGTCCAGAGAAGGGTGACCAAGATNAGCAGAGTAAAGGGGGAGAATCACCTCCCTTGCCCTGCTGGTAAAGGGCAGAGAAGGGTGACCAAGCTGGTGAGGGGCCTGGAGCACAGCCCTGTGAGGAGAGGCTGAGGGAGCTGGGGGTGTGCAGCCTGAAGAAGAGGAGGCTCAGGGCAGACCTCATTGTGTCTACAACTACCTGAAGGGAGGTTGTAGCCAGGTAGGGTTGGGATCTTCTCCCAGGCAACCAGCAACAGAACGAGGAGGGACAGTCTCAAGTTATGCCAGAGGAGGTATAAGCTGGATGTAAGGAAGAAGTTCTTGTCAGAGAGAGTGATTGGCATTGGAATGGGCTGCCCAGAGAGGTGGTGGAGTCACTGTCCCTGAAGCCTGGATGGGACAGTTAGTGTTATGGTGTAGTTGATTGGCTAGGGCTGGGTGCTAGGTTGGACTGGATGATCTTGGAGGTCTCTTCCAACCTGACTGATTCTATGATTTGCACTGACCTCACACTTACAAGAGATCAGGTAAGAATGTTGTGATGAAATATGTCCAACCATCCTACACATCCTGAAACTCATGTTAAACTCAGAAAGCAGTGCTGAAGAAAACAAAAGGCATGTGTCTGACTTGGCATGACAAAACCACAGAAATGGAACAGCAAAGCTGCTGGTCCACTTAAGCCTGTGTTGTGCACAGACAAATCAGCCTACTTGATATGGAGTGTCATCTGCTCTGCTGAGACTCTGAAATAAGGGCAAATACATCAAGAAAAACAAGAGAGGATTTGACTGTGCCATCAATAACTACATGAAAAGTCCTGATGATGTTCAGATGTTTATTTTTAAATGAGACATATGCATTGCTCAGAAAACCTATTAAATTCTATTAGTTACTCTAATCCCTCACTTCTGGCACTTTCAGAACTCCCTCAGAATCACTGCTGATGCATTTTACTTCAGTGTGAGGTATCTGAATAGCAGTTTTTCTTACTGCTCCTGCTACAAGCAAGATGAAAACCTTAGTCCTTCAAGACAAAAGTGCTTTGCATTTTTCCAGTGCTATTTTGTGGATGCTTTTATTCCAGTATAGGAAAAAAACCCCAACAACAATCCACAACAAAGCCCTGTACCATCTTTGTACCCAGGAGTCTCTGTCTGCACTGCTGCATTTAAATGGGGATCTTTGGAACCGGACGATGTTGGATGTTACTGTTCTAGTTCTAGGAAGCCAAACATTGGCAGTTTACACATTGTATTTTTAAAACACTCCAGGGTTTGATTATTTTATGATAATCGCAATTCCCACCATGCCTTTTTTTTACACAAACGGTCATCTCCAGCTGTGAAACTGGAGGAACATGACCTATAAAGTTTATCTAGTGCAGCAGTTTTCTTCCTTGGTGATTTTGCTGTCAACATTGCATTAATCTGTGTCTGGTTTTGAGCAAGACAGAAGCAGCATATTATCATAGAGCAGAAGAAACAAATCTTAATGAAGTACACAAATCAGCCTGAGTATAGTATTTTCAGAACAGAACATATTAATAGCTATAGTGCTGGTCTCTCAGCTCTCCCATGACCCAACAGTTGGCAAGACAAAAAGGCCATCTTGTGGACCAACTTCATATTAAAGCTATGTTAAATAAATAAGCAGAAATCTGCCACAATGTTATTATTCCAGAAGAAACAAGAGGAATTAGTTTGTGAAGTGTCAAGCAAATTCTGATAAATTTACAATAAAAGCCTTCTTACATGACTACATGATGAGCAGTATTCTGGTAGCCTTTCTGGAGAGCATTAGAACAGGGTTAACTTGGTGAAGATGCAGGAACTGCATCGCTACTGGAACATGAAGGTGCTATTACAGTCCCACTTCAGTACATTTTCAGATTGATTAGAGTGATTACCTGATGTTCTCACCTTACCATTCACTCCAAAATGTCAACAGCCACTTACAAAATTAAAATTTAAGAAATGGTGGCTAAAAAAAAAACTAAAAAAGAAAATATAGAAGGAAAAAAATGCCATATTATAAACACTCCTATTGACACTAAATGAAGAAACACAGGGTCTTCATGGTTTCATCACAACCCAAGATTGTCATCTGAGTCTCACTGACGCATTGTTAATTCCCTTAAGATCCACATTGCACCTTTTTTTTTGCATAGTATTTATACCTCAATCAGCTAAGTGCTGATTAGTTTCTTGCAAATATAACAGCAGAAACTGATGCATAAATTGATTTCAGAATTTTCTTTTCCTTATAAACAGTTCAGATTTTCTGTCTGGATTATCTGGTGACCACCTCTCAAATTACTTCCACTTCATGGATGTGGTGCTACTGTGCATGTTGCCACTGTATTCTTGTGCTTCACCCAATATTAGGTCTTCCATATGCTTAAACTTGCTTAAACATATAAAAAGTCTAAGTATGCTTTTTACATATTTACAGAGATTATCTACAATAATCTGTGATTGTTTGCCCTATCGATATCATGGTGCATTTCTCAAAAAACATGAAATGTGGGGAAGCAGCCAGTAGCCTGGATGGAAACAAGCACATCTTACTAAAAAAGACTGGGAAGTTGGCCCCATATTTCTACTGTGCCCTTCTACGTGCTGCCAAAGCCACCCCGGCCACTCCATGGGTGTCCAAACAGCTGCTTTGTGCTCATTAATGGGCTCTCCTGCTATGCAAGGTCAGCAGCCTGAAAAAACATGTACTAAATATTACTCCAACCTTAGCTATCAACATGGCACTTGGCATGCAATGCAATGCACAAGCAGTTTGGGAAGTGGTGATGTATACTGAAGTGTCTGCAGTTTGGGAAGTGGTGATGTATACTGAGTGTCTTTGGTATGGCTAGCAGACACTAAACAAACACTCGAACTTCCAAGGGTGTTCGTTCTAGCTAGACTTTTGTACTTTGCAGAAAACCTCTCAGAGTTCCTTCAAGGAAAGACAGAACCACAAAGCTGGCTGGTACTAGCACACATCACTGTCTGGCTGCATTGTGTGCTCGGCGTCTTTAACAAGCGTCCCTCCTCCAGAACATCCAAGTAAACATCTTGCTTCTCTGTGTCACATTCAATACCATTTCTGCTTAACAAGATAAACGATAAAGCTGTGACATTATCACCCCAAGCTTCCATAAATTATCTCTGCTGTATCTCACTACTTCATTTTCTTCCTACATAAAAGCAATACTCATGGAACCACCCAATTACTCTGTTTCTTTCCAATATCCCTCTATATACCGGGTTTTAAAAAGACAAGCTTGAGAGAGCTCAGAAAGAAGCTCTTTAGTGCCACAGCCAAGCTGTGATTTGTAATAGCCTGTCCTGCATTCCAGCTGCCCCACAGAAACCTGATGCTTTGTTGTAAGCTATCTTTGCCCATGGTTACAGTGCAAATCACTCCTTTCTTCAAAGCACAAATAAATCCTCGCAATAATGCACCGTGTCAGGGTAGTAAGGAGCTGCTGTGACATTTTGCATCCTACTTATTTCAAAAAACAATTAAGGCCCTCAAGGTGAGTTATTACATTCTGCTTTTTTACATTTCTGCAATTAATCCAGAAACAACTTGCTTCAGAAATGAGAATTCTACTCTCTCCAGTCCCAGCACTGCTGTATCCTGGGCATTACTGAATATCTAATGAAGTAAACACATTAGATCCCACAAATACAGCCATGGACATGTCCAATAAACATCCAAGCATAATCAAAATAAACTAAGGTGAAAATGAAACTTTAGGCAGAAGGTGCATTTTGGAAAACCCTTGAGACAATCACTCTGTATCTTCTATTTCTGCAGAAGTTTCTAGACACTGAGATTGGGGGGTAGTGAGACAGACTCAGTGTGGGCTTCTAATATCTGTTTCTGGCATTAAAGTATAGAGGTGGATTTTTTTTCCTTTAATTTGGGGAAACAAAAAGAGAGACACTTGAAAAATTACACCATAATGACTGTAACAGAGACCTCACAGATCTTTTCAATACAATAAAATTTAAAATGGGGCTACCTCAACCCTGGTTTCTAGGTGATGATTCTGTCATGAAAGACTAAGAGGAACAATCAGATTTTGCCAGACTTATCCTGTAACTTCTGAGGTACATAGCAGATTGCCATGTCTGAGGTTGAACATGCCTGGTTTAACTATTTTGGTCCTCCAACTTCTGGATTCACTGACCAAATCCAACCAAGCCTGCCACAGAAATATAAAGTGCTCAAAGACTTTAATTTCTTAAAAAAAAAACCAAAACAAAAACAAATGACACAACAACCACCACCAGAAAAAAAAGCAAAACCAGACACACACCAACAAAGCTAAAGAAACCAACCATGCACACCCCAGCCATCATCAAGGTGAGGTGCAGGAGCCAGCTGTAAGCCACAGAGTAAGCATTACATTCTCCTTTGCCTTGGCTCACAAGGAGGGACAGGGGCACTGAAGCTGTGGGTTTGCAGACATTTGGTTTGGAGCTAATGCACAAGCTACTTCTTACCTTCACCATGATACAGGAGACAACAGAGACTAATCTGATGTAAATGAGGGGGCACAAAACACTACTGCAAATACTATGGGAAGGATGAAGCTGTAAAAGCCACCAAGGAGCACAAAGTTTTCTAGAGGATGAGAAGGAGGAAGAAGTAGAAGACCAATGTGTAGCAAGGGGGCCATATTAGTTATGCTGGTCATGCAGGAGTTGGCACATATATGCCTGCTCACTTTATGTTGTGCAAATTCTGAATTTTAATACATTTGTTGAGAGCTTTAAATTCGTGCCATGCAGAGGCTATATAGGCTGCTTCTAACTCCATTCCAATATCCTTAAAGGAGATTTTTCAACTGAAAGTTTGCCAAACAATCTGCATTCATGAGGCTGTTGATAGTTTTGAAATCAATACCACTACAGTGAGCTATCTTCCCATCTTGAAAGCTTCGTAGCAGTTATGATCAGAACTTCTTTTTCTGGGATTAAAGCTGAAACTAGAAGTTGATGATCTTCAGCCAGCATAAATCATTATCTATACAATACTGGCAAAAAATTTCAACTGCCAGGAATAGCTCAGAGATCCTTTCTCAATTTCCACAAAGCTCTGTTTTGCTAAGGTAAGGAATTTAGAGGAAAAGGCAATGGACTTTTCACTCTGATCTTCCATCAGATGTGAAATTACAGCTCCTGTTCCACTTAGGGAAGCATCATAAGGCAGCTTTATAGACAAAGGTGTGTAAGGACTCTCTCACACAATATGAGCACTATTACTCATGAGAAGTCCCCAAATGCCATGTGAATCAATGTTTTTCTATTCATTCTCTAACAGTTCATCCTGCAGATCGAATTCAGTTACTGCCATAGGCAAAAACCTGCAGAAGTAACTGTCTGCAAAGAGGGGTACTCATGGGGAACATTTGAAGGGTAAGGTTCCTAAAGAAAAATCACAAGACTTAGGTGAAACTCTGCCAGGCATTACCCAGTGGAAGAAAAAAACCAAACAAACAAAATACCAAAGGAAAAAAATATTTTCCTTATTCCCTTCAAATTCTTGACAATTTTTCAACAGTACTACTTAAAGTGCTCTATGGTACTAACTTCCACATATCTGTGAGTGCTAGGAGTGTCATAAAGCATCTGTTTCATTCAGAGTTAAAAAGTAACTCTTGATGGTATTGATAGGATTAGCTACTCATACTATAACTATCTTTGAGGAGATATTTCTTGCTATCAACTTCAGGATATTTCTATCAACTTCAATCTCCACTTTTATAGACAAACTTCTCTAGGTAGGTTTGGAACCTTATACTGGAATGAGTTCATCCACTCTCATATAAAAGTTACTAAACTGCAAGTATGAATTGAGTTTGGCGGGTGGGAACATGTTGCAGTGCTCCACCCTCATGGCCAGAGCATGATTTCCATGAGGGGCTTATGTTCCACCTCTTCGTTTAGCTTTCCCCAGTACTGAAGGAGCCTAACAACCTGTGTGACTGGTCTGCTTTGAACAACAGAGATTTATCTGGATCCATTCCAGTGTGATCTGCTCTAGGTGATCCTGCTCTGGCAGGAGGGCTGGACAAGATGATCTTTCAAGGTCCCTTCCAGCACCTGACATTCTATGATTCTATGATTCTAAGGTTCTAATGTTGTCCTAAAAAGATGTGAGAAACTCTGTGGAAAAGTCCAGCTAATTTCCACTACAGATCACATACGACCTCCTCACAACACCACTGAAAGCCTGAAAATCTCCTAAGCGCTCTCAATTCACATAAATCCACCTGGACTACCAACACAAGAAGGACATGGAACTCTTGGAGCCAGTCCAGTGGAGACAACAAAGATGCTCAGAGGGCCTGCAGCAGATCTGCTATGAGGACAGGCTGAGAGAGTTGGGGCTCTGCAGCCTGGAGAAGAGAAGGCTTCAAGGAGACTTTAGAGTAGCCTTCCAGTATCTGAAAGGGGCCTACAGGAAGGCTGAGGAGGAACAGCTGAGAAGGTCTTGTAATAACAGGACAAGGTGAAATGGGTTTAAACTGGCAGAGGGGAAATTTAAATGGGATATTAGAAGTTCTTTCCAGTGAGGGTGGTCAGATACTGGAACAGGTTGCCTAGGGAGGTTGTGGCTGCTCCCTCCCTAGAGGTGTTCAAGGCCAAGTGGGATGCGACCTGTTCTGGTGGGAGGTGTCCCTGCCTATGGTGGAGGTTTGGAAATGGATGAGCTTTGAGGTCCCTTCCAACCTAAACCAAGGTGTCCATGTCTATGGTAGGGGGTTGGAACTGGATGACCTTTGAGGACCCTTCCAACCTAAACCATTCTATGATTCTATGAATTCACACTCCCAGCCACTGCCTACCACGTAATTAATAACTTCCTCTCCTCACAGCATGTTACATAACAACTCAATATTTATAATTACATGTTGCTTCCATCACAAAACCTTCTTGGAAGATGTAGGTTTTTTTTTCCTGCACACCCAAAGCATCAAGTCTTACTGCTCTGGTGTCAGAGAATACAGTCAAAAACACATTTCAGGTGCTACTCACTCCATTTCTAACAGAATCCAGTAACATTTTGGTTATTGTATCCTTTGGCTGCACAGGTACTAGTGCTTTTACAACAGGTTACAATAGACATTGTCCTCTGCAGCATCACAGCCTTGAATGCACTTTGTATTGCCTTTGTAAAGTCTAACAGTTTTGGAAGCAACTTGCACCCGTCCTCTGTGTATCTGTATCCCACTTTCTTTAGTTACTTCAGATCAGTTCTCATTTGCATGGTAAGACAGAGACAAGGCATGCTACTTTGGTTTGAGTTTGCTGCTTGGAACACTCTTTGGCTGTTGCACAGGATGCCTGCAGCATTTGAGTGTCCTGCCACCCTCCCACATGCTGCTTCAGATCAATTACTCCGGTCAATAACCATTTTTGGACTGTTTCATTTTTGCATATAATACACATTCTAGTCTCTCAACACATCATTTAAACTCTTTCTGAACTGACAAATTCAAGAATAGTCTCATTTTCTCATCTGATCCTCTTCATAAAAGCAGACAGATTCAGCAGATACCAGAAAGGTAATTTTGTAGACTTTCCACAATCTCAGCAAATATTTTGTCTTTTTTGTCTGCTGATTTAATACCAGCTGTTAACCTGTACAGCACATTACTGGCTTTAGCCCTCATTGCACTCTGTGAAAGTGTCACCTTTTCCTCATTACTAATATAATTTTTTATAATACATTGTTCTGATTTTCTGACATAGTCCAGTTTTCTGTTGAGCCATCCAACAGCCATCCTTTCTCTGCTCCCCATGAACTCCTTTCTATGCTTGTACAGTCTTTGCCATTCTCATTGTGCAAACCCCAAGCTCTCTGTAATCCCTTTCTACTGCTGCATTTTTAAAATGGGTCCTCACACACATTTAACATGGAGATATAAAACACTGCAAAAGGAAATTGCACAGGCAATCAGGTTCCAAAATCTGCTCCTAGTAATTCCAGATAAATATAGAACTAGACACTCAGAGAGGCTCCACAGTAATTCAGTGTTTTCTACCAAAGAAATAAAATCATTAGACATTTCTAAGTATTTTCAAGGGGTACAACAAAAGAGTTTAACCTGGCTTGAAAGAACCAATGATCACTTACAAATCAAATTCTATTTCATTCAGTGTCTGTAAATACTTTGGGAAACTAGGATTCTAATCAAGGGTACTATATTCAAGAACCCAAGCACCTATCTTCAGAAACCTCACAGATTACCTCTGCCAAAAGCTGAACTGAAAAGGGGGTACTAAAGGTTCAGATTGATGCAACCTGCAGCAATGGGAAATGTCTGCTTAGAAAATCAAGCCTTCCTGAATGTGGTGGTTTCAGAGTTTTCCACTACCCCATGATTCACCGGACTAACTCAGCTGACAGGAAGTTAAAGAATGAAGATATATTTACTGCCAGGCAAACTTTACAATCATATATGCACAATATATACAGATATTTACAGCTATATACAATTATGTATGAGTTAAAAGTAATACAGAACTGCAAAAGCCCTCCCAAACAGCTGAACTGCCCAGGAGGACTTTCAAACCAAGTCCCTCCTTCTTTCCACCCCCATCCTTATATCAGAACTCTTACATGCAGGGGTGGGATTGCCAGGTAAGGAGTTAGAAGCAGAATGATTAGTTGGGTTTACAAAGGTTCAGGCAGAGATAGTTAATCCAGCAGCAGCAGCCAGAAACACTGATTGCCTTTTTTATGTTTCTTGGGTTTGTATCTCTCAGCAGAACCCGTGAGTGATGTAGACATCACTGTTATTTTCTTTTCACGGCCAAGGATCCAATTTATCTCATTAAAATATTCCAATTAGCCTCAAACCAGCACACTAAACTTTTTTTGGGAAGATAGCAGGTGATGTAAGAAGAAGGCTAGAAAAAGTTCTTACTGTTTTATTGCTAAAGAAATTATCAAGAAAAAAAAAATAATTATGAAAGTTTCCCTCCACCCATGCAAGTCACTCATAATGATTTTTCAGTCTAAAAATATTAATAGAAAATTTACTGAAATACATACTGCTGACCCAGCTTGCTTTGAAATGACACTTTCACCCAGTTCCTCTACATGAAGTTTGTTAAAAAAGTTTTATTGTCAAAGCAGTCACAGTAAGAGCATCAGATTTAGGTTTTATTTGGAAAAAAAAACTTAGATCTTTTAATTAAAAGAACACCAAAAGTGCTGTCCTCAGAGAATCCTAATGCTCTGCTTATTTAGAAAACCAAGGAATAGGAATACTTAGACATCTAAAATACTGATTAGAGCCTTTTAAAACGGAATCAGATAAGTTGCAGTCTTTATGTAAGACTTCATGTAAGAATGGAATCATTCCCAGTAAAGAAATCAGGTTTTTAGAACATTGGCAATTTTGGGTTTAAAACTTGTAATTGACTGAATGAACAAATGAGTACAGTAAATAACAAGCTGCATGTTTCAGTGCATGATGATAGGTCACTGAAGGCAAAAATGAGTTTAAGACATACCAGGAGAGTTTTAAGCTGTAAAAATGTATCAGGGGAAAAAAAAGAATAGGGTGAAAGGCTAAATGGATCAAGTTGTCAGAAGGATTAGTAATTCTTTTCTGAGACCAAGAGATAAAGCCTAGAAAACACAGAGGGCATTAGCAAGGGAATTGTGTGTAGAGTGCACAAACTAGTGCACCAGAAGGGAATGCAAGTTAGAGCAAGAGGGAAAATTTGAGATCAGGCAACAGCTTGTCTCGGCAGAAACAAAGTGTCCTATTGAAGTCCTGGTAAAGGAGCACTGGAGGACAGGGGAATGCAGCACCCAGGAACTACCATGACAAGATCAATTACAAATCTAGACAAAACATTGCTTTGTACTAAGGCTCACAATTCTAGCTCCTCCATCTTAGTTTATGCACCAGAATACTAGGAAGGAACCTAAGATAACACCATGGCCTTAACAAGGGGCATCTGGCCCTGCCCCACAACAGCTTTCAAGGACACCTGGAGCCAGGATGGCAATAACAGCATTCAGTGCCACAGAAGTCCCAAGTCACGAATAAACAGATTTGCACACAGAGCTGCTGTGCAAGAATGCCCTGTCTCTCCAGCTTGGGAGCAGGTAAACCTGAAAATTTTCCTTTGTTTTTTCCCTGTTGCAGATTGTTAACAGAAGTTCAGAACACCCTTAGACCATCCGCAAAAGTTTGCAACTGTGGAATTGAGATTTTTTCTTTTTTTTCCCATCAGAGAGGTGGTATCCAGAAAGATAACAAGCCCAAGGTTCTCTTTACAGTAGCCCCGAGCTGTAAAACACACAGATGTAAATCTTTATATATTGTACCCAACAAAGAAGAAAAATACTGGAATTCCTGAGAACTTTCCAGTAGAAAAGGTACTTCACTGAACACCTCTCCAAAGACAGCTTCCTCCAAAGCTGAAATTTCAGAAGCTCTCTATTGTGTTTCCATACTCGTGCCTGAATTCAAGATAAAAATCTCTATTCCTTGCAATCATAGTGGGGAAAAAAAAAATAAAAAGACAAAAACAGGACTTTGCAGGCATAGATCTGCACGGAACCATACCAATTATTTTGAACAGGCAATGAACGATTTAATGGAGAGAAGAGAGGGAAAGTATTCAAAGAAAGATCAGAGGAGAGATAAACAAAAATAGTCTGAAGTACCCTTCAAGAAGAGCTGGACTGAGGCCAATATGAGCATTAGCTGACATCCCTTTTGTTCTTCATGATTTAAAAAGTGCCCATCTCACACTGACATTGCTTCTCAGTGTATCAACTAAGCCACTTACCAGCTAATTCAACATCTTTATGGAGATAAAAATGCTAAAGGTTGGACCAACAGCAGAAAAATTATTAATGAGCATTTTATCCTGGTGTTGTGTGGAATTACAATGTTCTGACCTTCTGTTCCATCCATACATCTGCAGATGTTTGTGTGATTGGAAATTTTCTTCTTGTAAATCATTTGGAACAGACTTAACATGTTTATCCAAATTTAAGTGAAGTGCCTATGATCACTAGGAAATTTTGGAGTTAACTCACAATTATCCAGTTAGAAAGCAGGAAGACCATCATACCTAGGGATACAGTTCCAACTAGGTAGCTACACAAAGCCAGCACAAAGTGACGCTTGAACATCTGCAATTTACAGGTACACTGTAAATACCCTCAGAATGTAAAAAAAAAAAACAAAACCAACAACAAAACTATTTGTGGATAACAGTAAAACAGAAAGGAAAGAACACTTCTGTTGACTAACATAAATGCAGAACATTTTACCTATCCTTCGGTTTCATTTCAGCACTGAGAAAACAGCACTTCACTTAAGTGAAGTGTCTGTGATCACTAGGAAATTTTGGAGTTAACTCACAATTATCCAGTTAGGAAGCAGGAAGACCATCATACCTCAGGATGCAGTTCCAACCAGGTAGCTAGCACAAAGTGACGCTTGAACATCTGCAATTTACAGGTATACTGCAAATAGTCTCAGAATGTAAAAAAAACCCAACTATTTGTGAATAACAGTAAAACAGAAAGGAAAGAACTCTTCCGTTGACTAACATAAAGGCAGAACATTTTACCTATCCTTCAGCCTTATTTCAGCACCGAGAAAACAGCACTTCACTTAAGTGAAGTGTCTGTGATCACTAGGAAATTTTGGAGTTAACTCACAATTATCCAGTTAGAAAGCAGGAGGACCATCATACCTAGGGATACAGTTCCAACTTGGTAGCCACACAAAGCCAGCACGAAGTGATGCTTGAACATCTGCGATTTACAGGTATACTGCAAATACTCTCAGAAGGTAAAAAACAAAAACCTATTTGTGGATAACAGTAAAACAGAAAGGAAAGAACACTTCTGTTGACTAACATAAAGGCAGAACATTTTACCTATCCTTCAGCTTCATTTCAGCACTGAGAAAACAGCATTATACAATTTGCAGTGGTTAGGAATCCCTTCTGTCCTGCAAACTGCAGCTGAATTAGCACTTGTCTGCTGACAGCAGATCTTTGTTTTCTCTCTCTCTCCACCATTTTCAGCCACTTCTAACTCTTCAGTCAGAAAACAATTTGGCTAAACAAGCACATCTAAGCATTATTCTGTTTTCTGTCATTTTTTAAACTTGGTTCTGGGCCAGCATGGTTAATCTGTAATAGCAAACAATAACTGTGATATTTTAAGGCATTGGAGGTGAACCTGAAGATAGAAAATTACAAGAGATTAGTTTTTAAATAATCCTCCAAAGTTTATATCTAGGGCAGATCCTCTAAGATTGAAGTAGAGGAAGTACAAACTGATTTTCTGGATTCTTAGCATTAAAATGAAAGTAGCATTTTGACTCCCAGAAGTTAAAATAAGATGGAATCTCTCTTCCTGACATTTCAGCCAATTCCACTTTACTTTTTCTAATGTAAAAAAAGAAAAAGTTAAGCTAGCAGTCACTGAAAGAAACCAGAACAAATACGCCCAAAAAGGGAACAATAGAGAGAAACGATGACATTTATAAAGTGATTGGCTTGGGCAGAAGGGAGGTAAGGAAGGGATATAGACGGCGAGATCCATTCCACTTAAGCCTCACACAAAGGGCCCATAAAGGGAGGAAGGAATTACAAAGACCATGGTTTATTGACCGCTCACCACTGAGCCAGAGTTTTCCTGTATAAATTCTTTCTTAGAAGGTTAATTAAAAAAGGGTTAGGGCCCTGATCTGAAACCCCTTTATTCACTAGCGTAATCCTTATTCACACAAGGGATTCCACTGATTTCAGTGGATGAGCGATCACTCATGTGGCTTAAGGTTTGCAGAACTGGACCCTGTGGTTTTGAGGCACTGAAAAATGGGAATGCTTTCAGATAACAATATACACAGCCTAGCGTGGCTCAGCTTGAGCACAGAAGCAATATGGAGCTGCCTGTGATAATGACCAACTTTAATTAAAACAGACATAATAAATAGACAGCAAACACATTAAAAACCTGCATGTATAAACATGAGACAGAGAAAGATCTTTAGGATTTGGTTTAGTACCCAGAACACACATTAGCATGTCACACTCACATTCTATGGTCAATAACAGATCTCACGTTTCTGTGTCAGCACTGACCACCTCTATGCCAAGCTCAGGGCTGAAAAGGCAGGTGTGGGACACTGGTGGGCACCACTGCACTTCTCACAGCTGCAAAGGACAGAGACTGAAGGCATCAGCTCCTGTGAACTCGCCATGAATTGTCATAGCATGGGTAGCAAATATAGCCACAACCCTCTGAAAGTATGCCTGATCCTAAATACATATCAAATACCCTGACCATAGCCCACGGTTTCCTCCTCTAAACCACTGCTCTTCCTTTCCTTGTCTGCCTCTCTGTGCTTTTACAGATGCCAACCATAAAATGCACAGAGTCTCACATGAATCTTAGGTGCGTGCAGAAGTAGCATTCCTGGCTTAAATTAGGTCTGTGGTACCACATACACATCGTTTAGTTCTACATCTCCTAACTTCTGTTTGTGTGAATTCACAACTTCATCTTGAAGAGTTTCACAGAGTAGTTTTAACCCCTAGTGCCTTTTCCCTTCAAAGTAGCATTGCTTTTGAAAGTATAGCAGGATCCTACTTCATAAATAGTCCCTGGGTACTTCCCAAAAGGCTAAAATAAAGGGAGTGGATGAAAAATGGAGCAAGGAGGGATTTGGTGACACCTCTGTTCATTGGGTACATGCTCCGTAAGGCTATTCTATGCATCACTACTGGGACATAAGTCGCTGTAAGCATGTGTGAAATGTGGGACTTCTCATCAGGATTCAAGAGATTTCCAAAGGAGGAATGCTGCATCTTGCACACTGGCACTTCTGGCAACATTAGAAAAGTAGAATTTTGGAGAAACATGAGACTAACACCTTACACAAAACAAGTGCCTCACAAACATCAGCTTAATCTATGCCACTACCAGAACAACCCTGTGACACTTGGCTTTAGAAATTGCTTAAATGTATAGGGTCAGGAAATCATCTGCAGTGTTAATGAGATAGGAAGAGTTTGCAAATAACTATGGACAGAAAAAACCTGCAAACTACTCATTTCAAACATTCAAGAAACAGAAACCCAATCCCCTTGCTACAGAAGCCCAGAGAAAGGCCAGAAACTAGTGTAGAGAGAGCCCCATGGTACCTCCTGGGGTGGGGGGAAGGAGCTTCCTTCTAGAAAAGGAGATACTAACAGAATAAAAGGTTGTAAAACCCTAGCACAGTGCAAAAGAAGATGAATAGGCAATGATCACTTGCTTTTTCTCTTGAGATTAAGGTCAGCCTAGGGAGGCTGTGTTATTCTACATTAAAAACTGCTGGCACGCAATCAATGAGTGTACTGTTTTCTTTCTGCAGACACATTTTAGGGGTGTGATTAACCACCTTAGGTTTTAAAGCTCCAAGAACAACCAAGGAGTGGAAATATCCTTTATGTTAAAAAGGAGTGCAAATCTATTTATTTGTCCAAAGACAAGTTTTAGATGTGGCAGACTTGGGTCTTAAGAACCTAATGCAGCAGCGGGTGGGTGGAAAATGTTTTAATTCTAAATAAGTAAAATATTCATAGTGAAAATTCCACATTTCCCAATTGAGAAATGAGGTGCACGTTTTTATCAGTGAAAGTAGTTAATGCCCAGGATAACTACGTGGATTTATTGTCAGTTAAATATTAAGCAGAAATAATTATTTTTTTTTTTTTTTAGCAGACAGACTTTGGTTCAAGTATTATTATTATGATTATTAAACCAGTAACAGGAACTAGAGCAGGGAAACTTTATGGTCTGTGTTACAGAAAGGCCAGAGCAGACAATAATCCTTTCTGGCCTTAAAATACACAGTGGCTTGTTTTTTTCTGTGAATGTATTAGAGCAGCCTCAGTTCCCAATGTGCACATTCACCAGTGACAAATCTCCAGTGGAAAAATGTTGAGAGCTGCACAGGTGTTAGAATAAAAAATGGCAAAATCTGTTTTCTGTGTGGGAACAGAAGGTGGATTATGTTGGAGATATGTTTGGTAGTTATGAACACCAGATACAAGACGGTGTCAGTGAAAGACAACTTGAGCAGATGGATGGCAGAGCTTGTGCACTGATGCTAATTGAATGGCCTGGGATTACGTTTAAAAATCTTAAAATGAATAATTGGAAAACAATTAAAGAAGCAACTACAATCTGCAAATTTCAGGGGTGCCAGCTGGCCCAGAAAGTGGGATTGAAGCTACATGAAACATAATGTAGTGGCTTGTCCCCCTGATTTTCACACAGAAAAGCTCTAGGTATAATGTTCTCTGTATTTCTACAGGACAATATGTGAGTGATTTTGAAGCAAAATCTCTTTTTGTTTTATAACAGCATTAACATTGGCAGAACCTCAAAATATTTTTATTCAGAACATCGCCATTTCTGTAAGCACAACACCAGACTGCCAGAGCAGAGCTTACTTAACATATCATCAGTGTAATGTGAATGAATGGGCTGGAGAGATGAGGGCTGCTGCCACCTTTCTGGAAAGAGTTCCAGTGGTACTGGGATTGTGACAGATATGCTGCTGTATCTGTTACCCCTGCTGTAAATACCCTGATTTATAGACACAGTGGGAGCAGTCTGCATTCACTGCACATGTAGTGTAGAGCTCAGTGTCACTGTACAGGTGGCCAGAAGTGGCACACGCCAACCCCAGGTTTTCATTCAGAACAGTCAAATGGGAGCATGGTTTCCCCTTTTGTGATCTCACTGGAACCAGTATAAAGTCAAACACTGTACCTTTTACACATGCTTGTCTTCTTTCTCAGCTTCTCTTTTTCTCCCTCAGTGGACGCTGGAAAGAAATAGTGTCCTGTGTTAATAAAATGAGTCACAAAATACAGAAAAAGTGCCAGATGTCCAGCAGTCCTCAGACAGTAGGTTCAGCTTTGCAGAGTACTCCTGCATGGTGCTGTGGTCTGGACCTGCCCTCTGTGATAATTTCTGCAGTGCTCTCTTTCAGTTTAGCACTAGAATCCCAAGGCACCTTGAAATTGTTGGAAGCTCAGCTGATGCATCTACCTTTGTGGGCCTGGGACCAGGTTCTAGCTTATGCCAAAATGTGAGGGAAACTGCACTGTGTTGTAGTGATCCTTTTGATCCCTTTTGATCACAGAGCACCTTGCAATGTGGGTAGCCAGGAACCACTGCAAAGGACAGAGATGCTCTGTCTTAAAAGAAGATTCACGTGATGGTCTTAGCACTCATGAAAGCCTTCCTTCCATAAAACATTTAGAGGCACAAGATGCTGCAGCTCTGACACTATGATTAATACTGTTTTGAACTAAAATGCTAAGCCCAGAGAGGCTGAACGGTGTGATTATTCCACTAGTTTTGCATTTATTGTGAGAAGGCAGCATTCAGAAACCATTCTGTGGGTCATGGCCCCATTTTCAAAGTTAATTCTGAAGATTGCTGCTTTTAAAAGACAAATTAAGCTTATTAACCTACTTTGCCTCCTTGAACTCCTTTCCTTATAACGTCAGCGTCCTGCCATACGGACTAACAACAGCACTGGGTTTCCATGAGTCTGACTTTCAGGTTAGCCCTTACCAAGCCTTATCAGCCTGCATTTACTCCCTGTTCCAACTCTGGGGATGGGGATGCATGAGAGATGTCAGGACTCACTGCACGTGAGATGTCAGGAGTCCTGCCTGTGCAATAGGAAGCGCTGGTGGTATCTCTGCAACCAGTATGTGGTAGCCGTTGATAAACAGTGACTCTTTCAGTGGCTGCTGCTGTAATGTCTCTAACTGCTATACAACTTCTGAAATCCATCAGCTGCAACTTCAGCATCAACTTGCCTTGAACTGGTTCATCTTAACCACTTCTATCAGCTCCTTCCCTCAGTGTATTCCCTGAGATGCTGTCTGTGCTGTTTCACAGCATTCTCATCCAGAGCACCTCTGTGCAAGAGATGCACTTTGGGGACTGTTAAAGCCCCGATGCATCTAATAGCTCCCCTAAAGAGGTGAAACAAATACAAGAAAGGCAAAGAGCAGTATTCAGGTGCACTGAGCATTCAGGCAGGTACCCAGGTACCTGTGTAGAAAGAGTGCGGGGAGTGAAGCACAACTCCTCAGCACAGTGTCTCCCACTCAGCAAACATCCCGAAAGCAGGCACTCGCCTTCCTCTGCTAGGAAGGGACTTGCCGTGATGCCAGTGGGTGACACAAAAGAAGGACAGTGTAGGTGCTGCCTCCTCCAGAAGCAAAGTTCAAGTGCCTCAGCACCACTTTACTGGGTGCTGGTTTGCCCTATAGGAATGGCGATTACCTAAAATCTTTGATCTTGGATGGCAGCAGTTAGCAGACTTGCCTTACAGGGCATGGGTTTTAACCAGCTCCCCAGTCAGGCCATCAGACAGGGCTGACAACGAGCCACTCACGCAAAGATCATCTGGCGTTTACTGGAGCAAAGATTGTGTCAGTGCCAGGAGCTCAACCCTGGCCAATATTGGCTTAGAACTGCACCACGAGAGGAATAGCACAAAAGCACTGAAACACACACACAAATTATGCAGATAGTTTGAATCTTCCTACTGCTGAACTCAATTTGAGTTAACTTAAAAAAAAAATGTTTCTAATTGATCTAATAGAAATAAAAATTTTTTAAAAACCACCTTGAGGGCTTTATACTGAGGTTCTTTCTCCAGCAATTGATCTAATAAAAAAAAACCAAAAAACAAACCACCTTGAGGGCTTTATACTGAGGTTCATTCCCCAGCAGAGGTGGGATTGCAGTTCTCACACATCTGCAGCTAGTTTTGCTCCTCCTAGCCCCCCAGCCCAGCTGAATACTGCGAAAGAATTTCCTCGCAGACACATGCTCAATCCTTTTTTTCATCTGTGTCCTACACACAGTCTTGCAAACATGTTTTACTCAAGGAAGTGTTCACACTTTTATTAGTGTTTACACTCATAAAACTGCCTGCCATAAAAAGAGATCGACATTTCCAGTAACTTAGTGAGCTTTCAAACATGCTCTAAGCCGGCAAAATGTAAGCATGTATTTAGAGAACCTTCAGCCAAAAAAAAAGATGATTGTGAATGTATAGCAGAAGCTGGGGTTAAAACCATGCTCTGTCTCCAAAAGGCCCTGCAGAATGGCTGCACTGGGGCTGAAGGTGCTATTATCATGCTTTTAAGCTTCCCAGAAGCTCAAATGATACAAATTAGAAGTGTGCTGTATTTCCTGGAACAACTTGAAGGCTCGCCAGCTTCTTAGCTCTCCTTTCAAGTAATTCCAAAGCAAAGCAAGGTAAGGCTGCTGAAAGCCTCCACTTCTCTGGAAGATGAATGGCTTTCCAGGTGCTGCAACAGAGCCTGTGAATGGTAGCCACACAGCCATGCCCTGAGCTGCAGGGATCCCCTGTAGTGTCACAGCTCCAGAGTTCTTCCCCAGGTCTTGGGCAAATCCCTCCTTCCTCCAGCCCTCACCCGAGTCCCACCTGGCACCTTGTCAGTCCTGATCTCATCTTGCAAGCTCACCTTTGGGCTCCTCCATGACAGACTGCTGAAGCTGGCTATTGCCTGAGCTGCAGTGACAGTGGAGGGACAGGAAGAGAGATTTTGGATGCCAAGAAGCCACAGAGTCTGCGGAGAGATGCCCAAGAACTTGATTGAGCAGATGCTCCAGATAGCAACCATTTTTGCAAAGATGAAGATACGCTGAATTATCAACAGGGTTGGAGCAGGTGTCTGTGCCCAGTGGTGGAACTGTGTGTGGGCCCCTCTGAGGAAAGCTCAGTGCTGCCCCATGATAGACATGGACAGTTCCAGTGGCCCCAATACAGGGCACAGCTGAGCCTCTCAGAGGGGCTGGTGGCACCAATCTTGCCCTTGTTTTTTTTACTTACAATTTCAAGCTCTCACATTTTTCACTCAACCAAACAGAAATGACATTTAGTCCCCATAGAAGTTACATGCATTTACATCTAAAGACAACATCCTTAAATGTTCTTAATGCCAAAAAGATCCATCTTCTTCTGATAACAGTATTGTATCTTTGAGGTGTTATGTCAGCTTGTGATGAATCATGCAGTGCCATGCCAGTTACCTTAGGGATGTACATAAAAAAAAACAAATGCTGCTCAGAAAAAAAAAAAAATAGAATCATAGAATCATAGATTGATAGAATGGTTTAAGTTGGAAGAGACCTCAAAGATCATCCAAAGATCATATATTGAAACATGCATAAAAGTCAGTATTAGATATACCCTGAAAGGGGCCTATGAGAGGGCTGTAGAGGAACTGTTTGCAAATGTCTCTAGTGACAGGACAAAGGGCCATGTTTGAAATTAGAGAGGAGCAGATTTAGGTTGGATGTTAGGAGGTTGCTCTTTACCATGAGGGTAGTGGAACACTGGAACAGGTTGCCCAGGGAGGTAGCTGAGGCCCCACCTGTGGAGGAGTAGCTTTCGGGTGCACATGCTCACCTAGCAAAGGAAGATGTAGCTCTTCTCCCCCAAAGCAGGCTAGAAGAGTGCTACCATACAAAGCAAAGTCTTGCTGTCGACCTTGACACTGCATTAAAATACTGGGCAAGGTGGGTACTTTACCACTATGTAGATGCTGAAAATGAGTTTGGACATAGTGTTCTACACCCAGCTAAAGAAAAGCTGATTTCTGAACACAGCAGTGCTCTTGGGGTTTTTCTGGTTTTTTTTTTTTTTTTTTTTTTTAAAGA
>VWZI01015885.1:0-24983 GCA_013396835.1 Psilopogon haemacephalus | reverse complement strand
GTAGATTTCTGTAAACAATCATGCCTTTGGGATTTTTTTAGTTTTTTTTTTTTTTTTTTTTTTTTTTTTAAAGAGTCTCTAAGCTCTTTGGTACTGCTGCCACTGTATTTCCCTTGTTCTCTCCCACACAGTTCTGCTCTTGCTTTTTGTCTCCCTGCACTTTTGATTCTGTCTCCTGCCTTTATCTTTTTCTTCATGCTCCTCCTCCTCTTTCCACCATCTCAAATTGTTTCTCCTGTTAGATCTTTCTACTGTCATTTCTTTCTTTCTCCAGAAATGCCTGATTCCACTAGTGCTGACAGGGCTCCCCGTTGTCTCAGAATAAGAGGAGCTGAAAGATGGTGTGTTAGACTGCAGAGGAAGGCTGCAAAGATTGAAACTCTGCTCCAGAAGAAGCAGAGTGAACAACAAGAAGTCTGAGGAGGGGATAACATATAGACATGCCATGGAGGGTGCTTGTCTACTCCTGGAGCAGGTTAGAAGTGGTCCTGCTGTTAGCAGTGCTTAGCCTGGGGGCTTTCTGCTATCACAGCTGCAGGAACCAGAAAAAAAAACACCAAGCAGGCCAGCAACTTAGTGATTCTCCCACCAAGACATACAGAAAAACAGAGGAAATACAGGAGTGATAATGCTACTGAGTTTTTTAAGGAAGTATTTTCTGCAGGCAAATGGCATAGTCTGTAAAGTGGATGGGAGACAACAGCCATAAATTAATGTCCCCACTCAGAGTTAGGGTTACGGTGTGACAGCTATTCCTCAAATTGTGAGCTGTGCAAAATCCCAACTTCCTAATTTGCAACAAAAATGACAATATTTTGACATTTCTTTCTTAAATTAGTAACAAAAGTTGAAGTAAACAACATTTTCTGCAGGGTTTCTGCAGAATGTTAAGTTTGGAAATTCTGAAATTGCTAATTTCCTTCTAAAGCATCAATCAGCCACTGACTTGGAGGGCTGTGGACTCAAGCACTCTATAGATCAGAAAAGACCCTGTGCTCCTGGAAGCCAATGGACATAGCTTTAAAAGCTTGCATTAATATTTTGGCCCACTGCAGAAGGAAAAGTAATGAAGTAGTTCTTTAAATTGTAATTCCCCCAGCATCTACGCAAATGCAAGTACAGCCATAATCATCAAAACTCAGAATGGTTTTAGCTTTATGAAGCAGGTGAAATCACAGAATTATTTAGGTTGGAAAAGACCTTTAAGAACCACAAGCCCATATTTAAATTCTCATATTACATAATCAATGTGCAAGGAAATTCTTGACCACCCCTAAATCTGAATTACTTTTTATATCGAAACGTTAATGGGGCTGAAGTCCACAACCTTGCAGCATTCAATTCTCACACGAGGAAAGGTAAATCAAAACTCTTCATTGTTTTCAGCTCTAATTAAAATACACAATCTTTTAAGTTTAATTTTTATGGAAGCTGGGAAACAAGAACATGTCATAGAATCATAGAATGGTTTAGGTTGGAAGAGACCTTAAAGATCATCCAGTTCCAACCCCCTGCCATAGGCAGGGACACCTCCCACTAGATCAGGTCGCTCAAGACCTCATCCAGCCTGTCAAGAGAAAGCAAAATATTTCACCCACTACTCTGACCATAAGAAAGAAAAAATTGCACAGTAATAAAATAATAATAAAAATAGTGATGCTAATGTTGTTCCATGAACTACATAACAACTGTTATGACAAGTATGACCTAAAAATCCTACAGCATGAGGTTAGAAATAAACAATGCACAAGTTTTACTTTTTTTGGGGGGGGGTTCTTTTTAGCCAAATTCCTTTGCTAATGTTCAGCATTACAGCACCTTACTTCATCACAGCCGCAAAGGGCTTGTCTGCCTTCAAGTTAATTCATAGCTAAATGACTCAAGCTATGCAGTAGCATTAGAGAGAGCATTGTGAATAGATGCTGTGCTTTGGTCCACCAAACAACATTTTGTGCAGGCTGTCTTAATTAGGATGAATACAGAGGCTTCTACAGCAGCTGTACTCATTTGAATGAGTTATAACAATGTACAAGACAAGCAGAGATGGGGATTATCACATTTGCCTTTGTGTAAAAGGAGAAGCAGAACAGAGACTTGACCTCATCTGTATTTTCTAGACTTTTCTTCAAGATGAGTGACTTGGATAGAAAGTTTAAATTAGCCAACTTAAAGGCTCCACTTTTTTTGTTGCAATGAGGACAAAGCAGTAGCATATTTTTGTCAGCTAAGCAACATGGTAACTTTCCAGCTGCTTGACCATGATTATATTTTCTTATGCTAATTAGCCAGTATTAGCAAACTTATTGGGGGTGAGGAGGAGGAGAGGAGGATTAAAACCAAGATATCTTTCTTCCCAGCAGGGATAAAAAAAGCCAATGACTTTTCCTCTTGTTTATCCTACTGTTGCTTCTACAGATCTCAGGTCCAGTGTCTGTAGAATGAAAAATGTGCAGCACATCAAGGAAGTGCCATACAATAACGCTGGGATTGATTCTCATGTAGACAAAAAGTCCCTTTACATTGACTTTAGAGATGTATTCTCTGCTCTGCAAAAACACTTGAAAGTAACCTTTTTATTAATCAGTGTCAGGACTGTGGTGCTTAATTGATTAAGATGCTGGAGGCTCTGAAAAGAAAATGGTTGTACTGTAAAAAGTGCAACTCCTTCCAGGTGTTAAATTCTAATGAGATTTTCCACTTGTTTGTGCCCAGTTGCTCAGGGCATCTTTTGTAAAGTCCTCTTCAGCTCTGCTGCAGAGCTGGAGAAGAAAAACACTTAAAGCTGCTTAGATATTGTTTCTTGCTTTGAATGACAACCCAATTATTAGGTTTTTCCGAAGCTCTGTATGGCCATCAGATGAGATTTTTCTCATTTAGAAATTCTCAAACAGCTAGTAGGATTCTGACAACATTGGTGGCAACTCCATATGCACTACATGCCTATGTCACGTCTAGCACACATAAGGCTCCTGTGCTACTTCAACTTATGAAAGCAAAAACCCCTCAGTAAATCCCTCCTCTCAAGCAAAACCTAGTTTATCAAATAAAACAATAACTTCAGTCTTGTTTTGTCATGCCCCCGCTAAGATGTGAAACACATACAAATGAGAAAGGAAATGGACTTAAATAGAGATGAAATAAATTGGGGGTGGGGGATGGTGTGTATAAAATTAACTACCAGACTGTAGAAGAATAAATTTTAGCAGTAATGACCAAAAGGTAAAAATCTGTTCTTTCCAGTATATTAATTTACAGTTTCACTCTCCTGACTAAAACTTTGTAAACAGTAATTATTATTGCAAAGATATTCATAAACAGATGTTTTTAAAAATGCAAATTATTTCACAATTCAGAAAATATGCCATTCGTGGGCCACAGGGAATTTCTTCTTTGAAAGCAGCACAATGCATAAAACCCCACTTCCAGTGTAACACAGCAAGTTAGTACTTGAAGTTTTGCTTATTTGCTTTCTCTACTTGTTAAATATGATAATGGAGATTAAAAACTATTATTTATTGAGACTACTGGGTCGAGGCAATCCCAAGCACAAATCCAGGCTGGGCAGTAAGTGGCTGGGGAGCAGCCCTGAAGAGAGGGACTTGGGGGTGCTGGTGGATGAGAAGCTCAACATGAGCCAGCAGTGTGCACTTGCAGCCCAGAAAGCCAATCAGAGCCTGGGCTGCAGCAGGAGAAGTGTGGCCAGCAGGGCCAGGGAGGTGATTCTCCCCCTCTACTCTGCACTGGTGAGACCCCACCTGGAGTACTATAAGAAGGATGTGGAAATGCTGGAGCTTGTCCAGAGAAGGCCCATGAGGATGCTCAGAGGGCTGCAGCACCTCTGCTATGAGGACAGACTGAAAGAGTTGGGGCTGTGCAGTTTGGAGAAGAGGAGGCTCCCAGGTGACCTTCTTGTGGCCTTCCAGGATCTGAAGGGGGCTACAGAAAAGCTGGGGAGGGACTTTTTAGTCTCCGAGGTAGTGACAGGACTAGGGGGAATGGAGCAAAACTGGAGGTGGGGAGATTCAGACTGTATGTCAGGAGAAAGTTCTTTACCATGAGAGTGCTGAGAGCCTGGAATGGGTTGTCCAGGGAGGTGGGTTGGGGCCACATCCCTGAAGGTGTTTGCAGCCAGGCTGGCAGAGGCTGTGGGCAGCCTGATCTAGGGTTGGGTGTCCCTGGGCATGGCAGGGAAGTTGGAACTAGGTGATCCTTGTGGTCTCTTCCAACCCTGACTGATCCTATGATTCTATAATTCTATGATTCTATGATTCTACTGCTTTGGTATATTGCATTTGTATTTATAAAAATCTATAGAGCGCATCTACGTTATTCTTTATTTTATTAGTTTGGCACATAACTGAATCATATTTATACGAACAGAAGTAAACCCACATCTGTTAATATAAATATCTACTAACAATTCCAAAGGGACATCAAATTTTGCTTCCCCATGTGTTGGTTTGAGCTAACTGGAGAATTTGAGTGAGAAATTTGACTATTGGCTGAGAGAGGTAAACACAGTGTGTTACTTCATCAGAGTTGTACTGAGAAAGGAAAAAAAAAAAAGCTGTTTTTAAGAACTGTTCTGAAAACAACCAGATAGCAGACGGCTTCTGACTGTTCTGAGCTGTGGCTGCTTCTCTTGCTTGGTCTCCTTTGTTTTTTTTGTCTTGGTAGCTAATTCAGAGTAAAACTACTAACTCCTTTCTATTACTAATGCCCCTGACCGACCTACTTCAGCTTATCTGCAGCATCAACAGGTGGTGAGATAAGACTGGGGCAGGGGGGAAAGGTGGTAGGGAGTGGTTGGTTACTCCTCTCTTGGAGATTTTGGTCTTTGGCAGGGGGTGTGGTGTCTGTATTACCTTTTTATTGTATATATCTGTAAATATCTGTTATACCTTGTAAAAATTTACTTGTATACTGTGCATTGCTGTAAACATAAAGCTTCATTTATTAACTTCCAGTGTTTTCTGAGTCTTAGCTGGGGTTTATAAAAGGTGGGGGGGGCATGGGGGCCACTACACCCCACATGCCCAGAAAGGGAACATTTGCTCAAATCAGATGCTCTTCTGGTAAGTAAGAAGAGCTTTCCTGATTGTCATTTGTTTGTGAAATCCTGCATGAACTATTATTTCAGCGAGGGTAATTGGGTGTGGAGTCTCCTTTATTTCATATCATGAGATACTACAAGAAATGATTAAATACTATAGATTCGAAAATGAGTATGGTCACTTAATTTTGAAGCAAAGCAATTACTGTTGTATTACCAGGTATTCTGAATCAATATCTTGTCTTGCAACTTGCGCTCACATCCAAAATAAATCTATAACGTTATGAGTAGTCAAAGGTAAACAGCAACAGAGCAGAAGAGATATTCAACAAGAGTTCTTTGATGTAGTTTGCATAAGTTATAGACTCACACTGGCCAGCAGTGAAAGTACAGGTTGCTTGTTGATCTTTCAGCTGTCTGAAAATATCAAACGTGCCCAAGGATACACAGAAATGATGTAGCTTCTGGAAACAATAAATTAGAATTCTTACTTTATTTTCAACAGCTAGTGTTAGTCTCTTTGACATCAAAGGAACTAATAAAGTGCACACAGTACATTGGATTTGACCTCAGAGGCACAAATGCCCTATTATATTTGAGGTAAAATTTTATTGGTAGTGGTGAACCTCACCGCTGACTTCCTTATTGGTTATTTTGGTCTTGATTTTTCTTCCTGTCTCTATTCTCTATAATTGTTTGAATAAACACTTATATAGCTCTCATTTTCTGCTGACTTGGGAAAAAAAAAATCTCTCTCCAAAGGAAAAAAAACCAAACAAACAGAACCACAGTGTTTTAGTAATAAACAAAATATTTAACAAGAATAATTAGAAAATAAAAAAGAAAAGTGATCACTGCTACAAGTATTAAAACCAGAGAAACAGATTAGAATGCTACTTTTTTTTTCCCCAGCTGAAAAAAAAAAATTTTAGTGCTGTGCTTGTTCTTTTAATTGGTGCTTTACACATTAGCATCTATAAAGTTCAAACACTGAATTTTTAAAAATGCTTTATATTAATAAATGATTATACAACGCAGGGTCTGAAATTATAATAATTACTAAATTAAACCTTCTCTGGCCCTCTGAGCAGCAGGTAAATGCCATCTCCTCCATGGGAGCTGCAGCAGGGGTTAGCACAAGGTAGAGCTGTGCTTCTCCCTGTTCCTCACCTATGCCCAGTATGGCAAGGGCTAAATGTCTTACAGCTTGGCATAACTCCTAGACACCCTAAGAGCCTCAAGCAAAGAACCTCCTTTACACCACTGAAGCCTGTGCAGGAGCTAGGCCAGGTAGCAGCTGCGCCACCCGTAGTTCTCCAGGGGTTTGCCCTGTTATTTTCAGTCCCATCCAATTATTAATGCAACATGGATCCACTGAACTGGGGGCAAAATGCTGGGTTTCTGATCATGCAGCACAGTGCCTCACTTCTCACTGCACACTGGAATTTTTCGCCATCTGTCATAACACTGAGGATTAAACTCATGATCTCGAGGGTGAATTGGTGACAGCTGGAGACAGGCAGAGCAGTTCCAGTGAGTGCAGGACTAAACCACCCTGCCAAGGCACAGGATTACAGCATCCAAGATGAATTAGTTAATACTACAGTGAACTGGTTTTGAATTTGGTTCCCCCACATATTTTGCAAGTAGACAGCAAGACCCAACAAGGCAAAAGTCTGGGTCTTACAAGGAACAACTGGGGAAAGTCTGTCCTGTCCACATTCACAGCAACATCTGCTGAAGAAGTGTGTCCAATTTCTGCTTATTTTCTTACATGTGACTGCCAAGAATGCAAAAGTGGAGAGCTGAGAGGTTTACTTACTCCTGTACAGCAGCCTTTCCTGTTTTGCTCAGTAATGCCTGGGTAAACACACAGAAAACGAAAAAGAGAGAGTTCCTATCACTGAGGATCCAACCCAAGCTGACCTATGTTTACAAGGTTTGTGCTCATATTTCCACACCTCTTTGCATAGCCTCCCTCTGTATTAAGTGAAAGAGCAAGGTCATGCCTGGATGACTTCTCTTGATGCAACTAAAATAGATGGGCAACAGGATGAAGAGGGAAGGAGCTTGCTGAGACTCTGTAAGCCTTTCCCACGTATGTGTAACAACCAAGTGTGTATATAGAATCATAGAATCATAAAATCAATCAGGTTGGAAGAGACCTCCAAGATCACACAGTCCAACCTAGCACTCAGCCCTAGCCAATCAACCAAACCATGGCACTAAGTGCCCCATCCAGGCTTTGCTTGAACACCTCCATGGACAGTGACTCCACCACCTCCCTGGGCAGCCCATTCCAATGCCAATCACTCTCTCTGGCAACAACTTCCTCCTAACATCCAGCCTAGACCTCCTCTGGCATAACTCGAGACTATGTTGCCTCATTCTGTTGCTCAGTGCCTGGGAGAAGAGCCCAACCCCACCTGGTTACAACCTCCCTTCAGGTAGTTGTAGACAGCAATGAGGTCTGCCCTGAGCATTCCTCTTCTCCAGGCTGCACACCCCCAGCTCCCTCAGCCTCTCCTCACAGGGCTGTGCTCCAGGCCCTTCACCAGCTTGGTCACCCTTCTCTGGACATGTTCCAGTACCTCAACATCTGTGCAAGACTGCTTCCATTAGATGAAGCAAGAGCCATGTGTGTCTTCAGCCCTGTGGATCCTGTAAATATAGTACCAAGGCACCATAACTCTTTTTGGTATTGCATAGGCTTGTTGTTTTGTTTTCTTTTTACATTAAAAGCTAAAAGATTTTGGAATGCAACTGTCAACAGTAAAGAAAGCCAATAAGGAGAGGTTCTCCTGCAAGAATTTGCTCAGTGTCCAGAACAAATCAATGGTTATCTTATATAACCTTTTGAACAATGTGTTTCTTAGCAGATGTTCCACTACCTCAACATCTCTCTTGAATTGAAGGGCTCAGTACTGGAGGTGGCTCCGTAAGCCTCCAGCCTGTTTGGACACTAGAATACTTATGATCAGTATTGCTTGGTTAAGGTGTCTGCTCCTCTTCTCCGTTTCTAATTTAGCAGAGGGAAAGATCAAGAAAAATAGCCAGATGTCCAAAATGTAGGAAGCAATGTAGGGAATGAGCTCATGACAGTGAATTAAAAATAAACAGATAAAAAAGAATTAACACTACTTTGCTGGAACTTACATCTACCACTAAAGCTGTGTGAATAATGCTGACACACTGACAGAGTGCATAGCTTAAAACCAAAGTGAGCTGGTCTGACATACTTGAGATAAGGGTTGACTGGGAACACTTCACAATTGAGAAGTGTCATTATCAGCACTGCAGCAGAGAAAAACACACAGGCCAAAGTTCTCCATATTTGACAAAGAGAGGAACTATCTCCTCAGGTACCAATTTCAATGATGATGATATACAGCTGTCAAAAGTATCTCCCAGTATAAAGGGTGATTAAAGGCATTTGTTTGAGATAGATGTCCTTTGTTCTTTCCATCACTGCCTAAATCCATGCCGTGATTTGGCCTGAGTCCACAATTTCCCTTTCAACTAGAAGAAGTTTCCCCCTCACTTTGAGGAAGTAGTTAATGCAGAAAGCAAAGCACAATCTGTATTTATTAACAATCACCTTAACAATAGTCACACATACAAACACACAAGTGCTCCTCTAGCATCTCTTTCTGCATCCCCCACTGGGACTCATCTTCCTTCTAGGCTAACTTTATTTGTCCTCAGACAACCCACTTCTACATGTTTGTAAGATGTAGAGAGTGTTTGCTTCCAGCAGGAGAAAAGTGAGTTTTCCTCCTTTGAATCAGACTCCTGGGAACAGGCAACAACCTTTTCTAGGTACGTGGGAGATGTTTCTGCCCATTACATTCAACATCCATTATTGGATCATTATCAGTGCAATACAAAACCACACAACCATTACCTATGAAATGAAAAAGAACATGCACACAACTTATGGTGAGACCTCCTGCATTCAGCTCTTTCAAAAGGAACTTATCACACTGTATGTTGGTTTAGTCCTGATGTTTGTCACCAAGACTGCTGGAAGAGTGACTTTCTGAACACCATTTCAACAGCACTGTTCTAGACAGCATCTTGAAACAAGATTATACTGTGTACCCAAGTTGTCAGTAAGTACTAAATCAGTCTGTCAGCACTTTAAAGATGTGACATTGTGCCTAGGTCCATCTCTCTTTCTAGAATACCTGATCAAGGGGAATAAAGCAATTCCCTCTCATCTGAATTCTACTGGAAACCTGTGAGCCACTAAGGAAAAATGACATCCTCGTGATGGTAACCTCCTGTTGATGCAGTCACAGATTAACTCACCTCTTTAATGTAGTAGGAAGCAAAAACTGAGCTAAAACCTGCATTTCTGGGAAGATTCAAATGCTGGTGCTTGAATATTAGAGGTGCTTGTGTCCATAGGGATTTTACAGAGTGGTTTTGAAACAATCTGTGCATCAGTAAATACCACAGTTTTCAATGAGCACAGGAAGTCTGCAAAGCTTTTTGTGCAAAAAGCAAGGTTAAAACTCATTAGAGCTCATGTCAGGCATGTGATAGGCTTTACAAGCCGCCTCACTGTCTTGAAGTGAAAAATAACTGGGAGAAATTGGTTTATATTTTTAAATGTCCTGGATTCTCCTTCTAGCTAGGAAGTAAAATTGCCCCATGCCAGACACAAATTCCCTTGATCATTCTCCTCCTATTGTTTTAAAATTATGAGTTTTGACAAGGGCTATAAAGATCACCATTAAGCTCTGCTCTTGAGAGCTGCAATGGAAGAAAGTAAAAATAGTGAGTATCTGGGCCTTATTTGCTTCCACCTTAGAAGGCTGAAGAAGGAATAACAGTGGCAGGAATACTCAGGCCTTTTCTATCTCAAGGTCAGGTTTCACACTGTGACCATGTAGACCTGCATCATAATTGGCTCTGGTCACTGGGAGCTCGTGTCACAAGGAAACTGTTGATGGCTTAACATTGGTAGCAAGAGGAAATAAGAAGTGTTTGCTTTGAATGGAGGATGGGGGGAAAAATTTCCCTATTCCAGTCCTCTCTGCCAGTGCTGAAAAGAGCCCAGACTTGGTGGTGTTTAAGTACTCTTCCCAAAATTTTTCTAAGGGGCAGGTTGCCAGAGGGGGCAGATTTAATGATAGCAAGTTAAAATGTTTGTTGACAGGTGCTTACTGCATTTTTTTTAAATGGTTGCTTTCAAAATAAAGCAGGAGAATAAATAAGTAGATAATAGATAATAAGTAAATCTCGAGCTTCAAGTTTATGGATACTGAACTAATCTAGTGTAAAAACCTCCCTTTGCAACACTAAAATTTTCAAGTGTAATGTATTTTTAAGGTCTTTCCTATTAAGTTGAATTTACCCTTTTATTTGTGAACTGTATCATGAAAGAATAAAGCAACATTCTGACTGGTTGTGGAGAAACATAGTACAGAAGGCACTGCTGAAGCCTTCCAACACCAAGAGTGGTTTGGAGATCGAAGTAGCTGAACGGGGACATTTTGGACTTCTGCGGTACCTGGAAAGAAAACCTTATTGGAGGAAATTCTTGGTTTTGCAGCTGTATCAGTCTGACCAGCATGCTAAACATGGATAAGGAAAGAGGATTCAGCCAAAAAGAAGAGAAAGTTTGATAGGATTTCGTTGCTTGCTATTTTAAAAAAATGACTCAATGTTCTTGTGAATGCTTTGGTGAAGAGAGCTTTCTGTACTATGACTCCAGGCAAAATTATAACACAAGATTTAAAATAAATAGGATACAAACAGAACTCCTCAATGTTCCTTCACTGTTGGAAAAGGGAGGAATATAAAGATAATTGTATACGAAGTATGCGACCTCTACTGTGCACTGGAACTTGGGGAGAAAATACCCCAAAATCCACACCTAGGTCCTGCAAGAGATATTTTGTTGCAGCAAAAGCCCAAAGTGAGGAGTGTGGGGAGGGGTTTCTAGTTATTTTTATTATGGAAATCAAGGAACTTATCTGTGTGAGTCATACATTACTACAGAGTGTCATTAGCCCATGATAACCCTCTCCTTCATTGCTTATTATCAAATAAATAAAGGTAATCAATTTACCCAGTGTTCATTTCTGTAATTAATGCAAAACTCACAGGATTAGCAAATTATTTTGGTAGATTTTATTACCTTGGAGAAAGATAGAAGGAATGACCTTTGAAATATCAGTGATTAGCATAGTTTTTGGAGAAAGCTGAGGCTTTCAGAACCCTTTTGGTATTACAACCTGATGGTTGCCTAACACCAGGTACCCCAGCAAAAGTCAGTGTGGGTCCAGATTCATTAACCAGATGGTACCTTCTGCACAGGAGCTGCAGAGCTGGCCAAGTGAGAATATAGTACCTGGGGAAGGCACAGAGCTGGTGGAAACAGCAGATTTTGGGGTGCTCAGAGCCAGCATACAAGAGACACAGAGACAGGAAGCAATGCTAGAGCTCATGAAGACCTGTTGGACATCATCAGGAAGAGAAGCAACATTTTTCATACTCCTCTGCTGTCTAAACTCTTCTTACCTGCCTGCAGAGAAGATGTAAACATTTGTTTTCCTCTTCCAGTTTTATTTATTGCTCTTTCTGTCAGATCAAAGTCATAGGTTTGGTCCCACATATAGAAATTATTTGCAAAAGGCAAAATATTTTGAGATTAAAATTCATGACCTAAAATTCCCAGCACACACAAGCCCAAATTACATTTTCATTTTTCACTTTAAGAGTTGTCAACAAAACTACAGAAGAAAAATCATATTTGCAGAATAATGTTTGATAGAAGAAAAAATAAAAGAAGTAAAACATTGCTGGCAAAGAAAAGCCAAAACATTAAAAAAAAAAAAATCCAGTTCCTCTTTGTAATCTTCAGTACTTTCATCTGATTTAGCACATGAAAAATTCCTTGAATCTTAGAAGGTTTTTGTTTTGTTTTGTTTTAATTCAGTAGTGTCAGCATACAAACATATTTGTACAGTTTCCTTTACACTGTACTTTGTTTAAAACCATGTGAAACTTTACATTTGTTTCAAAGGAACTCTGGATGTAATCTAAATAATTGAGCAAGAGAATCTTGTTAAATATTTAGAAAATATATATTGGCACTCTATTGGGTGTGATGGCAAGCAAGATTCTACAAAGCTTCTGAGACGTTAAGCACTGGGGAGAAGAGGGGAGCAAATTGAAGTCATCTTTTTGTAGCTAGGCTGTTTTCTAAGTTTCCAATTATACACTACTACAGTCCAATATTGTCATGTAAGGCAAAAATAGGCCTAAACATATATTTGCTTGTACAGACATGTTTTCTGTCCCACTTCCTTCTGCTGTTGGAGGAAGCCACTGCAGGAGATGAAGACAAAAGGCCTGATGCCTGCATGTATCTTCCAAACTTGTAAACCAGGTACCTGCACTTGTTTGTGTTCTGCCCTTATAAAAGTAAGCCTTGACTTTACCTGATATGGTTAAGTTTGGCAAACTGCCATTCTGATTAACTGATCTGTGGCCAAAGAACCATTAGTCTCAGGCTACACTGATAAAAAGAGATGAGCAGGTAAAGACAACTCGCTCTGGCTTATTGTGCTTCTGCCCCATTGCTCTCTGCCATTGCATCCTACCATGCTCTACCTGCCATATAATAACAAGCCCTGATATTTTGGGTTTGTCTACCTGGAAACTGCCTTGTCTCAGTTTCCAGGAATAGGCATTAAGTGCTTTCACGCGATAGGCTCCCTTAGCCAGCATGACATTACGCTCACCTGAACATCTGCAAGGCATCCTGCCTGCACCTCTGCAAATCTCTGCGCCAAGACTGCACACCTGCAAGTCTTCTGCTGAGACTGGGAGGCCTGGAAGGGACACAGGTTGTCAAGAGGAACCAGGATCAGGCCAGAGATTGTCTGCCTCTCTGCCAAGATCCTGCTAGAGCCTGGGAAGATTTAGATGCATAAACTACTATCAAGACATGGACAGAACTCCTTGCAAGTGTTTGGGTATGGTCTGGAAACTGTAGTTAGCCCCAGGAATCTGGAGATAACTTTTGTAAGTACTCAAAAAGCCTCTTTGCAAAACTGTAACTTCTAGCTAAATCCAGGTGCCTTCTGCCTTAAGCTAATCAAGCTAAGTTTCTTTGATTTTGACTCCAAAAACACGATCAAACCATTAGCAGATCCTTTGAATCAGAATTATTTATATCAAGGAATCTACCCTTGTAGCACCCAACACTGCACAACTACTGGTGCATGCAAACATCTCACATATGTGTATATGCATACACATACTGAGAAAAGTGATGTGTTCTGCAACATGAAGACCTCAAAATCAAATTTAAGACAAAAGTCAAATAGAAAGTGTGTGCAATAAGTGTGGGTTTCTGGATAATCTTGTGCAAATGCATTAGCACCTTAAGTTGCTCAAATATGTTCTTACAGATGCTCCTCTAGCAAGAATAATGCTCTTGCAGAAGTTGCTACAAGTGTTCCTCAATTACATTTGATTTTCTAGAAGCATTAACCAATTAAAACCCAGTCACAAAAGTGCTACATGAATATAGAAACAGAACTGTTGGAAGGTTAGTGACTTTTGGGGTTTTTTTCTTTTTCCTTCTAGTACATATATTAAAGGGGGGGACAGGGGAGGCTGCTTTATTTTCTCACCTGTAAGAAAGAACAAGTATCTAAAATGTTTGGGCATGTTTGGTTGCACAGGAATGACACCAAATCCCTCTCAATAATTGGTGAGTAATTTGTCAGCAGTCTCCAGCAAGCAACCAACACAGCAGGGTTTGTGTACCCCAGGCTTCATTTCTAGTTCTGAATCCAGCAGGTCAGTGGACTCCCTTTATGTACTGTTGTTATATATGTGTATATACATACACACACAAAATACTTTTACATTTATTCTGATACACTTGATTATTTTTTGTAGTAAAGACTTAAATGTGAAACCTTGTGGAATGTTTAATACCTTTTGTGAAATGCATAAGAATGCTATTAGTCTAGATTTTTCTCAATTACCATATGAAAAATAACAGAGATAATTTTTTTTCCAGTTTTCATCAAGTTTGGCTAGATTTAAATAAAATCCTCAGTAGTCTCTGTATTGCTGTCTCTCATAAAACAACCATAATGCTTCCGAGGGAATATGTGCTTTAGAATACTTAATTTTGGCTGAAATGATGATTGCTTCCTAATATGCAGCTGTAATCTACTTCTGCACTTTGAGAAAAAGTAACTTTAAAAAAAAAAAAATTGTTCTTGCTGTTTTCCTTGAGTTCTTATATTAAGATTTTACCATCTGAAAACACATCCATTGTGATATTTGCACCTGGTCATCACTTCACGTCAGTCCTTGACTGCACCGAACAGAAATGTTAGAAATGAACTACTTTAATGTAATTTTGGCACCCCTGAGTTAATATTGCCTATGAAGTATTATAATTCTCCATAAGTGCCTAGTCAGTGGCAGGAAATTTATGTTCATTAATGTTCTGATGCACTCAAAATGATCTTCCTAGAAACAAGCGTGAGATGAAAGTAACTAAATATCAAGCATAATGTCACATGTGCAAACTAGAGGGAAAAGAAGCCATGCTACCTGACCAGAGAGACATACATCATTCTGAAACTTATTTCAAGATATCAGTCCTCAAAAAAATTCATGGACTATGTAACCGTTAGATGTTTTTAACTTACATTTTAGATTTTCAACAGGATGATTAAAAATGGCTTTGAAGGAGCTTTGAGGGGGGAAAAAGGATTAAAAATACATCAGGTAATCAGGTTGTATCCTATTTTCATAGAATCACAGAACTGCTTTGGCTAGAAAAAGCCTTTAAGATCATCAAGTCCAACCATTAGCTAATTCTACCAACACTGGTGCTGAACCATGCCCCTCAGCACTACATCTATGCATCTTTTAAGACAAAAATCCTCTTCAGTTACATCTTAAATGTCTCATGCTTGCAGGCCAAACTTAAGAAGGTTTTGCTTGTTCTTCAGACCTGGTGTTTCTCTGAGAGCAAGACAGCAATCTGTGCCATCTGGCTGGGCTGTCAAAGCCACCCTCACGTGTTCATTTTGTGTTTTTTCAAAACCCAAATGAAGAGATGTGAGGTCTAGGGCCCAGTTTCAACATCCATACAAGCATTTTGGAGATCTTTAGGGAAAGAAACTGAGCAAACTGTCACAGATATAGCTTGATACCATCCAGAAATGCTTTCTGTTAGCAAATGAGCTTTTATCCACCTACAGAATTAGAATCAGTCAAGGTTGGAAGGGACCACAAGGATTATCTAGTTTCACACACACACACATCCAGTCTCAGTGTGGTCTCCACGAATCCCTCTTCACCCCTCACAATAATATTTTAGCTTCAATTTCCCATATGATATCACTTCCTTGAACTCCTGCAACAAATTCTGTTCCCCCATGCATAGCTGCCTTGCCTGACAGCTCCTGGAAAGTCCTGGTGCAAGGCCATCTCCCTAGGATACCTCACACTGCTACAAAATGCACACAAGGTCAAGGTCCATTACCTGAGCCAAGACAATAGAGAGCCTTTTTTTTTTTTTCTCAGCACAGCTTGGTAGACCAAAAAGGCATCTATTTTAAGCATTAATCTCATCTGTCTCTTTAGTTGTACTGATTCTACAGCTGAAGTATACATCTGGGTATTTATCGCACAGAGAAAGAAACCTCAAAAAGTTGTGCCAAAGATAGTAGCTCTGGGCATATACCATTATACATACAACATTAAAACACACTTTTGGATATATTGACATTCCTCTAAAAATACAATTCAGATCAAGAAAAAAAGCCATGCCTTTGTACACCCTTGTATTTCAGACAGCACCCTTGGCTATCACATCACCCCTCTGCACAACAGCTCCTCTTCCCATACCTCGCTCCCATACAGTCCACAGAAACACTGATGCTCCAAACATCAAAATTAATATCATCCAGGGGATGGAGAAAAGAAAAAAAGAGGAAAGAAAAATAAAAAAAGAAGACCCCCAAACATTTAACAAACTGCAAGCAATGCAACATGTTGCACTGTCAGCAAGTTTGCTGGTGACACAAAATTAGGTGGAGTGGCTGCCACACGGGAGAGTTGTGCTGCCATTCAGCGAGACTTAGACAGGCTGCAGGGGTGGGCAGACAGAAATTTAATGAAGTTCAACAAGGGCAAGTGTAAAGTCTTGCACCTGGGAAAGAACTGACCCGTGGACCAATATAGGTTGGGGACTGACCTGCTGGAGAAAAGTGAAGGGGGGAAAGGACCTGAGGGTCCCAGTGGATAGAAGGTTGCCCATGAGCCAGCAGTATGCTCTGGTGGAAGGCCAATGCCATTCTGGGGTGTATTAGAAGGGGAGTGCTTAGCAGGTCAAGATAGGTTCTTCTCCTCCTCTGCTCTGCCCTGGTGAGGCTGCATCTGGAATATTGTGTCCAGTTCTGGGCCACTCAGTTCAGCAAGGACAGGAAACTGCTTGAGAGAGTCCAGCGTACAGCCACAAAAATTATTAAGGGAGTGGAACATCTTCCTTAGGAGGAAAGACTGAGGGAACTGAGGCTCTTTAGCTTGGAGAGGAGGAGACTGAGAGGTGACCTCAATCATTACTATAAATATGCAAAGGGTGAGTGCCAAGAGAATGGAGTCAGGCACTTGGTGATGTCCAACAACAAGACTTCTTATGTCCAACAACAGGACAATGGGTGATGTCCAACAACAGGACTTCTTATGCCTCAACCCAACAGAAGTTGAGGCATAAGAAGTGCCATGGAAATGTGAGGAGAATTTTTTTCACTGTGAAGGTGACAGAACACTGGAACAAGATGCACATGGAGGTTGTGGAGTCTCCACTTCTGGAAATATTTAAGACCTGCCTGGATGTATTCCTGTGTGATCCATATAGGTGATCCTGCTCTGGTAGGGAAGGTGGACTGGATGAGCTTTTGAGGTTACTTCCATCCCCTAACATTCTGTGATTCTTGGTTATTTAATCATAACCAAGTCCCATGCACTAGTCTGAGTGACAGTCAAAAACTATAATTCCTTTGATTTGTGCTATCACATCTACCTGACTTACCAAAAAATAGCACAGTGCATAATGTTAGACTACATTTTACCTCATTAAGTAAAATGGATTTCTCTTCCCTTCATGACAATTCCTGTCACACCTGAAGAGTAGCTGAGTGTGGCTGCTTGGCTGTTTGAAGCACGATGGCTGTGGCTATTCTCACTGTTAGTGGGACTAGGATCCCATCTCAGCTTTGCCTCTGATAAAACTTTCAAAAAGCAAATCCTTCTTGCAGGTTTATTCAATGCCTGCCAATTAGCTAACTCACTGCAATTAATCTTCGAATTACAAACTAGTTGAGTGTTCACTTCTGTTTAATCAGATTATTAATAATACAAGCAGTCTTTTAATTATTTTCCCGGTGTACTCCTCCCTTTATACAAACATGTTCTGACTTTCAAAACACACTAATTAGGACCAAGTTATTTTCCCCCAGAATAAAATTTAAGTAACCCTTTAAACTGCCTGCTCTGGCTAGTAAAATTTCTCAGATTTAATCAGCCTTGAAATATTCTACTCCTGCAGAGTCCTTCAGGTCCTCAGCAGATTTTCTTTGTGAAAATGAAGTTCTAGTGTGCAATGCAATTAGTAGCATGTTTGAAAACACTTAGGCTTTCTGTCCCAATTCAAATGCCTTGATGCTTTAGTGGAACACACAGGGCATGGTAGATACATCCATCTGCTGAATAAACTGCACTGAATTCACAACACAATTCAACTACAATAACCACATCCTGCAGACATGACCCACCTCAAAACTGTGGCAAAAGAAATAGCCTTTGGCCCAAGTAAGGGCTTCACACAGGACCTGACTCCCATCTGGTCTAAGCTTCCTTCGCTTTTGCTAGAGGCAGGGGTAGGACTCAGCTTTTGAAGCACCCTTGCTGGTGACACCAAGTCCAGGCAAAATTTGATCCAAGTCAAACCCAAGTCCTTAAGTTATAGCATGGACTACGAGCAGTAGTGGCCTGCACCCTGTCACAGAATGTGGAGTATTATAGCCAATTCTGCTACTGACTGACAAATATTCATGAGCGACTATAAACCTGAATACAACTGAATGAATCACTCCTGCATAAAACACAGTGACTACACACACCCTGTTGCCTCTTCAGCTGCACGTGTGAGTTTTTAACAGCCCTAAGAAAGAACATTTATTGTCTGCAACTTGCCTCCAAAGCTCTCAGCACAAAGATTTTCTCTTCCATACTGTTTAAATATAGATGAGTGGTTTTTCAAAAATGACAGAATTATTCAGTTCTTTGTTATTGGTAAAATACTCACAAAGGTCGCAGATGCAGCACTTTATAGATGATAAATATTCCCAACAGGAAAATCCACTGACAAAAAGCTGCTCTGACCTTCTATCCATAGCAAAATGACTTCCCAGGCAGTAGCAGCCCCATTTGGTTTGGTTGGCTTTTTGTTTGCTCTCCCATGAGCTTCAAGGATATCTTTTATTAGTCATTCCAGGAGGAGGAAAAAAAAAAAACAACAAAAAAAACCACCAAAACTGAACCTCAGCAACATCACTAGTAAAATTCAGCAAAAGATTTAAGATAATTCTTACAGCAGAGAAGAAAGTGAAGCACTATTCATAGAAAGAACCTGTGAAATTAGGATGCCCTTCACGAGATTATTCCTCCATTAATTGTACCACCGATGCTATTGTATTCTTTGTTAGGTAGTCAAGATGTGCACCCATTCAAGCTATTTCTCTCTCTTCACATTCTTACATTTACCATTTACACACTCACATGCACATATCCCAACAAGACATAGGAAGCTACACACTATTTGTATAGAAAGAGGGCAATCTTTAACCAAAATCTTAGTACTTTTAACCCAAACTTCTAGCTTTTAAGGCTCTCAAGGCAGATTTTCAATAGCTTGAATTTGACAGTGGATGAAAGCACTGCTGCTGAGTGCTGATGGTGCTGGTTTCTTAAGTCATACTGTCAGATGTGTTATATGTATGGTGTAATTTATAACAAAAACTCGGAAGTACTCAGGAGTGCTTTACAATGTTAACGACACCATCTTTTGTATCAGGCAAGCACTATTTTAAACCTTAAATCTAACCACTCCTGCTCTAGGACAAGGAAAATATTACTAGTACTGGTCAACAAAAAAAAACCCCATAAAATTACAAGTTTTAGTTTTTCCTGTAGATAACAAAACTGAAATATTATGGTCCAGCATTTTGGGATGCTCCCATTATGAAACTTGAAAATATGTCAAAGACCTGCTGCAAAGCCCTGCAGGAGTTATTGTTGTACAAGAACACTACCCAAACCAGGTGACTTCACATGGTGGCCCTGAGGTGTCCAAAGATGGGATACAGCTACAAGCATTCAATCCTAGGCAAGGAGACTATTTGGGAGGAATGGAATGGTCCTTCACTTGACTGCAGTTTCATTGTGCTTTTTCTATCACCATGACAATCAATCATCAAGTGATTGCTACTTAGTATCAGGAAGAGTCAATGGGCACACTTAGATTTTCTCAGGAAATGTTAACCCTGACCCTGGCAAAGGCCAAACACTTGCCCCCACACCAAGGCAGCAGGTGGGTATAATCCAGTTTCCAGCTCTCTGGCACTGGTTTCTCTCTTTGCCTCCTGCACAGCATGAGAAGTGGTGTGTTTTTCAGACTGCTTTGGGCCCTAAGAGACTATGGCATCACAGCTTATAAACACCAAGGTGAAAGGAAGGCAGCAATTTCCCCAGAGCCATTACAGCCTGAGACAGGGTTGCTTTGAATCCAATGCTTTTTGCTTACTACATTACAGTGGAAAAAGCCTTTAATAGATATCCTTTGGGTCCTATATTCCTGTAACAGCTTTATCTCTTCAATGGAATTAAATGCTGAGTTGTACTGAGCAATCACATACAAATTAAAAAGACCTAATAATCATTATTTTTGCCTGACTGGCAAGGGTTATGTGGGTGATTTGTTCGTTTTTAGTCACATCTTACATAGGTCATCACTATAAATACTGGTTGCACACAGTCATTTGAGATATGAGTCCATTATTTAATGGACTCATACCAAACCCTTTATTCACACATGCCAATCACTTGCATTTCTTTTCTGGATGTAAGTGGCCCATGTACTTGAGTGAAGGCTACATTCCTGAATAAGAGAATAGAGAGCCAGATAATGCTTTACTCAGTGGTGTGAGAAGTATTGAGACAACACCGAAATGACACTATTTTGTATATGATAAGTGTATTCCTTATGATGTGGAATACATTTCTGCTGGAGCCTGAAACCTCAGAGAAATTCAGCCCAGAGCTACACTTCCAGTTTCCACGCATCAGGATCTATGTGCACACCACTGCTTCAGAGGGAGGAAAGGCAGCAAAACACAAAAAGAGAATGCCTCCAGGACAGCTGAGAGCAATGCTGATACAGCTCCTTTTCAAGGCAATTTTCTTGTCAGATCTGTTGAGCAAAAGATCAGTATTTAACGTTCTCCTCATCTTTAGAGTCCCGGAGGCAGCTGATGCCCAAACAGCTCCCTCCAGGCACTGGCAGAGGTGGAGGGGAGCAAGGCTGTGAGAAACAGCCAAATCAAAGTTGCTCCAAGTTTGCTGATAGTTTCAATAATAGATTATAACCACAAGTAAAGTATGGCAGACGTTCAATAAAACCAGAGTCTGTACAACATCAATTTTCACCAACTCACTTTTCTGCACTGCAAGTTTCTGAAATCAGCCCCACCGTGCTAGACTATGCTATCTCCATGCCCTTCTCAACATCTGACTGCATCATTGAAGTAAGGAAAAGCAAAGCTCCCACTTTTTTTTCAAAGCGTCAAGATAAGGAAACTTGCAGGCAGCTTTCTGTGAGCTGAAGGCCCTTGAACTGGAAAGATGAAGAGGGAGGAGGATATGCTTGTTCTGCTCTGCAAATTATTTGGAGGCTTGTCATTAGCACTACCTGCAAAAGATGATCCTACTGCCAACAGCAACCAGTCTCTATGCAAATACTCTCTTGTCCTCTCATCACAACTCAGGAGCCAAACATTTGGAAGCCTTAGCCAGGGAAGCAGTCATAACAGGGACAATCATAACAAGTTATAATTGGAAGCTACACTGCAGTAGTCTTAGATGAGGGATCAGTGCTTTCAAAAACGGCCAGGCAAAGGCAATACAGCTATTTCCGTGCACTTTATTTGATTCAAAGTGCTATGCTGGTGATTTAACTTAAACGTAACACATTTTTATAATCCTTATCAAATGTTCAGTCACTAGATCAGCATAAAGCACAGCTTATTAAAATGGATAAGAGGGGATTATGTGATTCACATTGTCAAGTAAAAGAAAAGTATTGAAAACACAGAGATTCTTTAATCTGTTGCTCAGAAGGCACTGCACACATTGCCGGTGGAATAATGCGTGTGCATCCAACTTTTAATCACATGAGGCCTGACAAAGGGAATAGTAAAATTATTCTTCCTGGCAGACAGGATAAGCTTGTAACAATATAATCCTGATTGCATGTCAAACTTTGATGATTTTGGTTTGGTGACAGACATAAGTATTTAAATACACTTAGCGAGTTATAATAACAAGGCTGAGATTTCAAAGGGTCTAAACATGTATTCTAAAGTTTCATGTATCTATTTTTGGCAAATCTAGTGTTTTCTAGCAAAGAGTTTTATCTGCTGATCTGACATTTAGCATGAAAATCAAACATAAAGCTTGAGCAGGCACAAGTAAAAATCATTTAAAAATTTTCAGCAACAGCCAGATCCTGAATGAAGTCATCCCCGATGAAAGAAGCAAAATGCTAACCAAGACCTAACCCAATCTTTCAACAGAATATTATTTGGTCACATATCATAATTGTTAACTGATCACAGTTAACAATACAGACTCAATGTAGTGAAATACAGACCTTAAACACAGTAGTCAGAGGTTAGATTTCTTCAGCTGTGCTATCTGTACAAATACAGGCAAAAGGAGATGCTTTGTAAGAATTGTTCCAGTTGGAAAAGGCCTCTAGGATCATCAAGTCCAACTATCAACCTAAGGCCACCATGGCTATTAACACACATCCTCAAGTGCTATGTCTACATGTTTCTTGAATGTTCTTCTTATCAGCATGACAATTACAGTGTTGTGGCAGTTACACCTGTGCTGGAACAGCCAACACTACTGCCATGTGCTTAGTAGGGGAGGTGAATATGTCTGCATCACCACAATGACCTTAAGGGGAGTTATGCATGTTGAAGAATCTGTGTCACCAGGCTTCTCACCTAATGAGCTACAGTTGAAGTCCTGAGATGGTCACATGTGTACAGGATTAAAAACTGCACTTCAAAGATGTTCATAAAAGTTGTCCAGATTCTCAACTTAGCCTTTCATAGGCTTTGTTCAATACAAATTCTCTTTTTAACTTTGTCACAGGTTGAGCCAAGCTATAATTTGCCAGTCACTTGTCAAATGTCAAGAATGTGAAGGTACCAAAAAGAAATCAAATTTTATTTCTTTCTGCAACAGAAATCACAGCTTAAACAAAGCTCCTTGCCATTTGCAACTTAGGTGACTATGACATCCTAATCATGAACCAAGGATAGAAACATGTCTAACAAATTAAGTAAGTTTACTTTTTTATGGCAATTTAAAGTGTTCTGTATGAATGCACTGATATATAGCTAAGATGTTTAGCAATACAAGTAAATAGTTGAACTATCTTCACCATACTTCTATGTATTTAAGTTCAGAGAAGATAAAGTTGAGGAATGCCTCTCCGGTTTCTCCCAAAACCCATCACCCAACCTCTCAGATGATGACAGGCCATAACAACAAGCCTGAAGAAGCCAACAGAAATGTGGATATCTGAACATCTCAAAGGGCTTGTGCCTATAGCACACAAATAGAATCACAGAATCATAGAATGGTCTAGGTTGGAAGAAACCTCAAAGATCATCCAGATCCAACCCCCCACCATAGGCAGGGACACATCCTACTAGATAAGGTCACTCAAGACCTCATCCAGCCTGGCCTTGAATACATCCAGGGAGGGAGCAGACACAACCTCCCTGGGCAACCTGTGCCAGTGCCTCACCACCCTCACTGTGAAGAACTTCCTCCTAACATCCCATTTAAGTCTCCCCTCTGCCAATTTGAACCCATTCCCCCTCGTCCTGTCATTACAAGATCTTGTGAACAGTCCCTCCCCAGCCCTCCTGTAGGCCCCCTTCAGATACTGAAATGCTACTATAAGGTCCCCTCAAAGCCTTCTCTTCTCCAGGCTGAAAAGCCCCAACTCTTTCAGCCTGTNCAGTTCCATGTCCTTCCTGTGCTGGGGGCTCCAGAACTGCACACAGTACTCCAGGTGGGGTCTGACGAGAGCAGAGTAGAGGGGGAGAATCACCTCCCTTGCCCTGTTTGTTTAAGGTAAGTTTTCTCTCCCAGCAATACATCTTGGATCCAGGAACCTTTGTGGTGACTCACTGCAGCCATTAATTATTGTGTGGCACAACAGGACTGCAGATCAGAACATGAATTCAACTATTTGATGCATTTACTGACAGTAGCAGAGGATTCTGTAATACGAGTCAGAAAGAAGATGAAACTGTTTTCGAACTGAGGCAGAAGGCAGAGGTGTAATGACTATGTAGGAAGAACATATTCAACATATGTGAAATCTGAAGATTTGATGATGCATCCGTCAGATCTTGGGCAGCTTCCCTGAAACATTAATGATTTTCCCACAGGAAAATATGAAATTTGTTCCTTATTTACCTCCATATTTCTGTATACATAAACTAACACACATAAACACTCTGAGTTTCATTATGAGAATATGATTTATTTTGGCTGTATTTTTACTGATAACAGGTTTTATATTCCAAAAATAATGTGAAAAACTATGTGGGTAAGGCAACCTACCAACCAAAAACCACAATTCAGACCTTGAGTGGTTTCGGTTCTTTGAGCACAGTAGTTGAGTTCTGGTCTGGCTTTGGAGCACCCTTGAACAGAAAAAGATACTGGGGGTGGTTTTACTAAGATTGTAGGTGAGAACACAAAAAAGCTGAGGACAGCATGGTGAAGAAAATGTAAGAATCCAAGGGCATTTCCACATAAGGAGAGCACTGCTCCTTGTACATGCCAGTGTTTTATATTGGTTCTGAAAATGAGCTGTTCTCAGCTGTTATATTTGCTCTTAAATACCCTTTAATCACTCGGGGTCTGTCTTGTGACTGGGAGCAAATTAAAAGAGACTGCTTTCAGTGTACATCATTCAGATGTTCATCGTTCAGGAATTAAAAAATAAATACCATAATAATGAGTCCTAATAAAATCATACCTTCTTTAAAATAAGGTCATAGGATCGTGTTGACATTAGATGGATTCGATTTTGTATTAAATCCAGAAAAACAGAAAAAAGCAGCACAAGAAATGAATCTTTCACCAGCATCGTTTGTGCTGATGGAAGCAAATGCTGTTATCAGACCATTCACAGTGGTGCTCTGCACAAGTCCAAGGGCAGAACAAACGTGAGCAAGCCATTAGTGAAACCTGCTACTCCACTGAAACATCACCTCCCACTATAAGTTTATGCAACCTCATACAGAAAATGTATTTTCAGCTAAAAAGTTCCACCAAAAGTGGAATGAAAGTGACTGGCAGGGCTGACTTTGAGCAGACAAGATCTACAGCAGTCCAGATGTACTTTTGACTATGTTGCATCCCTTTTCCATAGTATTGAAGCTAAACAAGAAAAAAAAAGATACGCCCATGACTCTGATAACTGCAGGTTGGAGAACCAAGTGAGACAACTGCTCTTCACGGTCTCTACCATAATTCACCAGATGTGTTCTTAGAACATATGACA
>VWZI01015884.1:907057-1006055 GCA_013396835.1 Psilopogon haemacephalus | reverse complement strand
AACTGATCATTTCTGTCACTGAAAGGGTAAAACCAACTGCTTCATCGCTGTTCCCTGTACCTTTCATGGGGAGTGCAAAATGTTCTGATTCCCCAAAGGGTATCAGAAGTATGTCTTACTGAAAGCAGAGGGAGGGGGGAATATGGTTTCAAAGCAAGTTCTGTTAGCTGACTAGTGACAATTATAGACTAGAAGGCATTCACCAAGAGAGTAGTGCCTCTGTTGATGTGATTTGGAGCCATGGGTTTCAGCAGACTATGTTTGGCAAGGAGAAGTAAAATCTTTGTGTGCTTGTCTGCAAAAAGGACTAGGCCAAGAAAATAATGAGGCAAAAGCTGGGAAACGTAGTTGCTCAAGGGCACTGGCTGCATATGTTTAGGCTGTCAAGGTAAGCCCAGGAAGCACTTGGTTCTGATTTTTGTTTCCCTAATTTCACAGCTATTTGGTAACTGAATCCTGTAGACTCCTCTTTTAAATTAATACGAGATGACTTTCAGGTCTTATTCCCAGTTCTGACTTCACAGCTCACTGCTAAGAGATTGAAGAAACCTACAGGAATGCTTATTTCCTGAGAATAAAAGCTCACAATAAAAACCTAAGCCAGCAGGTCTGTAGGATGCTTGAGCCTTGTCCAGAATACTAGGTCATCTTTTAATTCAGTGAAATTACTGTTTTTTCCCTGGTGGGACCTAGGACACAGCTGTCTGAGGTCAGTGAACTGCTAAATCTCATCCAACCATTCCCTTGTTTACATGTTTTGGGAGATGGAAGGGAGCAAAGGGAAGCTGTTGACTTTGTGACATTTTCACTTTGTTAAGCCAGATCCATCATTGCATCTGCCTTTCTTTTTAGAGTTCTTTGTTCTTCCAGTTTAAGCCAGTGACCAAAGGCAGCAAAACACTGGTTTTACAGCAAGGACAAGACAGCCCAGTTCAGTCAGGTTTTCATTTAAACTCATCTTATGCCCCCAAACTGGATTTACATTGGTTCTGAATAAGACTCTTGACCTTTCTAAGATTATCACAGTGTGGGATGGACAGGTTTTCTGAAATTCATTGCATTGCTCTTTCTGGGAATGTACTTTTAAACTACTCCTAATCTGATTTAATATTCCTATGGACAACATATTTATTTCCTTTGCCCACAAAACACCATGCAGCTAATTTGATTTCCAAATATCTTGTAAAATCAAGCAGAATTTTCCTTCCTTTTTTCCCTCATTAACTGAATTAGATATGTAACTGTTGATATTTTCTGCATGATGGCAAAATGCCTCTAATGATGGGGTTATGACACTAGCTCAGTTGGGTTTAATGTAATGCTTTACCGTCAGTGCCTTTGAAATCAGGAACACAGTGGAAATAAGATTAAAACCAACTGGGCTGCCATAATAAAGAGTGATATGCAGATTGCAGGCACTGACATAGAGCACTACAAAGCCTGCCCCCTTGATCTTGCTTCTGTAGGTGCAGAGGACTCTTGGGCTCAAGGAATAGAATCATAGAATGGTTTAGGTTGGAAGTGACCCCAAAGATCATTGAGTTCCAATTCCCTACCATAGGCAGGGACACCTGCCACTAGAACAGGTCACTCAAAGCCTCATCCAGCCTGGCCTTGAACACCTCCAGGGAGGGAGCACCCACAACCTCCCTGGGCAACCTGAAACAGCACATTGACTCCACTCTGCAAAGCAAAGTTTGCTACTCCCTGGGATTCTGCAGAATTTTTTAATATGTCAAAACCAGCACAGAATTCATGTGTCCTCTAGTATATGGGATGTCAAGTTTTCTCACATAACAATCAGTGCAAACAATGGGGGAAGAATATAAAAGCTAAGGTTGCAGATTCACACAGTGGTGTTTTAAAGGGCTGGGGCTCAACAAGGAGGCAAAGAACTTTTCTCAGTTGCACCCTGTGATAGGACAAGTGGCAATGGGTATGAATTACAGAACAGAAAGTTCCACCTCAGCACAAGGAAGAACTTCCCTACTGTAAGGCTCACAGAGCACTGGAACAGGCTGCGCAGAGAGGTTGTGGAATCTCCTCCTCTGGAGACTGTCAAGCCCTGTCTGGATGCATTCCTCTGCAACTTGTGCTAGATTCTATGGTCCTGCTTTGGCAGGGGAGTTGAAGATCTCCAGAGGTCCCTTCCAACCCCTAATATCCTGTGACCCTGTAAAGTGTACCATCAGTTAATCACACATTCAGTGTTAGACCAAGAGTGTAGACAGGAATGCAATTTCATTTGTGACATTGGACAAAGGCTGGCTCTTTATGAATCAGCAAGGCAAAACTCAGAATATAATTGACTTCAAAATGAATGTGCTCTTGTTCTGCATGCATTTGGAGCAACCCTTCCTGAACAAGCAAGTAGAATATTTATACATTCAAATCCCTGTGTCTAATTGTGTTTGTGCGTGTAGTTACACATCACAATTACTGCTCATTGAGGTTCTGCGTGCATTGGGAGGAAAAAAAAATAATCTTACTTCACAAATTCCTGTCCCTAATTTTATTGCCTCTGACAGATGTATCCAAGGCTTATAGATAAAATGACTCCTAGGTCAAGGTGGCCTAGTCAGGCTTCTCAGTTATGTACTGGTTTCTCATCAAGAAAGTGCTCCTTAGTAAATTAATAAACTGAGAGAAAAGTCAGCCTAAGGACTGACCTCTGCACTAGGAAATGGCAAAGAATGGTCAAGTGAAAAATGAGAAGGAAAGACAGACTTAAAACTTGGGGTGATCATCACGAGTAGCTGGGATTTTTTCCTCTACTAATGACAACTAACTGAGCTCTGAGCTTCAGATGACTCCAATTCTCACCACACAAACATATATGCTCAGGTCCTCATGGGGCAATGAAGCTGGGGAAGGGCCTAGAGAATAAATCTTATGAGGAGCAACTGAGGAATCTTCTTAGTTTGAAGAAAAGGAGGCTGAAGAGAGACCTCATTGCTGTCCACAGCTACCTGAAGGGATGTTGTGGAGAGGCTGCTGCTGGGCTCTTCTCACAGGCAATTTGAGACAGAACAAAGGGGGAATGGCCTCAGTCTCAGACTGGGGAGATTTAGATCAGACACTAGGAAAAAGTTTTTCACTGAGAGAGTGGTCAGGGACTGGAATGAGCTGCCCAGGGAGGTGGTGGAGTCACCCACCCTGGATGTGTTTAAGAGTTGTTTGGATGTGGTGCTTAGGGCTACGGTTTAAGGTGAATCTTGTAGAGTGATCCTTAGAAGCTTTTCCAACCTGCACGTCTCTGTGATTTAAAAATAAAAATCCATCTTCCCCTGTAAAACACAGGTCTCTAGGACTTTTTGGCTCACTCACAATGGAGTTGTAGGTAGTACATAAATAATCTTCATACTAAAACTTTACCTTTTCTCCACAAGTGAATAGGGTTGGATCTTGAATTAAAAACACAGATCACTGTATGGTTCCATTTCAGAGACTGTGCAGAATGACATTTGGAGTACAGAATATGGAATATAAAATAAAATACCTACCTGGTAAGGCAGAGTAAGGCAAAGCACCCTTTAAAACAGGATTAGTCAAGATAAGTTCAACTGTGGGAAATATGTTTTAATTCTAGGACTTAAATTTATGAAATCTCGAAATTAAAGGTTAAGTAAGAGAGAAATTAGTTGAAATCCTAAGCACTCCAAATCACCAACAACTAGAAAAAGGCATGGAAATCTTAACTAAGACCAAACTACTGAGATTTGGAAAAGGCAGACTCTGGACAGGCCAAAAAGAATAAAGGAGACGTTTTTATGTACCAAGTTGTAGCAGCTGAAGCTCCCTTTTTCATTTGCTTTCTTAAGGTGTATGTGTCAATAAAACATATAGATAAGTGTAAAAAAAAATATTGATGTTTGTGAACTCTTGTGAAAGTCATTGATCTACAGGAACAAAAATCTGAATTTCCCTTATTGTTTTTAGAGGAGGAAAATTTCCAGACAGGGAGGAAAGAGTTAATTTTATTTTTTTTTTTGGTCATCTATTGGCTTCCTATCTTGGGACTGCAAGTCTATAGCTCAGACTTGGAGATCACTCATATGTGCTCCTGGAAAGACCTACATTTTTCATGTGTTTCTGAGCACGAGCATGCCAGTGAGGCTATTTGGAACATGCTGTGAAAATTACTTGGTGCCTTTCCAGAATCAGGTTGTAAAGATTACTCAAAAAGATAATCAGCGGAGCTAGTTAGAGGAAGACTTTGTGCTGTGCTTCATGGGACCAGGGTGGAAACAGCCAACATTGTAGAATCACTGAGAAGCCACCAGCAAATAAGCTCTTTGGTCCCTTCCCGTCAGGATGTGTGCAGCCTGGATTGCTACAATCACCTATGTTCACTTTCCTAAAGCATTTGTTGCCATCATAGTGAGGTAACAAGTTAGAGGATTCACCAAAACATTAGTGCCTATTAAATTTCAGGAATGCATCTGGCTAGACCAGAATCCAAATCGCTTTACAGAATCACTTCAAACAAGTCTAGAAATACAGAGAAAGTCTTTGCTGGTGCGTGGGGAAACCTCATCAGCATTCAGCAACACATTGAGCCCAATTACTAGAGAAACCCCTGTTGACTCCTTTTGATGTACACAGGCAAAGGAAGCTGCAGCACTGCAGCAACCACTGCCTGACACTGGGACCAGTGAATTTTCTTCTAACTGTGAAATGCACAAAGCCTGACTGATTTTTTTTTTTTTTTTTCCCAATGGCTAAATCCAAACTATAGACTCTCCAAAACCTTCTCAGTGTGTAGTTAGGCCTGCATGTCCACTAACTTAGATACCTCAGTAGTCATCCCCCTAGCCAAGGCATAAGTCTTTTCTTTCCTGAGCAGTGTGGTGTTCAATCTCCAGCGGGATGCAGAAATGAAATTTTCCCATCCCTATAACACCTGCAAAGACTGATCAAATGAATGCTCTCAGAACAGAAAGCCAGGTGAGATTTCACACTCAACACAGGGGAGAGGAAAAGGAAACATGCTGTGTATTTCCCTTCTTTTTTACTTACAACCTGGTGTTTATAGCTGCCACACAGAGGATGAGAAACTGAGCTTCAAATCCTCCTATTGTTTGTTTAACGCAGGAGTCCGGCGCTAGGAGCATGCGCTCGCCTGCTTTGAGATAAAGGACTTAAAATTTCTGCTATCAAAGCCTTCCTGCAGCCCTTTCCTTCTTAGAAGGTGACACTTAAGCCCATCTCCTTAGGATTCCCTGCCAAGAGTTAAGATAATTGAGAGTGCCAGCTTCCCTGGATTAATACATTTTTAGCACTTGTATTGGGGAGATTATGGTGTGGACAACGGGAGGGCACTTAGGGTGAGGTGTGGTGGGGCTGTGCCTAACTCTCTTACACAGGTATTGTCACTGAGATTGCTTTAGTCCCCATGGGTAAAAATTCAGTTGGAGGCTCAAAGATTTGATCTTCTGCAACAGTTTGTAGTAGGAAATGTAGAAATAAGTTTCCAATGTAAATTAGAGGCTGAAGGGGAGCAAACAAAATGCAAAATTAAATCCCTTTAGGACTCAATCCCAAACACACCTCTTCAGGCATATATTTTGTCTGAATTATTATCTTCACCATGTGAGCTCCTCAAAAAAAAAAAAAAAAACTCAACAAAACAGCTGTCACAGTTGCTTAGGACCTGATTTTCTTTTGTTTAAGATGGAGGATGTAGTCAGCTCTGGCATGGGCCTCTTCTGCGTAGCTCTGGATTTAGAATAGCAGCACCAACTTTCTCAGATGGAAATAAAAATAAACCTTCAAAGGGAATCTGTAACTAAGCATAAGATAGTAAAAAATGGGTGGCAGATATTAGCTCATTGTTTAGAGGATCCAATAAAACAAATATATGCCTTACATAAAAATCAACTGTACTACAGATGTATTGTGGCATCATGGTACTGATGGTACCATGGTTCACGATATTCAAGATGAAAGAATATTTAGCTTCTGAGTATTGTTGGGAATGACAACCAAATCTTACCTGGTTATCGTATTTGGGGAACCTTTGCTGACAGAACCATGGAGTTTATGCCCAGAGCTGCTTTGCTCTGAGATCCAGCAGGTAGGACTATGCAGGGATCTAATTTCATCAGATGTGTGAGCTGTCCCATGAGATAAGATAAGATGAGATGCTGTGGTTTACCATCCCAAATGAGGAATTTCACAAACAGGCTTAAACAATGTAGCTCATCTCCCCAGGATCTAAGCAAAGGTTTTTAAGAGAGAATATAGAAGAGCTCACAATGTATTTAAGTAATTTTTAAAAAAAATTTTTAATGAGTGAAAATTCTGCCCTAGCCAATGGAAACTCTGCCAAAGAATGCTACTCTAGTTTTTATCACCAAGTGGGAAAACTCTTCTGTTGGTACCTATTATACTTGTTCAGCAGCTGTAATTATTAGACTCTAGAAATAAATTGAAGTGTAACAGAGAAGATGGGAGGTTCCCTTCTCTTGTCTTTAAGCTGTAATGCTGGGCAGGCTCTGAGGTATGCAGGCTGCCTAGGACAGGCAGCAATTGCAGAAGTAGTTTGACAAACATAATCTATTGGAAATGCCTTCCCAGGCTAAAATCTAGTGCTGGAAAATAATATTTTCTGGTTACTAGCATCCTTGTGTGAATTCAAGCTACTACTAAGGAGAGACTTTTTGTCTTACTGCCCAGCACCTCCCTGTCTCAAAGGTAATCTTAGAGGGAAGAAATAAAGACAGAAAAAATAGCAGACTTCATTGCTCTGTCTTAATATGTCAAGAAAACAAGACTGTCACAAAAGGAGAGTTTCTTTTTTGCTGAAATACTGCAATTTGCACACCTAGCAACTAATTAACAGCCAAATATTGACAGTTCAGTAAGTGTACCTTTGTGTGACCCATTTTGTCATGCTGCCTTTTGCAAGCAGTGAGCTAAAGATTAATACTATACATGGGCAGTGAAAAGCAAAAAAAGGCTAGAAACAGGAAGATCCTCTTGGGCTTCCTTTATGACAGTTCATTTTGAGAAAGAGGAGCTCCTTTGGAGAGCAAATGTATCAATTTGCACAGATGCTGATTCTGCTGTACAGCAGCTTCCTCGGTACAAAAGGGCTGAAATCTCCTTGGACTGTTGCTTAGAAGGGAATTATTTCTATTATTATTGTTATTATTATAATAGTTATTATTATTAAATATAATAATTTTGTTTCCTATTTAAAAAGGGAAGGGGAATATATCAGTATCCCCTCTGAGGTATTTTTTGCACAACAATTCTTTTCCTCATGAGTGGATTTTATGATATATTGGGAAGTTAGTAATGTAAGGGAGAAGGTGGAAGGGGCTGGTGCTCTCAGACATCAACTACACTCTTTGTACTGTTTTGGTGCTCATCACAACCACCACGTTATAATCCAAAACCCACCACGGTCTTGTCAAAGACTTTACAGCATCAGAGGAGGGCAATTGCCCCAGTTTGGGTCCACATTTCCCATCAAAAAGCAGAGGCATGGCTCACTCTCTGCAGGAATAGGAATGCACCCCAACTGAAGCTGTGAACAATGCTTGCTTGCATTTATGACTGCAAGGTGGAACAGATGGTGACAACTTAGTTGGATGTGAATAGTCCATTGAAATAACCTAAACTGTCAAGCTATTCCTCTATAGAAAGTGTTCTATGCAGCGTTCCAACAAATTGAAAGTAGCCTTCACGTTATTGAATTGGTTGGAATTGCCTCTCATGGTGAATTATGCTGGGCTTACAGAGCTCTGCAGAGTGTAAGCTCTTTCATTTTGGTAGCTGTGAATGCTCCAAAGCCAGGGAAAAAGCCTTGCAAGTTAACAAAAAATCCATAACCATTCTACTCTCTGACTTGCTTCGCTGTAGAAAAACTTCTGGGCAGATATCTAATGAGATTAAGAGCATTAACAAAAATGTCATGTCTTCAGTTTTAAGCCTAAGGACAGGCTGCTCTTATCAATAGACTCCAGATCTGCAAGGCAGTGGCCCAGATCAAAACAAGCTCCATCAAAAATATTGTTTTCTACTTGTGTTAATGTATTGTGTTTACAGTGAGGCTTTTGCAAGCAGGCATCCAAGTGTCTTCGTGTAGGCTTGGTGTGCGGAATGAGGTGAGCCCATGTGGTTTTGCTGTGGCACATTAACTTTCAGAGTTTCCATGCACTACCTGAGAAGGAGGGAAGGCACTGGCAGCTCTGTATAAAGGACCATAGAATCAGTCAGGGTTGGAAGGGACCACAAAGATCATCCAGTTCCACCCTCCTTGCCACAGGCTGGGACACCTCACACTAAATCAGGCTGCCTGGAGCCTCATCTAGCCTGGCCTTAAACACCTCCAGGGATGAGGCTTCCACCACCTCCCTGGGCAACCTGTTCCAGGGTCTCACTGCCCTCATGGTAAAGAACTTCTTCCTAACATCCAGTGTGAGTCTACCCATTTCTAGCTTGGTTCCGTTCCCCTCAGTCCTATCACTACCTGACAGCCTAAAAAGTCCCTCCCCAGCTTTCTTGTAGGCCCCCTTCAGATACTGAAGGGAGAGAAAAGCCAGTGAGACCCTTTCAGCCACAATACTCACCTGGTGTTTTGGTATCCCTTTCCTCCTTGGTCAAGAGCAGAGATTTGAACCCAAAGAAAAAGTCCCAACCATGAGGTTATGCGTGATAGGAATAGCTCTTTTAGAAGTGACTCTGCCGAGAATTTAACCAAGTAGCCACTGGAAGTTTACAGCAACATCCAGAGCTAGTGAAATAACTTCTGTTTTCACTTTAGGGAAAATCTCCAATGTTTATTTCATCTCTCTTTAACCAGGAAGTTCACATCTGTTCTTTATATGTGGAACTAATCATTTCTAAGATGAATAAAAGGGGGTGAGCTGGAGATAGAAAGTTAGGGGTGTTTTCAGTCTTAATCCATTTATGCTTTAGAGCTTTTTCTTTGCCTGTATATTCTCTGGGAGCGATAAGTACCTGCAAAAATGCACTCAGGTTTCAAATTTGTGGTGGAAAAGTTTTTCCTAAATTACTGCTCAAAAAGAGTGAACAAATATAATGGCATATTCAGCTATTTTCTGGCTCTGCATAATTAATCCTTTGCTCTGAATGGCTAGCAAAGGTCTAATATTACTGCGCTTTGAATAATGGATGGCACATCCTTAAAGAACTCTAAGGACATATATAAATTTTGCATGCTGCATTCATTTAGCCTATTAAATTGCATTTAGCAGTGGTCAACATCTGGAGTTTATAGCACTTGGCATATTATTTTGAAGACTATAACCAGTTGATATTCTTCCTCTTGACACTTTTGACTCGGAGTTAAATGGAAGCAGGAGTAAGCAGTTGTTTCTTAGTACTATGCGCTTAGAAAAGGATGAGATTCAGTGGAACATCTCCCTTCCAAGGAGAGGCTGAGGGAGCTGGGCCTATTGAGCTTGGAGAAGAGTCTGAGGGGTGCCTTTGTCGTGTTGATAAAGACCTGAAGGGTGAGTACTGGGAGGACACAGCCAGGCTCTGCTCAGTGATGTCCAGTGACAGGACAAGGGGCAACAGGGGCAAGCTGGAGCAGAGGAGGTTCCATATGAACATAAGGAAAATCTTCTTCACTGTGAGGGTGACAGAACCCTGAAGCAGGTTGCCCAGAGAGGTTGTGGAGTCTCCTTTTCTGGAGACATTCAAAACCAACCTGGACGCATTCCTGTGTGACCTACTTCTGGTGACCCCTGCTCTGGCAGGGAGGTTGGACTAGATTTTTTGAGGTTCCTCCCAACCCCTATCATTCTGTGGTTTTCTGATTCAAAGTCGGTCTGTGTGTGCCATGAAGACTACCTGTTAGCAACCCTTGTCTGAACCTAACCAGATACAAAAAAGATATCAGGCCCATACTTTGCATCCAGATGTGTCTGTGCTTGTGTATGTAAATACAATTACATTCAGGCTCTTTCTTTTATCTTGGACAAGAAAATGACTCTCTTGCTCGGCTGATATGGTAAAAATGCTTTCTTAATGTTCACATGCAGAAGTTTCGATAAGAGCATCTCTCAAGTAAACATCCCTCTTTGGCCACTGGGTTTAATAAACTCAGGGCAGACAGCCATTTGCTAGCCTCTAGCACATTCTAAGCCTGCATAAAGAAAAGGAAGCTTAACTTATCATCATAATTGCAGATAAGTCTTGACTGGAAAAAAAAGAAAAAAAAAAAAGCCAACAAAAAACCCAACTGTGAAACGTAACAAGAAGGCTTATTCCAAGGATTTTTTTTCCTTTGAAAGGAAAGGAAACCCAACTGACTAGCATGATTTGTTGTAAATGCCTTTTTGTCATTGAAAGGGCTCTTCTATAGATACTTCAAATACAGATCCCCCCCAAAGCACACCAAGTCGTGGTTAAGAAATGGGAGCACTGGAAACAAGCTGTGCTTTCAGGCACCTTTTTGTTTTGGTGCTGTGAGACACACAGCTCTGTGTGCAACAAGAGGGGAAGGATATTAACATGAATGAGAACAGAGATGCAATAAAAATGGAAATTAAATAAAAACAAGATTAGATCTATTTAATAAATGCAAAGCCTGGGTCCCTTCAATCCTGGGAGCCAAAGTGAGGATAGAGACAGGCAAGTCCTTCAATTATTCATGGATACACATCAGCGGCAAGCAATTATTGCCTTTGGTTATAAGGATTCAGTTGGCAGTGAGCACTTAAACCAGATGTCTTTCTCAAAAAGAATCTATATAACTTTGACAAGACATTAGCACCTATCCCCAATTATCTCCTTATTGGATCCAAGCTGTCATCCAAGGAGAACACTTGTATTAGAGTTGTGATCAAAATAAAATCTAGCGAGCTACAGTTGTGCTTGTGTGGAACTGTGGTCCCAGCACACATACACCTCCTCTTTGCTATGGTTTGGTTGTGATTTCATTGCGACAAGATTCAGTGAGGCATCAGTTTAGGAGCAAACTCCGTTTGTCCCTCCCAACTGTGGAGGTCTGATTCAATCTTCTTCTCTCTTTCCAAGTGGGTAATTGTAAGGAGGCCTTCTCAGAAGAGCATATAAGTATCTTTAAATTTCCACCAAGAGTATTCCATAAATATATGAAAGGAGAGAAAAACAACCCTCCCCCTCTGCTTATTGAGAGTGATAACAAAAGAAATTAGGTTCAGTTAGTCATTTAAATTCTCCAGTATGTTTTTCTTTCCAGTGTATTTGCAGGAGATTTGCATTTCTTCCTATCTCAGAGTAGCTTATCTGTCTCTCTAAGCTTTTGTTTTCAGCCTCTGTTTTCTTTATATCCAATTTTAGCGTGCTTTGACACTCCTTTTCAAATAAAAATGTAAAACATTGGATTAATGAATTAAAACCAAGTGTTGAGCTTCCTATCTGCCCCTGTCTGTTGCAACTTTAAAACTTTATTGGGAGAGCAGAATTAAATAGAGAGCTTAAGGAAATTTATTTTCTTCTTGCATGGGCTGCTCTGTAAAGTCCAGCAGGATAAGTCTGCCATGAGATGCGAGCAAGGGCTCTCAAAGGCAGCTCTCATTTAAGGCTGCAGTGGTGGCAGGTGTGCTCAATTGTGCCTCAAATGCCACCCTTTGCAGGCAAACATGCAAGTGCCTGGGCCTACAGGTGGCATAACTAAGCAACCTTATTTTTGAGGCTTGCAGGATGGAGCTTCCACTCATGCAAACTCTCATGGTGACACTCACTGGATCTTCTAAGTAAGGAAATGCTCCTCTACGGAAGGCGTGAAAGGGCTTATATTGTGTTGCATGTGTTTTATTGCCTCTAGACACAAATTGTACTCAGTTTGGCTTTCTTTGCTGTTTTCAAGTCAGGCCTCTTCCAGAGGACAGAAAAGTATATTTTATTATATTCTAGCCTGGGGCATGAGGACCCAAAGATAGCTGCAGCTATTTTCTCTGCCTCCAGTGCTACTGGAATAGCGAAGGCAGGATGTTGAGCTTACAGGCTTGGTTGTTGCTTTGTAGAAGTGTACACCCCTCACAGGCTAAAGGAGTGCAGATTTTCAGGCATATGTGGTTTACCTCTCAACCAAAATCATAGGGTTATAGACAAGTGTTAAAGACTGTGCTTATGAAATGACTGAAAAATCAATCTTAGCTTGATAGATTTGGCATAAGTGACTTTTCTCTTAATCTTCCTCGGGACCACAAGGAGCACAATACCAGCCAGCCAAAGCAGGTATCTAAGCACCTTCAGAGCGTCTGGTGGCTTGTGTCATGCTGAGTGAAATGGAAAATTGCTGCTGCTGCTGCCGAGCTAGAGGTCTGTAATTCTGTCTGGAGGCTCAAGCCAAGAATACTGAGTGCTTAGACTGACTAATGAGAAGGGTGACAGGTCACAAATAGCTTCTACTGTCAGTGAAATGCCACCCCAAACAGGCCAGCTATGTCAGAGGGATGTTATTCCTGATTCTCATGTAATCCTTGTGGACTTTTTAATGGGAGTTTAATAAATACCCCAGGTAAGCAAAAGGCCTGGCAAAGGTCATTTGAAATATTTACTTTTGATAGCAACTCTATTGCAGGGGATGCACGTTCAATACCTTCTGCCTGAGCCATTGTAGAAAAATGGCACTTGGGCTTTGGGGACAGACTGCTGCCTCGTTAAGGCTGGCCAAAAGGAAAGGCTTGGTTCTCCTGCAGCCTGAAGCAAAACAATGTGCTTCTCCCCCACTCCACTCCAAAACAGCAGATCTTTAAACCATAAGAAATTTAAGCATACTCATGGAATTTGATTAGTAAACTCACAGAACCAAAACCAAACAACAAATCAAGACCAGTTCAATAAACAAAGATCTTAAAACTTATTCCAGTATTAAAAATCTACAGATGCAACTGAAAAAAAGCCACTGGGTTACAAAAGGTGGTGCCATGGTACTAAAGTCTTCAGGATGCCAGTGCATTTGTGACTGTGACAGCTCACAGAAGCTGTAAGTGAAGCACCAAGGTTATGGCCTGGTTCCCTGAGGAAAATGTGTAGTTAGCGTGCCTGGAGCCCCACTGCTCAGACACTGCAGGTCTTCTGGATTAGCACATTCAGATCAGGGGATGCAATAATATTGTACCTGCCCCTGGAATTTTGTAAGCTCAGCCAGCCAGGCAGTCAAACACAGCTTAGAGCCCATATTCCTTCTGCCAGTATTTGTTACCTGGGAGGGAAGCAGTACAGATCACAGGATGAGAGCGGTTGGAAGGGACCCAAAGAGCTCATTGAGTCCAATGCCCCTGCCAGAGCAGGACCAGACAATCTAGCTCAGGTCACACAGGAACACATCCAGACAGGCTTGGAAAGGTTCTGGAGAAGGAGACTCCACAACCTCTCTGGGCAGCCTATGCCAGTGCTCTGTGATCCTTGCAGTCAAGAAGCTGCCCCTGGTGTTGAGGTGGAACCTCCTGTGCTGTAGCTTCCATCCATTGCCCCTTGTCCTATCCCAGGTAGCAAGTGCGCAGAGCCTGTCCCCCAGCTCCTGACCTGCAGCCCTCAGATACTCATAAACATCAATTAGATCCCCTCTCAGTCTTCTCTCCAGACTAAAAAGTGCCAGGTCCCTCAGCCTCTCCTCATAAGGCAGTGCTCCAGACCCCTAATCATCAGGTCCCCTAATTATCAGGTTGCCTTCTCTTCTATAGGCTGTCCAAACACATCCTCTCTTCAGTTTGTTTTTAGCTCTGTGCTCTGGCACAACCGAGGTAGATACACTTTGGGTTTTCTTCTTTTTTCTTTTGGAGCATATCCTTTCAAACATCAACTGAGCATCCAAGAAAGCAACAATTTGCACTTGAAATATAAATCTAGAGGGGGAAGGGAAAAGCAAAAAATTAAATCCTCCTCTTCTCTGGCAAAGAATACTGCTTTTGTCTTAGGGAACATCCTTTATCATTCAGATATGATGCTGCAGCACTCAACCATGCCAAACATTATTCAAAGGGAATTCCTTTTGATTTTCCTTTTATTCCATACCTCACACAATGTTCCAAGACAGTAATCATTACCTGATGGTTATTCAGCTGGATAGTCCCACCATTAGCTTAATTGTTCATCCAACCTTGCTGCAATCCTTGCAGCCACCACTGCTTATTTCAAAGCTCTATCTTCAGCTAGTGGGTGGGAATAAAAAGCTTTAACCTTGGGGTAGAAACAGCGAAGGAAAAAGCTGATATTAAAAATTTAAAGGTTATTTAAAAGAATGGAGCAGAGGGAGGAGCAAATGCTGTGGTTCTTAGTAACTACCTTCAATCAATTTTAACACTGACGGAACCAATGCTGATACACATTACCCAAGCTAAAGGTTTGTGGTCTTTTATCTGAGATTTTCCCCAAGTTTGATAGGAAAAGATATTTCTATTATATATGTATGATATATATTTGGTCATGGGCACTTCTGCCAGCTTTAAATGTGTCCTTTGTGAAAGGATCATCTATTAAAAAGAGTATAGTGCTCCTGACAACTTCTTCCTTGTGAGTTAACAGCACATATTGATGAAAAATCCCTCTGCAGGCACATCTGCACCATTTCACAGGAAATAAATTTTGAGGCAAAGGAAAAATCTAAACAAAGACTGGGCCATCTGCAGAAAATTGTAACCAGTGGGATTAACTAATTAAAAAAATATTATTGCTGTACTGTATCTTAGGAGGAGGTCAGGTGTGCTGTCTCTCATCACTCGTTGTGTGCCAACGCCACTACATTCTTCTAAATGCTGCCCTTTCTGTTGTTTCAGTTTTTAGACTGGCTTTGTGAGGGGCACAAGGGAGCTAGCAGAGTGGAAGTTTTTTCCTTCCCTGATATACCTAGCAAGAGGGACTTCAGAGGAACAGCAGCCTGTGGAAGTTCTTTCCTTTCCTGATATACCTTCCCTGGTAATGCCTAGTAAGAGGGACTTCAGAGCAACAGCAGTCTGTGGAAGCTCACCTGCTGAAGTTAGAGCCTGGGCTACCTTGCCCTCTATGCACATGCACACCACTCCTGGTAGTGAAGTCAGCAGACCTTTCCTAGGGCAGTGTGAGGCAGTGGGCACAGGAGAGAGCTCCAGCTCCAGGACAGCTCATACTTACAGGGGAAGGGTCCCCAGAATGCAGAGGGCTTGGGCACACCAGGGCAGGTGCTCATGTTGCTGTCCCAGCTCTGACAGTTGAGGAAATCAACCAGCGCAGCTAATGTGTTATGCACCCCAGGAAACCAGAGCCAATTTGCTTTTCATTCAAGGCAGACTGCCTCTGCGGTGCTGTGGTCACATTTCTTCACCCCCTTGCCCAACTTGTTTCTTACTCTCTGAACTACTCCACCAAAAACAATAACTTAAAAGAGAGTGGTGCCTGTGCATAACATTTTGTCATTTTCTCTAATTTTCTGTCTCTGCTTTTCTAATCACTGCCAATTCTGTCTTCAAGTCTCAATTGCTGTATTTTTTATCTAAGCCTACACAAGCTATTTCTACGGTAGTCTTCTGTTCATTTTCCCATTATTTCTTAGCTGAAACTTTCCAATTATTTTTGTCTTTACTTAAAAGACTTTGCTGCTTCAAGTTCACCCTGGGCAACTTCATTATTTTCCCTTCCAGCTATCTATCCTGTGTCAATTACAGGGCCATTTTTTGCTCTGTTACCAAAGCAATGATGGTCCAGTCCAGTTTTCTAATAGAGTGATAATGATGCTTGACTCACTGGTTTGTGGGTTTGGTTTTTTTAATTGCTCATGGATTCCAATCTAATTTGTGAAAACCGTTTTTATTTTAAATGTCATGCAGTGGAAATGTGGTGATCTTTTAAATGAGTGGAGAACGAGAACACAGGGCATCATTGTCACCCTGTTAACTTTGACCTCCCTTTGCATGCTGATGTGAGCTGTTAAAAAAAAAAAAAAAAGATCAATACAGAAGGGCTGATTTTTATTGATAACTGTGCCTAGTTAGCAGCCTTTCTAAGGCACTTGACACCACTGAGTCAAAGAGCTGACCTTAATATAAGAATACAGTGCTTCATTACAGTGAGGAGAATACTGAGAATAAACACTTACTTGTTTTATGGGTGCTTATTTCTCATGTTATTTTGTGATCTTTTGCCTTTAGCATGCCCAGGTTGTGATTAGAGCAGACATTCATGAAAGCAGCAGCTTCAGATGTTTTAGAGATACTTAAGTCTGGAGCTGAAAACAGTTATTTGCATGTAGTAATAATTGCCTCTCTGATTAATTAAACCTGAAGTTCAGATTTAATTTCCTTGAAATCTCAAGAATTCTTTTAATCTGGAGCTAGAATTGTTGCTTTTCAGATTCCCCTTGTGGTTTCCATTGTGAGGAGCTGTGCTGCAGTGGGGATGAGTGATGCTGATTTCTGTTCCTTGGTGCATCGTAACCACGTTGTCTTTCTTGCCGGAGGAGCTCCTTGTGGCAGTCAACAAGGTACAGTGAAGTGGCAGCTTTGGGGAGGGGGAAATGGCAGCGAGACCCAGCTGGGTGGTTCCTCAAGTTCCAATGCCTTCCTGTGAAAAGGAATGTCAGGGATGGAGGATGTGGCTCCCACCTGCCTGTGCACAGATGTGGGGAGGGTGCAGACAGTTGGAAGTACATATTTAAAGCATTACTTGTTATTTAAAGCATTACTTGTTACATGGGAGAAGAGACTGACCCCACCTCACCAGCACTTCCTTCAGGGAGTTGTAGAGAGCAACGAGGACCCCCCCCCCTTAGCCTCCTTTTCTTCAGGCTGAACAAGCCCAGTTGCCTCAGCTGCTCCTCATCAGATCTGATATCCAGACCCTTCACCAGCTTCATTGCCCTTCTATGGGCCCACTCCAGCCCCTCAGTATCCTTCTTGTAGCGAGGGTCTCCAGAGGATACATCCTTCAGAAGGATCTATCATTATCTAACCTACAAATATTTTACTGTAACTACACTAAGATGGCAAGAAATTCCACAGATGACTGACCTGTTTGCAGCTTGCTAGAGAGAGCATTTTTTAAGACAAATGGTGTTCAGAAGGGGCCTCTTCCCACGGTGAAAGGAAGAACAAATTAAGCAAAAAGAGCTGCATTTTGGTCCCTGTGATGCTGCTGTGTTTACAGAAGCCTGAGGCAGAAGTGTGGCCTTCAGCTTTCCCAGATGGCTGCAGCAGCTCTGACAATGCCCATTCCTTTTTCAGAACTTTCATAGCCTGCTTTGAAAGTGCAAGAACTTCATCTGCCGCCCAGGAAGCCACAAAGGGGACCTTTATTTCAGGCTGGTAGAAGCCTGGATTTCTACTGGGATCACAAACAGGTGTATGACGTTCCATGGGGCGAGCTGTTTGGAGTTTTGCAGCACTGCTGTTACCCAGTTCACCTTTCTTTTCAGATCATTAGAAAGCATCCACCAATCTGATAATGAAAGTCCAAGGAGGTATGAATCAGGGCACAGCCTTACCTGCCTTGCCCTCTGTTTCCTCTGCAGCAGCTCTCTGTGAGCTGGGACATGCCAGGAGTCTGCAAGATTTCAGAGTTGTTAAACTTCCTGAGCTGATCAGGAGATGCATCTTGCAGCATCTTTTGTTGCTTAATAAAAGAACTGCTGTGCTAGCACGTTTCACAGCCATGTACACGCATGGGGTTTGTGCTTCCTGCCAGGAACTGCTATTAATTTACATCAGGAAACAATTTTGCTTCACAAATGTACGATAAGAGAAAGTCATTGCTCAAAGTCACTGCGTCCTGAGTAGTCATATTAAGAATTGGCTAATAGTGAGCTCTCCAGAAAACAGGGAATTTGTTTTGAGTATTATTATCTTCTCGATGCAAGTGGCTAATGAGAGAGTTGTATGTTTTGATTAAGTGCAGAAACTGGTGACAGAATCAGAGATCCATGATGAATTATGTTTAATCATGAGAATGTGCTCTTTCAGATGCGAGAGGGATACAAACAGCAACTCCCAGCTCATGGCCACACCAACCTGTTTCTGCAGCCAGAATGCCAAGCCTGCAGGTGGTAAGTTGCTTCTTACCAATTTAAATGACCACCAGGAGATAGCAACTAGCTCATGCTAAAATGATCTCTCACCGAGAAACTTGAAATAATTTAGGAGAGAGTCTTGAAGACTTTGTCGTTACTCATATCTGGAGGAGTTTGTATTTGAATAATGCCAATTAAAAGTGCCCTTAGAAACAGCTGAAATAGAAATAACTTCTGAGGCCTGTGTTGCTTTCTAATTATAGCCTGCTCAGAACTCCAGTCCCACAGCACCCAGCACGCACACTTCTTAGATGACTTTCACCGAGTGTTTTTTTTTTTCCAGCTTGCACTGAATTTCTAGTGGGTCCATGAGGTTGAGTGCTCTGGCAGTGGGCTGCCAGCATTCCTTTGAGGAATCACTTCTGTACGCTACTATTTTTTATAATATTTTTTTTTTCCCTGTCAGAAAGGGCTTTTTTTCCTCTGGAGCCAGTGCTTCACTGTTTTTTTTTTATGTCAGTCTGGTGTTTTTAATATCAATCTATCTCCTTGCTTTGATATTTGTATTTTTAACTGCTGGTACCTCATGTACCCCTTACTTAGTCACATTCATTCTGTTGGGCCCTTTATCATTTAATACCTCCTGGCTCACAACAAGTTTTGCTGTTTTTTGAATAAACACCCAAGTTTCAGTAGTAGCTTTACTGATGCAAAGGTGGCAGAGAAGAATTTGTGAGCTGGAGATGTCAGGGTGTGACTGAATTGTCCACATGTTAAAGTAGTCTTGAAAGATCAGAAAGACATCCCATGCCTATAAGATCATATGAAGTCAGGAGAGGGGATGAGAGTATTCCTATGGTGCTGGAGTCATAGTCACCAACTCTCATCCCTTAGGATCTTTTTAGGAGACAGCAGAGCCTAAAGAAGCCTTTGTGGTATGCTGGGACCACATCGAGGCCATAGCAAGGAAGAGATCCAGCTGCATCACCTCCCCTGCACTATATTTTTTTAAGGCAGCAGCTAGTACTTGTTCAATAGGAGATAAATCTGCTTTGAGTATTTCTGCTTGAGTCAACCAGCACATATAAATAAGAGAGTTGCACTCTGCTTCTTCAAGGAATGCTCTTCCCTTCACAGGGCTAAGTGGTGATGACTTCCCTACAAGTAACCTGCTGAATTAGCTTTTCAGTACATCTTCCACTTTCACTTCTTTCCAGGCTTCTTCCTTCAGCCTTCCAGCTTCCACAGGGTTTTATCTGAGGAACTAATTTTAGGCCTCAGCTCCTGTATGCTGAGATATTGACAAGAGCCTAAGCTCAGAGTCTTGCAGGAGGAGAGGGGATTGCAAAGACACTACATTTCTGTGAGATGAGAAATCTATAATCAGAGTCTGTAAGGCACATCAGGTACCTGGCTCTGGCTGTTAACTAAGCATAAAGCAGCAGGGACTATGTTATAGTTGGGGGTGGGGAGGGGTGTTGTCGGAGGGGAGATTTATACCAGGTAGCAAGAGGCCATTTACAAGGAAGGTGATTAAATGCTGCCCCAAGTTGCCTAGAGAGGTGGTAGATGCCCCATCCCTGGAAGCATTCCAGGTCTGGCTGGACAGGGCTCTGAGCAACCTGCTGTAGTTAATGATGTCCCTGCTCACTGCAGGGGACTTGGACTAGAGGACCTTTAAATGGGGGGGGTGAGGGGTGTCCCAAGCCATTCTACCACTCTGTTGTTTTCTCATTTAATTTCAATTTTATGTAGGTGTCCATTATCTTTCCAGACATGGACAAAGCAGCACTGCTGAGCTGCAGAAGGCAAAGGACTGTTCCGCTGTGTGGTGTTTGTGAGCCAATGGCACAGCTCAACATGACCTCTATTCCTGAACGCTTGCTAGTCGAGCAACATGTAGCTTGCACTGCTGGAAATGGTTCTGCAGCTGCAGCATTTCAGGCATTCTGCCTGCACATCTTCTGCTTTGGGGCATCATGACCTGGATTCTACAGCAACGTTCCAGGATGAACATGACTTCTGATCTCCTGCTGAACAGGTAGTTGTTAAGTTTCAATTCCATCGCTTCCACAAGTACATGGTTCTCCTGAATGTTTTATTATTGAGGTCTAACAAAAACAAAACAAACAAACAAAAAAAAAATTCAACCATCTCACCATATAAATTAGATGCCAGACCAAAGGGGGGGAGAAAAAAAAAAAAGCAGAACACTTGTAAACATTTGTAATTTAAGGATAATAATAAAGCTGCTGGAGGATGGAAAATGCCATGAAAGTTATTAACTGTGGTGGGGAATGTCTATTTAAAATGGTAATGAAAAGCAGCCTGCTCTGTAACTGAACTATTAAATACAGGCACAAACAACAGTTTCAATCAGACTAAAACCACTGGCATCATGCAGCTTGCCCAGAGTTTACCTAAGGACCTGGCATTTTGTATTTCTGAATATTAGGTTCTGAAGGAGCACCTGGCAGGCTTGTAAAGTTCATTTGGTGCTCTGCACTGACCACTCATTTGGTTGGAGATGGGGAATTTTGTTGAAGGGCATGGCCAAGCACACCACAGCTTGCGGTCTTCTCATCCTCTAAGGACTGCTGGAACACTGTTTACTGGTTTTGGTAAGGCTAAGCTCCCCAAACATGCTGCTGTATTCTCCCTCTGGCATCTTCTCAACCAGCCCAAAGCCCACAGCCCATGCCCTGCCTTCACCCTTTCTCAGGAAGCACCAGTCCTGGGGCACTTCCTCTCTTCCACTGCTTCCAGTTCTCTTACACTTTACTGTGCCTTTTGTTTAGCTTTTGTTATCATCCTCCTCTGCCTTCAGTTCCCAGCCATTACTTGGCTGCCTATTTAAAATGCTCAGACACTGATGTCGTGCCCAGGGAAAAGGGAACAAAACCAGCCCTGCTCAGACCAGTGGCCTGCAGAGAACCGTGAGAGGAACTGATTTACACAGAGCAGGCAGATTAATGAAATCAAGAAACTGATCTGACTGGCAAGAGGACAATGAAGAAGACCTCTTCACAGCTGCAGTGGTCTCAGCTGATGCTAAATGCAAAGCCATAATTAGTATTTCTCCTCATGTGTCCTTGTGAGGCACTAAGCCCTAGATGAATTTACAGAAACAAGAGCCTCTGCTGAGTGTTGCACAAAGCCATAAAGCAGGCATACTGCTGGGGCAGTGTCAAACACATGATCATAAAAATCACAAAACTTATTTTATGCCATTGCTATTTATTTCCAAAACCACAGCCATGTTCACTGTCTCCAGCTGCTCCCATCCATCCCTTCCATCCATTCATCCAATGTGCGCATCTTCAACTGCACTGTGAGGTGAAAGCAAATGCCTGGATATTTTCTTAAATTATTGAGAGTGAGGGCAGGAAAAGCAGCTAGGAATTAGAGCTACTAATCTTAGGAAGGATGATTTGTGCCATCTAATTCCTTCCCCATGCTCTGTTTCACAAACTGTGGCTTTCTTGACTTCATCATCTGCTGTGCAAATAAGAATGCAAATGCTCACGCAGGTGTCATAGGTGCTTTTATTCTAAGCAGGGGAAATCACAGCAGATACCTGCAAGCTGTGTTAGGTCACATCCACAGGCCCTGGAATACTCAGCACAAAAAGCACTTGGCTCAGTGTGCAAAGCCAAAAGGAGAGCCAGAGTGTTACATTTCCTCTGAGTGCAAACTTCCCCGTATGGACCCACACTAGCAGCTGCCATCACAGCTCAGAGACACACATTTTGTTGCTAGACCTTTCCTGAAGCACAGGATTCAAAACACGCTTTTCAACCACAAAAAAGAAAACCAGACCCTGCTGTGCTGAGCGCTCCTTGTCTGCAGCCAGGATTTAGCAGGTATGCTGGAGTCGATTCTGTTCCAGTGGAGCTGTGTCAGTGAAGGGAGGCAGAGCAAACAGAGCTCCTCTTTCACCGCCTTGAGACCACAATGGCTGCAGCAACGAGAATAAAGGTCTGCCTGGGAGGGTAACATAGTTCAGTCAGTTCAGAAATACTTTACAGGTGCCTAAAATGCAGAAGCCAGGGAGTAAAAATAATTTATTTCCTTTTTAATCCATTAAAATGTGCTGAGCCTAGCTTGGGATTTTAAAGAGATGAGTAAGTTGTCAATACCAACTCAGTTCAGTACTGCAACCAAGACAGGAGGCAGGATTCTCCCCACTTCAATTAGCCACAGCCATGTTCATTAGTGTGAGCCAAGACACAGCGAGGCCTTCAATCTACAAACTGTAAATCCCATGAGGAACCACTGCTTAAGGTTAGTTTAGTGCTGAACTAATTAATTGTAGGCAGTAAATAACTAAGGAAGCAATGCAATGATTTACATTGCATCTAAAACCACAGCAATCCTAACACTGTTATACTGGTCAGAGTATAAACTAATCCAGAGATTCTGGACGTGGTATCTGTTGGCAGCTAGAGTGAGTGGGACAATCTCACTGGTGAGCTGATGATACTCTGCTTGCCCACCTACATACCTTTATGTGAAACCCTTCTGCACAAAGGCTAAGCCTGACAGCCCAGTTAGAGCCCAGCAGCTGACAGAAAGGAGGCTCTACTGTGCGCCCAACAAATACGCCCTACTTTTTGCTTGCCCCTTATTCCATTCACAGCTTCCTCTTCTCTAGCTTCTCTCCTTGAAATCCAAGCTCCATGCTGTGGTAGGAACAGGACCATCTATAGAGACCACACTAGAGCGCATCAACGCTACAGCACCCCAGATGTGAAGAAAACAGCCTCCCCTCCATCCCAAAAGAGCTGTGCTGATGAAGGGCTGGGATTGATATCACTGTAATGCTTAAATCAGAGCAGCAAAGGTGTGCAACCATGTGCCCAAGGGAGCAGCTTCACAGCAATAAAGGAAGGGAGGAGATGAATAGGTGAGACAGTCTCTCATTACCAGACATGACTTCACCTATAGGCCTTCCTCTTGCCTCACAGCAATGACACTGCCTTTCTTTCCCAGCAATTCATGCATTTCAAAGGGCCAGCAGCATAAAAGGAATCTAAAAATAGGTTAAACCCTGAAACCAAAGAACAGCTGTTTCATTAGCAACCAGAGAAGCAGAAGGGGAAAGAATTGTAGGACAGAGCTCCCTAAGTGTGCCAAATGACTTGTATTTTATGTACTTCATGTACTTTATGTATTTTGTGCTGTCTTACATCTTCTACTAGCTGGACACATTTCAGACATACCCTAATTGATCCAGCTAGGACTTGCCATTTGTGTGCTCTTTCCTCCTCATGCTGAGGAGTATCTTATCAGACATCCTACAGGCTCATCTTGGCACTGGAAGCTTGCAGGAGCCAACCATTAGGTAGTGTCAGGAGGTGACCTGTTGGAGAAGCATCCCAGTGGAAGAGTGACAAAGCCTGCTGGGAGTTGCACCATTGCTACACTCTCAGCTCAGGTTTACAAGGGATCAGTTGCACAAGGTGGATTCTCTGCATCCTACACACCCTGCACTTCTGTAAAGAAGAAATCTTTTCCATCAGATCAGTGTTTACCCTGGACAGTCCAAGTTCTTCAGTTGTCTTGGATGGAATGACCACCTAAAACCAGAATGCAAATGGTGAGCACAGCCAACTCAAATGCGTGGCTGACAAAATCATCACCTGACAAGATGCTGCTACTTGGGAAAAGCAAAGCAAAAGACAGCTTTCTGCACTGCCTCTCTTGCACTGTTTGCTTCAGCTTTAGCCTGGTGCTTTCAAGCCCCTGGCAGACAGGGGTAGAACTGATCTGGATAAATCAATTAAGAGATCCACATCAGCACTACTCGGATTAGACTCCCTTTAAAGCTAATGGACACTGTACAATTCATCACACACTAAAATAGAGAGCTAAAATAGGACAGGTGAGTCATGCCTAAAAATACCCTGTCATCTCCACTAACTCAGAAAGGAAGCCTGGAGTGCCCAGTTCAGCCATAGCAGGTTTCTGAGGTGGGGAGAAGTGAATTCCACCTGTCAGTCACTTCAAGTAGCATGAAACACCCCCATCTTTTCCACCACTGCCTACAGATCAGCTGGCAGAAGTACTTGTGCTGTGTTTTACAGGGCACCTCCCAGCACAGCAGTAAATCCTGCTGCTGGCCAGCAGTCAGTCTGTCCTCTGCTAGCATACAGGAGCAAAAAAACACAGTGCTCACTGTTGAGGCTTCCAAGAGATCACAGATATTTCCAGATGTCAGTACCTGTTTGTACATACACTTAACATAAAGAATTTATTCCAAGCTGCTGCAGAGTTACCAGTAACTTAGTATTGAATAAATGGATGCCTTTTGGGTGAGTACCCCAATGTGTGCTGTGCAGAGTCTTGGTAATTAGTACTACAAATACCATCATTAAACTTTAAACTAATATAAAGAAAATGTGCAACTGAGCAGGCTAATAATAGCACCAGCCAGTTTCTTATACTGAATGTCTCCATAAAGATATTCTTTAGAACATCTTTGGCACAACTGGGACCTTGAATAATTAAATCTGATTTCACTTTCTTACAACTCTAAGCATAACTGGAGGTTTCTAATTAGTTACAATTATTCTTTTCAGAAATGTGTTCTGTTTAGTAAAATCTTGTACTCATCTAGTCAAATGCCATATGTATTTATTGTTATTATCTCCTCCTGACAGCTTTTTAAGTGAGGGACTTTGACTGAGATAAATAACTACATGCCTCCCAACCACAGCTCTTTGTGTGGAGTCTGCTTTGGGTGGTAGAATAATTCACTAAGTGAAAAGTAGGAGTTTATGGAGATAAGATAGTTTTCCATTCTATTATTTCAAGTAGAGATAAAAATGCAGGCTGGTTATCTCCCAAATCTTACATTTTCATGCCCCTTCCCCACCAAAAGCTGCTAATAAAGTGGCCTCAAGAGAACTTCTCCTTGAGGAAACTTCTTCCAGGGATTGTGTTCTTCTGCCAGGAGACAGCAAACAAGCAGGCTACAGTTTTCTCTCCATGGCTACAACACCTGGCTGGCTGCCATGCCCACGAGCAACTCGGTGTGAGATGCAAGTCTTGCAAAGCCAGTAAGGTCCATGCCCAAGGAGCCCTGGTGTCAGTAAAAGATGTGCATGGGCCTGCCTCAGTGCAATGCTGGGAGAGGTGCCCCGAGACACAACCCCCAGCTGTGCACTACCTGTGCTCCTGCAGCCTTGTGCTGCCAATTACAAGAGCAACCAGGCAAAACCCACCTCTGTGCCCCGAGCACAGCCCCAGCCTCTCACAGGGTGCACTCAGGCAAGAGACAGGAGTTGAATTAGCAGCTAGAATGGAAAGAGACCAAAAATCATAAATTTGAGAACAAAACACCAGAACTTATTTACTTCTTGAGAAATTAATGACCCTCAAGAGCTTATAGGTTGCAAAGCAAATTAAATAAATGTCTTTCCCTTTTAAAATCTGGGGAATTACAGCAAGGGGAATTGACTTTATGCTTGTCTTCCCTCTAATTCAGTACAGGTATCAATATGGTGAAAGGAAATGGCAAACCAAACCTGTATCCAAATGCAAACATGAACCAAAGGAGCTGGAGCAGGTCGGGAAGCGGCGCAGAACTTTGCATATTATGTAAGTTACTTTGCCACACAGATGCTTACCACTTCTTTGGTGCTTGATAGTCACAGATGTAGGGCATGGCATGCCTTTGGAGGGGATTCTAGCACAAGAAAGGCTTTGAAAAGATCCACCAGCAAGTTAAAAGTAATTGAATTTAGGAAAGCATTTCTGCTTACCAAATATACTGCAGGGTCTCAATGCTTTCTAGGTCAATGCTGTTATCTGACTTCGTTTGCAGTTTTCTCAACACCAAGCATTCAGAAATCCTAAACAGAACACCAACATCATGTTACTTAAATAAATAATGAGATCACTTTATTTACTTGCAGATTTTTGTGTATACAGGTTGTTTAGTCTCCCTGCTTTCCACATTTTGTTCCCTGGATAGGAGCCTTAGAAACCTATTCAGGGGTAAGGGCAAAAGAAGCTGAAACTTTAGATTGCTACCCGAACAAGAAGACATAGACCAAGCCTTTCCCACAGCATTTTTGGGTCAATGATACAATCACAGCATTTGACAATAATTAGAAATTTACCAATTAAATTGTTTTTTTTGCAGGCTTAGTCTCAGATTAGGTGCCTTTTGTCAAGAAATATACTGGCTAGAACTGATCTTAACCATTTAAAAAGCAAAGCTGTTGAAGTGCAGTGCCTAGCATGATCATTCTGGATGCACACACTTGGAATACAACCCCTTGGCTGTACAAAAATTAATTTGGTGCCAAAAATTCCTGGCTTCCAGAATATAGCAGAATCCAGCCCACCATTTTTAATATGCCAGCATCAAATATGAGAGATTAAACAAGAGGCTTCACGTTTGGCATATAAAGCTCTCTATTCTAGGTCACTGACTGCAACCCTCCATCGTGAAGCAGTAATGAGCTTTATAGTTTCATTAAAATATTACTTCTCCTTTTGTGCATTAAGGATGATTTCTTATGCTGTTCTCTTTATCTGTTTGTATTTGGCACAGCTATTTCATTATTGATGTAAAGAAGCAATTCAAAATTTAATGATTAATTTTCATGTAAATCTTTCTTGTCTGAATAATTGATGGGAAAGATGAGCACAGGCACTTGGAGTCAGTGGTTGCTATTCCTTCTGCCTTATCTTTGTAGCAGTCCTCTCTGTCAAGCCTCCCCCCCACCTCCAACAACACACCTTTGGGGAAGATGAATTTCCCAGCTTTGTGTCATTCCAGATGGGGAATTATCTAAATACAAATCTCTGCTTTGTCCTCCAAAACCTATATATTCATCCTGCCTCCCATATGGTTAAGTACCTGATTTTTGCATAAAGTCCTCAATCTTCTGCATCATGAGGAGCCTGGAAAGCCACAGACAGCTGATCCTGCAGCTGGCTTGGTTGTCCAAATGCTCAAATTTAGTCAACTAGGCAAAAGGCCAGGCAGCAAAATGCTATTGCCCCACAGCATAACCCTTGGTTGACAGTCAGGATGGAATCATGCATGATTCCTGCGCTGCTGGGTCCATGGACGTTGTTTGTGGAGGCCCCAAACTACTACCACAGCACTGAAAACTACTCTTCTCTCATCCAAACTCTTCCAAATTCAGTGATTCACATTTAGATGCGGCCCAAGCTTGTAAATAAATCTCTGATGGTCCCTTAAACCCCAAAGGAGAAACTATCTGGAACTACCAGGGCATCTCCTGGGACAGTCTCTTCCATGCTTTTAATGCAGCTTGTGTTATATGATTTTCACAGCAATTAATACATTTAATGAACTCATAGAATGACCTCCTTTTATCATGTTTAAGTTTAAAATTTCCCCACCATCTGAAGAAAGCAGTGTGGACTAGAAAACAAGTTATTTGGAGGAAGATGAGTTAGTGGCTTCTTCCTACTCTGCCCTGCCAACGTTTTCATATAGAAGTATTTTGTTTAAAAGTTAAATAGAATTTTAAGCTGTAACAGGGAACAAGTGTAATGAAGATACAAATCTCTGCTGCCATTTATGGGATAAGTTAAAAAAAGTAACCATCTTTTCCTGCTTGGGGGTATTTTTCCCTCAGAAGTCACTTTTTAATCTGATTTAAATCCAATTAAGCCTGAACATCTAAAATGAAGAACAAGGCTTTGAATTTATGTATAACCAACTTAACTAATCACTGTCTTACTGCAGAGCTACTAAGCAAACAAACTATGAAAAATAAATGTGGAATTAGATCCAAATCACAGGCAGCCTTGACTTTGTTTTTAAAATAAATAAATAATCATCCAGCACAAAGCACAGGCCTCTGTTTGCTAGCAGCAAGGCAAAGCTCCATTTCTTAGATTTAAAAACTATTTGTGTAAGATGATTTTCTAGTTGTAAAAAGGACAGTGTGTTTTTCATCCTCACATCTAGGACAGGAGCATTTGTCTTCCTCGACAAACCCTCCCCAGCCAGACTAAGGGGACACCACAGCACCTGGGAAACCTGCTGCTTCAGCAGCTCTACCCTGGCTTTGGCTGGCCACACATTTAGCACTTGGCTTCTTTGATTTCTTAGCCCAGGCAGGTAGGTGTCTGGGAGGTGCCATCCCTCCTCCTCTGAGCTCCTGGTGAGCTCCATGCCATCTGACCCACAGACCAGCATCAGCCAGCACCTGAGCAAGACATCTCATTGCTGAGCAGGCTGCAAGTGCTGCAGAGGGGTTCATTAGGGAGGAGAGCTTGAAGGACAGGTAGGAAGCACTACCCTTTCATCTTTCTGTTGCTCTGGCAGTTTCTGTTCTTCCTCATTTGCCAGCACTGACACTGAATGCTAATCAGCTCAGGCTTTAGCCAGCCTCAGGCTGCCATTTCCAGGTAATTAGTCCAGGTATCCCACACTTTATCCTGACTTCCTCATATATCAGGCAACTTCGGCAATCTGTGGATGTTTCAGAAGCATGTTTGAGGCCTGGAAATCTGAATTCCCATCATATCTTATCTACAAATTGAAGCAAGAATGTGTTACTGTCATCACAACCCCAGCATGCTGCACCTTACAGAGTATCATAATTGTCTAACTACAGGATAATGGAATAACTTTTAAAGCTCCCTGTCATAAAACATCTTCCATTAAAGTTGCTGTCTGCTTCATATGTGGAAACCATTATCTCATCAGTGAGCTGACACTGGAATAGTGCCAGGCCCTGTGTGGCTCTGTGCCTGATAAAGCAGCTTTGGTGCTGTGGATCACAAGCTCCATAGCTGCAGGCAGAGCTCCTCCCAAACTGGTTAGCACAAATTAACGCCTGCATCCACCTTCCTCGAAGCACTCTCACTGACAGTTTTCCTTCCCCTCTCACGGGGCAGGCTCCCATCCGTTGGGACTGGCATCCCAGAACAGCACTGTGCAGAAGCTGTCGGCTGCCTAGCGTGGTTCAGCCTCGGCTGCAAATGGTGCTTGCAGCAGCTCAGAAGCCCTGCAGCTGTTCAGCTGGGGCAGGAAGAGCAAAGATGGCAAGCCCAAAATGACAGCTCTTAACTCCTTGCCTCATTCCTTTCCTCCTTCTCTTTTGAACTGTGCAACAGATTACAAAGCTTTCAGAGGGCAAGAAGTGTGCAGTCACACATGTGCCTTGGGGAGATGCCTTAGGTGTGCATATAGGGAAAGCATCCACTTGGGTGCTCTGGCAATGGGCAGCAGCCACTTTATGCTGTCAATTGCTAGTGGCTTTTCTAAAGATATAAGTGAAAAGATTACTCAGCTAAAGGTCATCTGGGTTTTTGTTAATGCTACTTGCTTTGATAACCCAAAATTTACTACAGGTTAAAAAAAATTATTATTATTATTTTTTAGACAATTGAGGATTTTCCCATTCAGTCCGTAACAGAAATGTTGCAGTTTCCCATCTTTTCATGCAATCCCTTCCTAACAGCCCTTGGCACCAAAGACAATTAAGCAACAGGATGTTTCTTTACAAATCATATCATCCTTGCTAAGCTTTAACTGAATGCCATTAAAGGTCCAAGTATCTGAGTTGGAATTGCAGGTATTTCTCTTCCACCATAGAGAGTACAGAGGAGCCCAGAGGCAACAGCAGAAATGCAAGAGGCTGATAAGCAAACAAACCCCAGGCTAACTCCCAGTGTCTCTCTAGGCTGTTTTTTGGTCCTGGACCTCTTCATCACAGGAATCAGGCAGCCATGTGAAGCTGGTTTCCTAAACTGCCATTTTGCACTGCAAGCTGCTCCAGTATTGCCATTTTGCTGGGTTATCTGTAGGTATTTCATAGTCCAGTTAGCCCAGGTGTCATGAGGGAACACATTTCTGTCCTCCTTTACTTTAAGCTTGATACACGGAGATATTTTTTTTTTCCTTTTTTCTTTTCTAGGTAATTTTCTTCCCCTAAATATCGACAGCCAGGTAAATTGAAAGACAAACCATACCATCCAGAGATTTGAACCATTTCCTCACCATCCTGGCAGCAGGTGAGTTAGTTAAAAGCTAATAAAAAGTGATGGATTTGTGGGAGAGCAAAATTAACTCCGATATATTTTGAAGCACTTTTTGATATATTTATTAAAAGTCAAGATGTGCTTCAAAAGAAATCCCAACGCACTTTCAAAAAATTGCATGGCTCAAAAAAGATGCACTTAAGAAATGAATCAACACTTTTTTTTTTCCCCCTCCTTCCTTTCTTTTCCTTTTTTTTTTTTCCTTTCCAAATTGCAATGGGATTTATCAGTGTGGTACCAGTAGTAAGGAAGGGTTTGCTGCAGCATTCTAATTAGCACAACCAGATCTTTTGTAATCTTCAGCACTGCAGACTTAGAGCAACAGAGATGGGTTTATGCACAAAGCATTTTTACAGTATTTATTATGGACTAGTTTTGCCCTCCCTTGCCTATACTGCAGTCACTGTAGGAAATGTAAAGGAAGGAAAATAGGATGGACACTGCTGAAGGCAATGCACCTTAGTGAGGAGGTGCCAGTCATTATCTTCCCCTACATAATTGGATTTAGGTATGTCACTATTTTAAATACAGCATGAGCAGTCAATTACCTTCTATTTCCCACTTATAAGGCCATAAATAGAATAAAGGAAACCCAAGGCACAGGGAGGAGGGGTAGGGGAGTGAGGCTGGAAAGGAGAAAGGCACAGCACAGGAACTGCTTGAGCCTGCATTTCATTAAGAAAAAAACAAGCCCTGGCAATTCATACGCACACAAACAGCTCCTCTGATTCATGGCTCAGCAAATCTCCCAGAGGACAGTTTAATGGCCGCTATCTACCTTGACCAGATAAAGTCCCTTTTCTTAATCCCCAGTCCTCCTGAACTTTAATCTTCTGCTATTTAAATTTGTCATAAAATCTTTTATTTGCCTTGTCATGTTATTACCTAATCAGTAAGTGTATTATGTCTCAATAACTGGGCCATGCTCGCTTTGGCACACGAGCAGAGGGTAGGTCACTCTGCCTCCCTGAGCTACTTGTAAATAAAAACACCAGATTTTTAAACCAGAGAAGAAATCATACAGCAAGATCAAAAGACCCTGCTCCTCATCCCAGATTAGCATCATGAAACCACAGATCCCTTCTTCTTTTTTTGCAACATTTTTTTTTCTCCTCTCCCCACTGTTTACTCAGTGGCACATTAACCCCTTCCAGAGATTGTACCAGGCAGAAGAAGTCATTTACCTCTCACACAGGAGCCACAGCTGAGGATGCCCCATGGAGGCTTTGCAGGCAGAGGCAGAAGGGAAGGCTGGGCAGAGGTACCAATGGATCCAGTTCACCAGGCGCCAAAGCACCACCACCTACCAGCCCACGCTGCTCCCCAGAGCACACCACAGGCCCCAGGAACACCAGAGGCCCCAGGCAACAGGTCAACTCACAGGTCAGGTCAGCATCCAGCAGCTTTGAGAGTCTAACCTGCAAAGAAGGCAATGATCAAAACGTAATTCAATCGGCAGTGAACAACCGAACAACACTGGTAAGTGTTGCATGTCTGCTGCAGGTTGGGTGCATAATTCACCTGTGTGTCACTGAATTGCAAGAAATTTGTTTTCTTAGAAGGAGAATAGCTTGAGTGGAAAACTCCTTGTCAAAAGTCTCCCTTCCCCCAGCCTGAACTAAGCAGCTAGCACAATGCAAGAGAAAATACTGAGTGCATGTTTATTTAAACATGCTATCCAGCCACCCTGAACTATAACACACTCCTGCTCCTAGCTGCAGTTTTAACCTTCTAGAATTTTCTTTTCTTCAAGCCAAGAGATTAAATTAGGCAGGAAACCCAACACTGAAACTAACACTTTATGCTCAGTGGCTGCTAAAAATCCTTTGCCCTCTTCAGTTCTGTAAAGTAGAACAGATTTAGTATTTGGCTAAACCAGACGTACGGATTGAAAGCAAACAGTAAAGCAGCAGGGCTCTGGCTATGCCTAGTGTTGGGAGAAGAGTGAACTTCTGATTTGGAGGGTTTTGTCAGAGTTATAAACATCAGCAAGTATTCTGTGGTGCTTCACTGGCATTGCCCCTGTGCATTTTGTTTGCTGCTCCAAGATACTAGCCAGCCATGTGTTCTCCTGTCCCTGCTAGTAGTCACTTTGCAAGAAGCCAGGTAATATAAAAATAGCTATTAACTCAGCAGCAGGCAGTACAGTAGATTATCACTCGACATTGATGTTGTTAGAGGATAGCAAATCAATAATCAGTTCTTACTCGGTAACTTTGTAAACCATCTGCTTCCATCAGTGCAGAGCATGTTCTGCTGCAGCAAAGCCTTTACTGCCAGACTAACAAACAATTTCCTTTATGAAGTCTAACACAATGCTGTGTCAAAAAGCTGTTTGGTTGCTTTAGCATTTAAATAAGTGAAATGGTTAGATTACACAGAAATCCTGCAGAGAGAGAGAAATTGCAACTCCCTGTGAAAGTTCACCCTCGTCAGAAGAGGCTTTGTTTACCTTTGAAGCTGAGAGTTTGTGATTGCCTGATACATGACATCGTTAGACCCTACCTGGCAATTCCATTACTACCCTTAATCACCAAGATGTGTAGTTAAGGGCTTCACCTGTTGACCTTCCTCCACAGCTCCCTCTCTGCCCCAGGTGACTGCTCACCTCACCTCATCTGTGTGCCTCAATTTAGGCACCCAAGATTCCCTGTAAAGACCCTCAAAGGTATCTACTGTTCTTCACTAAGGTCTATGGCCCTCGGGACTCATTTAAAGTCCCCTTCTGTTAAATGTCTAACATCTGAGAACAACTTGAGAAGAACTTTGCAGTTGCTGTAAGGTCTAAGACATCCCACAGAGCATTTAAGAAATACTCTACCAGGGACCAACATGGGGATGTGGGATGGGGAGGGCACAGCTGCAAGCAGAACTTAATTTGGAGGTCTACAAAGCATCAAGCCTGCAGTAATCACTTTTAAGCTGCCACTGGAGTCATTGCTTTCCTCAGCTCAGTAGAAAGAAATGAGCGATGCAGAGTCTCGAGATCCCAGTCCTGCTGTATTTTACTCAGAGCCCCTTGCTTCAACAATAAATCTTGTCTTTACAGCTCCAGCCAGACAGCTAGGAAATGCCATGCTGCTGCCTGCCTGCTCTGCCTTTCCATCCCCCCCACCCCAGCACCAGCCCCACTCTCACCACACTCATCCCAAGCAACTCAACCTCAGACTCCATTAATCTTATAAAGCAACAGTTTTTCCCCCTTTATCTTCTGTAAATAGTTCTGCCTACACATCTAAACTAAAACACAGCAACACCTTGTTCCAGCCTTCTGCTCCCTCACACATCCAGAGAGGAGGAGAGGGCACCAGTGGGCTGTGCTCACCCCCAGCAAGCACATCACCCTGCCTCAGGGAAGCAGCAGCTCCAAGCCCCACGCTCCTGTGCTTGGACCTTCTCCCAGTGGGCAGGGTCAATGGCCACAGCCCTGGCAGCAGTTGTTGTCTGGATTTATTTCTGAATAAAACCACTGCTGAAACAGTGTCAAAACTCAAGTGTCCATGTTTTGAAGACAAAGAAAAACAAATCTAATAATCTTTTAGTGCACTGACTGGGTTTTTTTTTTTGGCTTCCTTGGCTTGGGAATCCTTCCTATCAATCACTCACACATTTACTGTCCCCAGCTTCACGAATTCATTTGTCTCTGCTAAAAGCATCATTGCCTGTGTTTATATTACCTGGTGCTTCAACCCATGTCTTTCTTCTGCACATTTCTCTTGCAATTCAAACTGCCCAATGACATCCTATTCCCAACCTTAAGTAACAAATTTTATTTGCTTGATTTTTAGCTCCATTTTTTAGCCAAAAGTAGATGTCCTATTACATATTTGAGACTGGCTTTCTAGTTTGTGACCTGTGACTTCATTGTGTCTGGTGCTAGCCTGAGCTAAATAAAGCACTAATTTTGGCTATAGGCAGTACTCTCCTGTCAAAAAACATGCAGAGATCTGGAGTTACTTCTCACTTTGACATGATGCTTCATTTGCCTTTCAGTTCTCATCCTTCCATTTGCAAGCTTTGGCATAATAATTCCTTTTGCCTCAAATACTGAGCATCACTCCTTAGCTATGAACCAAATTCCACTAAAAGACTACTCTGCAATTGTTTTGTCTGCCTCTGAACTAGCTGAGCAGCTCCATTCAAGATCCTACCCCTCTTCTCATTTTTAAGCTGCCACAAATAATTTATCTTCTTTTTTTTTTTTTTCAGTTAAGATCTGATAACCACATGGGCCAAACCACACATCACAATTAGCTTCTCTTTTTTCTTTAATTTCCTGTTTTGATGATCACTTTATTTCACTTTGATTACACTTGTTGAAAGATACTTGTTGAACAGGATACATTTTCTGAGCTGAAAATTTTTCTGCATACACTTTTAGGATATGCCACACGGTGCACAGTGAGATCTGCGAGTGACTTAGCTGCTAGGTGTCTAGATTTTCTGCATTAAAACTGCACCGTGAGTTTGGCACTGCTGTGATACTATGGCATTCCCACTAGAGCTAAATCTGCTAAATCTATTTGTCTGCTCAGTACCCAAGATTTAATGTGTTTCCTTTTAGGTTTGCTCTTATTTGCTGAGGATTTAGGGGGAGGGTCTCCCCTCGCAAGTCTGGGGATTTTTCTGCTTACACTTGAGCACAAGAGGTGGTCACCTTCTGGCATAAATTTAGAGTAAAACCACCTAGCAGAAAGTAGGTCAGCACAAGCACCATGTTTCACTCCTTTCCAATCACAGACCTGGCCCCAGCATCAGCTGCCTTCCAAAGGCTCTCCAACTCCCCTAAAGGGAGTCAGATCTCTCTAGCCCATTATTTTCAATGAAGGCTCAGACGTGCACTCAGCCTTGGCACATTGAGCTTGGCCTGGACCAGAAACCAATCTTTTAGATCAATGACTGGCCTGTGGACCCTCCTGAAGCTGCCCAAGTCCTGTGTTCCTCAGAGGGCAGCTGTGTTCACAGAGCCCCAGTTGAGCCTGTTCCTGCAGCCCAGGCTGTCTGCAGCCTCGCAGGAAAAGGCAGATGCCACACACCAGCCTGTGCTTCTGGCCTGCCCCCCTCGCTACAGACATTTTAGCGGCTTGGCTCTCTCCCTTTCTAGTGGCCTCTGTGGCCCAGGGCAGGCTGCACTCTTACCAACATTGTTAATACAAATTCAGCACCAAAATCCCAGGATCACCGAAAAACATTTCAAAGCAAATACTAAAGCCTGACTCTTAACTGTAGCACTGCTGGGGTATCATTTTGGAATGTATGGGACTGACATTTCTCACTGCCATCAATGTAGTGGATCAACTCACCTGAAACAGATGGCACACATTTATTTTTCACTTGAAATATTATTACTCACACTAGACAAGCTTTGTTTGTAGATACCACCTCAGACACTGGCAAGCGACACAAAATGAGATAGCTACTCAGAGGTGGCAAGGTCATCAGGGATAATTTCTTTCTTCCCTGGATGTAGAAGATCTGTGTGTGCACACCATAATCCCAGATAGCTTACAATAATGCTTTAATTCAGGAAGAGAAATAGCTTTGAACTTTCACACTGAGCAATACTTGGACAATGAAAACCTTCAGCTTAATTCCTCTGAACTTTGCAGTATACAGAACTGCAGCCAGCATTTGTGATTTACGCCATCCTGCATGTCCTTAGATACTTTCTAGTGATGCCTGAGGGTTGTTAAGGGTTGATGTAAGACTGCTATCAATTACAAGCTCACTTATCCTCCCTTCTACAGGTCTATTGACTTGGCTTTGAATACAGTCCTGTTCTTGGTTTATCTGTGATGAGGCATTTCTGAAAACTCCTGGACATGGACCAGACCACACCCAGGGGCAGTCTGCAGCCATTCTTTCAAACAGCAGAGGTAAGGTTCTTTTGTTCTCTGAGAGTAAATACTGAAACCATCTAAGTAGAACTAAAATGCTTCCAAATTCAGTCATACCTGTTGATGTCACTAATTGGCCAATAAGGTAAGGACTGGTTTTGGTACACAATTTATTACTTCCATTCTTTCCATCCAGTCCCGGGATGCTCATCTGTCCCCTGCACTAAGAAACCCAAATTATTCCTGGCATTTCTGACATTTCCAAGGCATTTTTCCTGAATTTGGTGGAGAGTGGGAGGAGAAGGAGGAGGAATCAAGCTTATTACTCTGTTCTGCATCACCCATTGAGAACAATGTGTGAACTCTATCATACTGCTGCTAACAGCTTTATGAGAGCCACCTCCAGAACACCAACCACCACAGCCACCCTCAACACATGGCAGTGAGATCATATATGAGTTTCTTAAAAAATGATACTTTTTTGTATGAAAACCTGCTCATCAGGATGACTTCAGGCAGTGCTTAGCAAATTCTCAAAGTTGTAATTTACCCTGCAAATCACAGATAAATGTGTGGCTATAGAGTGAACTAAGCAGATAATAATTTAATACCAATATGAGTAAATGGCCAAACTTGTGGCCAGGCTGAAAAAATCCCTTCTCCAGCTGCAAATGTACTCTTTAAATGGGTATTTGGTTTTCCTTAGCCCTCATCTTAATAAGTAAAAGCTTATCCTTAAAATTAGTGCCGACCTGAACATACTTCAGTGATGCTGATTCTACCTTCATAGACACTATGTAAAGAAATGTCTACTTCAAGTCTAGAGGCACAACAGTACCAAAGCACATCTTAGCACCTGTGTGAGAATTTTGCCTAACCTTCAGTTAGAAAATCAAACCTGCCTATTTAACACTGAAATGTACAAAAGGGAATTTGTCAAAGCCAGTCTAAAGAAGCATTGCATTAACTCAAGTAAATCTGCCAATCTCGTGACTGCGAAAGTAGATTTAAGCAAACTGCAATCAACCAACTGCATTATTGGTTGAGAGCAGAGGGGTTCAGATCTGCTTTCATGATCAGCTCTTGGTCTCTGTTTTGTGTTTGATTGATGGTGTGACCTGCTGCAGAACCACTGAGCCCTTCTTCACTGAAGTGCCTGGTGGATCTACAGACAGAATCACAGAATGGTTTAGGTTGGAAGGCACCTCAAAGCTCATCCAGTTCCAACCCCACACTACAGGCAAGGACACCTCCCACTAGAACAGGTCGCTCAAGGCCTCATCCAGCCTGGCCTTGAACACCTTCAGGGAGGGAGCAGCCACAACCTCCATGGGCAACCTGTGCCAGTGTCTCACCACCCTCACTGCAAAGAACTTCCTGCTAACATCCAGTTAAAATCCCCTCTGCCAGTTTAAACCCATTTCTTCTCGTCCTGTCATTGCAAGACCTTGTCAATAGTCCCTCCCCAGCCTTGCATGTGCACTACAACCACATAGGCACTCAGAATAAAGAACTTTGGGATAGGTGTACTGAGAACAGGGCTGGCTGCTTGAAAGGAACTACAGAACAGAGAATGGCAACTGAAACCCATTGTCAGAGACTCTATGTGCATTGCTGTCTCCAGAGTAAACACTCTTACAAACCTGTAATTCCACTGCCTGTGACAGTACCACCCAAACACAAGTGAGCTGGCAAGGTAATTCCATGCCCTTCCTCCCCATCAGGATAAAGGCACATACAAGAAAGAAGCCTGAACTACTCCACATCCCATAGTAACTACTCTGATCTCAAAGACAACAGGATAAGGCTTGCTTCCAAACACTGCTCAGTTCCAATCAAACCACTTAAATAAAACAATCTCATATACAAATTCAAGAAGGAAAATAATTCAAGCGTGAGGCACTGTTGAAGCAAAGATTTGGCTTCCAGTCAGAAATCCACTCATCAGAATTCAGAGCATCCCTCACGCTGTGCACCTGGAGCAGCAGCAAAGAATTTCAGTGACACATATACGGGTCTGGGAGGGCTGCTGTTTGTTTTCTGACTGGACCTGTGTTGTTTTTTTGAGTGGCCATGATTTTTGACATCCATTGCCCATGTGCTGCATATCTCCTTTGATGGCTGCATTAAACCCCCTTGCATTTGACCCTTGTTATGGGTTTACTGGCACACACCCTTCGCAGGTAGACCTCACCCTGCACACGTAGGATTGCTCACTGGCAGCTAGCAGCAAGAAGTAATCCTGTTAGCACCTGCAAGTACTATTTGCAGATTACAAGCAGTAGCGGCACCTCACTAACACCTCTCTGAGGTCCATGACTAGCTGAAACATAATTACTGGTGATTTTTATCAGGAAGAAAGGAAAAAAATACGAAGCGTACAGAGACCGTGACTCTTCCTTACACCAGCTTACACTTCTATGAGCACCAAAGCTCTGCCTTTAGAGGAACAGTAGCTTGTTGGCAGGTACATCTTTCTGATGGCAGAATATATTCCTCAAACAATTATGTCTAATCACAACACTCGCTTGAAATTTTACATCAAACTGTATCATGGGGCCCTTTTAAAATCCCCTCATTAATGATGATTATGCAAGGTGCATTAGATGGGAGGCATTTCCATATTGCTCGTAGGAGTTATGAGTTAATTCTATTATAATCTACTCCACCATTTGTGTAATCACTCCTGACACTTTACCTTTTGTTTTGTAACACATTATTGTCTGCCACAGCAAAAAAAAAAAAAAATAAAAAAAAATCAACCCCCCCCCCCCTCCAAAACAAAACCCAGTTGATATTTTGTTTGTCATTGCAATCTGATGGAAAAGATGTTATTAATTAAATGTTGTACACAGTTAGACCTGCAAACTCACTGACAGCTCACGGGAGAAGATATATTACTGGAAGACAGTTGTTATTTAGCTCTCTGAGGCAATGCAGAGACACTAATAAATTTCCTACCTGTTCCTGTGAATTAGACAGATATTCTTCTGCATTTCTGGGGAACACACTAGACTGACTTTGGCCTTTAACAGTCACAAGCATCCAAGACTAGGACCACTATAAAGAACACCTGCACTTGCATTAACTCAGTAACTGAGTTTGCAAATGCACAAGGAGCAGAACTGACACAATAATGTATTCTGGTTTAGTACCTAGGCTGGAACTTTAGCAGGGCCAGAGGAGGCCATGAAGATGACCAGAGGGCTGACCACACACAGACAGGGAGAGAGAGTTGGGACTGTTCAGACTGTAGAAGAGAAGGCTCCAAGAAGAACTTAGAGAAGCCTTCCAGTACCTGAAGAGGACTACAAGAAAACTGGGGAGGGACTTTTTACAAGGGCTTGTAGTGACAGGATAAGAGGGAATAGATTGAAGCATGAGGAGGGCAGATTTAGACTGGAGATTAAGAAGAAATTATTGGCATTGAAGGTGGTGAGACACTGGCACAGGTTGCCCAGGGAGTTTGTGGATGCCCCTTCCTGAAGCTGTTCAAGGCCAGGTTGGATAATGCCTTGAGCAACCTGGTCCAGTGTATGGTGTCCCTGGCCACGACAGAGGAGTTGGAACTAGATGATCTTTAAGGTCCCTTCCAATCTAACCCATTCTATGAATGTAGGAACTCTTTGCCTTAAGAAGGAGGCAAAGACATTTTACCAGAGCTGGAATGTCAGTTTTCTCTTTCTGCCTTTTTAATTTTTGGTCATCAGCAGAGAAAATGTTCCTTTACAGGATAAGTAAGTAGAAGCAGCTACAAAAGTCCAACTGCCTATAGCAAGAGCTTTGACCAAGTCCCTTAACTTGCAGCAACTTTCCTTTCACTGTGGTTATATTGGTAGCCCTCCTCACGTGCATGCCATTGTTCTTATATTCTGAGCAGTGAGATCATCTCACAAGCAAAGAGATTTTTCAGAAATTCTCATATTAAATTTGATTATTATTGTCTCTGGGAGTTGTTCAGCACTTTCACTGTGGTGCCCAGAGCTTTACAGGAAACTTCATCAAGAGAAAAGTTTGGAAAGTTCTTACCTTAGTCATAAGGAAACACAGTGAATGATGTTTTCCTCCTCAACGTGCTGTGGTTTCTGAGGACTCTGAAGGTAACTGTGATGTGACTAGTGATTAAATTGCTTCATAAGGAAAGGCTCATCACAGCCAGGGGAACTGCTTAAAATGCAACATAAACAAACAGCTCCATGTCAATATTTGGACTCTGTGTAAACAATTCAAACTGTATCACTCAAGAGATAATGACACATAATGCTGTATAAAACACTCACAAAGGGTTTTACTGAATTAATCTGCACTTGAGTTTTGGACAAAAAAGGGTCTGGGTGGTGGGAAAATATCATAGAATGTCAGGGGCTGGAAGGGACCTCGAAAGCTCATCTGGTCCAGCCCCCCCTGCCAGAGCAGGATTACTTATAACAGGTCACACTGGAACAATTCTTGAATATCTCCAGAGAGGAAGACTCCACAACCTCCCTAGGCAGACTGTTCCAGTGCTCAGTATGAAATTCTCTGCTTCTGCGGAGTATGATTCTGCCTGGAGCTTCCAGAAAGCATCCTAGGAAAGGGCTTCACTACTGCAACATAAATGGGAAAAGAATGATTTTCAGGTTGCACTGTCTTTAATCCCATTCCCAGAGCTCCAGGAATTGGTGTGTGTGACAGACTGCAGTGTAAGATTTTGTCCAGATAAAGGTAAACAAAGTGTTTCTTACAACTCTGATGTTACATCTCCAGGCAAACACTTCCTCTTTTTAGCAACATCACAAGTTCCAAGTCTGGAAAGAACAAGGAGCAGAGTTTTAAATCTCTGCCAATAAAACTAAGGGAAAGCAATCTGTACATAGGAGTTTATTTAGATGCCCACGAGTTTTAAATCATTCCCCTTTATATCTCAGCCCACTGGAGATCTCATCCAACTGAATTACCATTGGGTTTTACAATGTGATATACAAAATGAGCTGACATTATGATTTACAAACATCCTTTGAGTATCATATAAAACACAACTGTTTCCCTTATTATACAATCATTAGGGCAATGCAAATATAGGCGGTACATTAGTAGCTGAAAATGATGGGGCATTTTAGGAAAATAAATTTAACTTTACCACACAAACCTGTTAGATAAAACAAATTCTGTTTTAAGAAATGGGAATTAAGTTGTCTGAATGATTGCAAGTAATTCTTATACTGTTTTGCCGCTGTCCCCTCAGAAGAAACACAGCAGTATTTAATTTAAAAGACAACTAATTTTTTTCACTGTATAGTCACACATCATCCTTATTAATCAGTTTCACATTTTCTGCATGAAACTACAAAAAAAACCCCCAAAAACTCACAAATGTAGACTTTCCAAACTGTAGCCACTATACTTACTTCTTCACTCTTTTCCCATATATTCAGTGTGTTCAATTAAACAAACAAACAAAAAAACTGAGGCAAAAAACACCACAAATGAGCAGAAGAAAACACAACAGCACATTAAAATGGTGACATTTAAGCTGTAGATGCCATCATTGTAGAAATATATTCTTGATCTAATGCCACAAACTTTCTAGCCTCATGAAAAAAACAAAAAACTAATCAAAAACACAAACCAAACAACAGACATTGGCTGAAAAGATTCTAAACTCTAACCTCAATATAGGGCTAAGAGTTTTGTATTTGTCTAAACTTAGGTACTAACCAACACTGCAAGTGTGGTGAACATAAAACTAAATATATTTCAATGTCATAAAATATGAAAAGAGAAAAATCTCCTTCTGAGCTGTTAACCAGGTGCTGAAAGTTACCACGTGTTAAGGTCTCCTGTCCCCACCTGTGGCTGGTACAGGTGCTCCAGCACTTGGTCACTCTGGTGGCAGTAACTGAGCATGGCAGACATCAGCACTACTGCAAACACGAAAAGAGAAAATTCTGAACTCATCAATGCTGTTACAACTGAAAGCAAACTCTAAACTAGTCAATTCAAACGATAGCATTTGAAGGGTCTCTGACCGTTCTATCACTGCACAATCCAGAGGGTTTATCGCCTTTTCCAGCACTTGCAGTTTCTCTTGCAACACAGAGGACTGCTAATGACAGGTGAACCTTTCCTGAATGTGTTGGGCTGGCAGTGGAACGTGGGTTCAGTTCCATTTCACTATAAGATTCTTGCTGCTGCTCCACGAGTTGGGAGGAGAAAGTGCTTCTGTTTTTTTTTTTTTTTGCCATTTCATTAAGACCACAACATTTAATTTTATAATTTTTTTTTTTTCAGACAGACTTACTTTGATCACTTCCATTCTGTCCAATCAAATATACCTTTGAATGCTTTTAAAATGTTGGACAGCTGTGAAATATAAGTGCTATGCAATTTGACTGTACATACATACATATTTTCATAAATACATTCGACAGGGACCTGGGAACTAAGTATGTGACATCATGGGACAAAAATCACAACGGGCTGTCTTATTTGTAAGATCTCGAGGCAAAGGAAGAGGAGCTGAAGGCTCTCATGTTGTCAATACACAAATTAAACCAAAAATACAGCATTAGTTTAGCCATGAGATAACTGAAAGGTCTCGACAGGAGCAGTGTGTCATCTACAACACTGAGAACTCGGAACAACCATTGACGGCTATGCGCTGCACCGTTAAGTCACCCAGACAAGGCTAGCAAGGATGAGCATAGTGATAGGTCCCAAAGGCAACTCCCAAACATCTTCCTCAGGCGGAGACTTTGGTAATTGTCTGTTGTATAAAACGCCAACGCATAACGGCTTCGGTTCAGGTGTTGACTCCGTCACTTTTCCTCGCTTGGCACAGTCCAGTCTGCCTACGTCAGTTATTGTTGAGACACTCTAAATCCACCGAGCAGCAGACGTTCCCGTTCTGCACAGACAAACAAGCAGGGGTCAATCACTTCCGCACAGCAAGGCACAAAGAGCAAAGGGGCTGGTGGCACGCAGAGATAGAAGCATCTCTGGCACATCTACTGCACAGTAACATCTGCTTAAGCCATCCTTCACGGTGTCCTTATCAGTCCCACGCGTGGTGGGTTTTTTGAAGAGGCTGCCTTTTGCCACCTGAACTGCAACTGAACTAGAAACCTGCACATGAAAGACTCAGGGGTACCCATAATAAATAAGCTTAGCAATGGTGACAGAGATGATTGGATTTTTTTCTCCCACGCAAGGAAGGAGGGAGTTTAGATGTGACCCATGCAGGGCAGCTTTCTGTTTGTTTGAAATAAGCTGATATTTCAGAATCTGAATTTGTGGCAGATATGATTACATGGTGGGGACACACAACATACACCTTTGGAGATCAATCCATTGTTAAATATCTTTCTGCAACATCCAGTTATTTACAAAACTGCAGTATGTAATCAAAACACTACAGCAACCACCAAGTGAGCAACTTTTAGTTTGTTTTTTGTTTTTTTTTTTAATCTGAGACAAATAGGAAAAACTCTGAAGAAAGGCAGAAGAGCCCTGGAGCAACAGCTTGGCTTCCAACAGTGAACAGAAGAACATCTGATAGACCAAACCAATATTTTCATAATTCTGATGTTAGTGCAGGGGAGCATCACTGCACAGAGCAAGGCAGACAGACTGCACAGTAGAGCCAATGGGTTAAACCTATCTCGATGAGATCTGGGAAGAGAAGCTGTGATGTTCCCTGCCCACTTCTGTTGTGGGTGCACCCTCACCTGTGAGCTGCAGTGCATTTGTACTTGTGTACTTGCTGAGAGTGTTTTTGCCTCTGCTTACCAGCTCCCTAAAACACATTTTCACTAACATCCACATTAGGCAGTTATTAAAACACCAGCCCAGATTCATACTGAAAATGCCTGAAGGGCTCTCTAGCAGAAGGCCTGAAATTTGCACTAGGATATTACAGACATGTTCTAAACATCTTAAACAAGCTCAGAATTGTTTTGTTTCCAGCCTGCAAACACCAAAGGGGTGAGGTTTTCATCAGCTTCTGCCCTTGGCTTTCATTTATTTCCCCAGGATCTGAATATGAGCTTCCAGGGGCAGAAAGTAACCCTGATTTTACACAGCCACAAACATCTCCATTTCCACTCTCCCTTGCCCTACGTACCTTGCATTTGCAGGTTGTGCAAGGAGATCCCAGCATTGTCCATACAGCGCCGCTGAGCCTCGTGACTCCGTAGCCATCTAGACAGGTTCTCCTGATGTCGTAGGTGATGTTATCAGCCAGGCAGGGATCAGTGACGCAGTGGGGACAGCACTCTCCTTCGGAGATGGCTGTGTACTCGCAGTTTAGATTCGGGCAGGGAAGAGGCCAACAATCCACCTCTCCTTCCTGCAGAAATGGGAGCAAAGCTCATTGAAATTGTCACCACCTATTAGCCAGCAGGGAACTTTGCATCCTGTTGAATTGAAATGTTTTCTTTTGCCAAAACTGATGTACCTTAACGGATCAGCTCTCAGTTTGGTTGGTCATATAAATGCATGAATACTGAGCTGAAGTTTCCTAAATGCAACAGACTATCATTTGGTCGTTCCTTGACTAAACAACAACACTGCCATCATGGCTGCAGAGGAACTTTTGCTCTCTGGGGTGTTTAAAGGCAGCACTGAACACTGGGTTCAAGTATTCTCCACAGACTATAATTTTTGCAGTGATCATCTTGCAGTCTCATGCACTCTTTCTACACCTGGTCACATAAACATCTCTGTGGAATCAGAACAACTGTTTAAATAGAAAATTAACACTGCAGATAGATGTAGGTTAGTATGTTTGAGAAGCACTGAGCATTGATCTAAATAGCAACAGCCAAAATTGATTTTGCTGTCAACTCCTAACAGAATTGTTAGAGCAATACCAGTTATGTTCCACTGAGTCATTATTTAGCTTTGAAAGGGAAAAAAAAGCCAAAACCAAAAACCAAACAAAAACAACCAACCAACCAAAAAACACCAACAGCTTAGCAGAAAGAAACAGAGAACAGAGAATCATCGAGATTATTCATCAAGATTATTCAAACAGGGTAAGATGACTTTAAACTTTTGGTCTACAGATGCAGTGATCTGACATCCACCTTCAATTCACATTTGTGTAGCTGGGTCTTTTTAGCCTGGAAAAGAGAAGGCTGAAAGTAGATCCCCTCAATGCTGATCAGTTCTTAAAGGGTGGGTGTCGGGAGGATGGGAGCAGCCTTTTTTCAGCAGTGCCCAGAGACAGGACAAGGGATAATTGGCACAAACTGGAACAAAAGAAGTTCCACCTAAACATGAGGAGAGACTTCTTTAAATCAAGGGTGATGGAGCATTGGAACAGGCTCCCCAGAGAGGTGGTGGAGTCTCCATCTCTGGAGCCATTCAAAACCCACCTGGATGTGTTCCTGTGTGACCTTCTCTAGGTGAACCTGGCTTGGCAGGGACGTTGGACTCAATAAGCTCCAGAGGTCCCTACCATACCGTGATACTGTGATCAAGTCACTTCTGTAGAGTATTGCTCTGGGTGTCTAAGCCTGGGAAGGGCTCCAATAGCTTGCATTATACTACTCTGTAAGTACTTCAGGCGTGGGCAACATCACACACTGCACGTAGAACTTCTCAGACCCTTCTGTGTAGCACTGATCTGGGGCACCACTGGTTTTTTCCCTCTGTATGTTAACTCAACCTGCAAATTCAGCCAAGAGTCACCAGCCCAGGATCCCTGGCAAAACATGTTACATCTAGTAGCAGCCACTGCAAATGCTTCTTGGTGTTCTTTTGCAAACATTACACAAATATATATCTTAGGAGAATACAAAATACAATACTCACTGCTGTACATTATGGATAATTATCTCTTAACAGTAACTTAGCTTGGAGTGCAATTTGTTTCCTGATGCTCAGACACCTCTTGATTAATATCATAAAGTCTACATTACACAGACAGCTATAAATGAAAACCTGATCATTTTAATGAAGTTCATTGCTGCACTAATTAGTGTATCTGTGCAAAACCCAAGGCTTTATGGAAGTAATCTACAGAATAAATGTTCTTTATTCTGCAAGTTTGCTTAGTAATTTCAGTTTTCTTTTTATATATATATATAATTTTTTTTTTGCTATTTTTTTGCCAGCTCACTCTGTGGCACTGGCACTCCTTCTTTCCAGCATTTGCTGACTGAAAAGAGGGCATTTAATTGTCTGTTTTGGTAAAACAGGTACATCTACTGATTTAATTACAAGCTGAAACTCCTCCAACCAAATCCTTTGCATACGAAAATAATTGTTTTTTTAAAGGCATTTAAAGGTCAAATAATCTTATAACACTTCTCCAAAACAGACTAATGCTGAAATTAATACAGGGACAAGCTTGCCAAGCTTTTGTTAAGCTTTTAATTTTGTTCATTAGAGCTACTTACTCAGCAATAGGAAGGAAACTGATGGTGCAGCTTTTGATTCTCTGGTGCTCTGTAAGATCTTTCCCACCTTTCTCACTCTCAAAAGCAGAGCAGAGAGAGCCAAGAGCCTGCTTTCTACTTTGCTAAGGACCAGAACCAACGCTGCTCCCCTCCGAAGCACTTTACCCATACCAGGCAGCGGCACTGCTGGCAGCTGTAGGTCCAGTTGTCTCCACTGTGGTAGAGCTTGTGCCCAGTCTGGTCGAGGCACTGGCTGGTGACACGGGTGTCACACTCCGGGCAGCAGAAGAGATCAGCGCTGGGGTTTTTGCAGTCGCAGGCTGTCCTCCGGCAGAAAATCCTCCCGTCCTGTGAGGATACATTGCCCTAGCATCAACCACAAAGCACCAGCCAGCAACCCAGCTAAGGTCACAGGGTATGCACACCCAAGGGCACAACTCTGACATGTCAGGAAATACTAAGTTCTTAATGAAGTCAATGTTAGCACCAGGACTGGAACCTGCCAGTTGTGAGTAACACCCCAAACACCAGGATTGTCCTGATTTCTACCAACATCACCTGAACATACTCTGACTGCCTTCAGCCCATGGGATTTACAAGTCAGTATCTCAGAAGAAACATAGGCAAGGAATTTCCTATCTCATTGGTTACAGCAAAAAACTCTTCAAGCAGTTACCACTCTAATACACAGAATATTTGCTTAGCACTACTTTGACTGAGAATATCACTGTGAAGAAAATAACTTAAACAAATAAACTGCAGTGATGGAGGTGGGCCCTACAGCTTCAGAGGAGCAAACTGAGAGCAGCACTAATAATTCTCCACTCTCAACAGTGCTTCTGTTCCGTGTCTGGACATACAGAGCACCAGCTGAAAACTACATGGATTTATCACCCAACATAATTTAGTTCATGTATTACAAAAAGCCTGAATTCCACAGGCTCTCCAAAATACGATTTCACTAAATATTTGTTTATAGCATCAGTTAAAGACCATTAAACAGAACCGATTGAGGCAAAAAGAAAATGTGCTTCAGCATGTAAAGGGAAAGAGCTTGCTTCTCCATCACAGAAAACCAAATTGATTCTAATTCTAGTCAGGAATTCTAGTCAGACTATTGTGTTTGAAATGACATCTCTTACTGTAGGTGAGCCAACATACTGATGCACTATAAGCAGACTGGGAACTGAAATCACAGCTAACAATGAAGGTATTACTGAAAAGTTTTAATGTGAGCTTCGTTTGCATTCAATGCTAGCTAGTGGAGAAGTCCTCACTCAAGTAAAGGGTGCCCTGCAGCCAATTTGGAGGTTGAGCTGCAGGAGGCACAAAGCTATATTCTGCTTCGGATCACAGCTGTACAATTCCTAAAACGACTAAATCATTTCTCTGCAGGTTTTCCATAGTCTCATCAGAACCTCGTTCAGTGTCTGTAAATTTGTATTTGATCTAAGTAGGAAAAAAAAAACCTTCATTGCCACCAAATAAAGGGACTTCTGTGAAAGCAAGGGGATTTATTTCCTCTGATACTTTTAAATACTAATTACTAATAAGAGTGACAGTGGCCCTGGGTGTCTTTTCCACAGGCAACCAAAAATAGCCATAACTAAAGCCCATCACATGGGTGGTTGTTTTGTGTATGTGTTTGGCTCTTGTCTTCAAGCCAAGTCAGTCTTGGCCACCAATGCACTGTGTACAAAATCGGCAGCAGGGAATCACAATACCCAGGACAGTCGGTGGCACTGCTGCTGTTTCATCATAGTTTCAAATTTATTAGACTATTACTTTCTGTGGTAAAAACAATTAAAATTATTTCTTACTGCCTAACAAGGAAAGCCAAAGAGCACACAGAATTATGAAGAAAGCACAGGAGCCTAACATAGCTCTGAGCTGCTTTTGCCAGCCACAGGGCACAGGACTAGAGCCCCCCAGTCTTGTATCAAATTCAGATAACTAAGTGTTCTGTGTCTGTGGCTGGTTTGCTGCTTTAGCTGTGAGGGAAGGCATAAAGAAGCTTTACTTCCTTACTCAGCAGTCTGAGTAAATCATAAGGTAAATCTGTGGCAGTGGCCACAGATCCAGCAAGGTCCAGATGTAATGCTGAAAATAAACCCATTCCACCAAACCCAAGCCAAACCAAAACCAAGAAAGAAGTTAGCCCCTTTCAGCAAGTGCTGAAAGCCTTCCCTGATGGAGTTACAACTAAACATCCATTCTCGCAGGTGGAAAAGCAAAACCATCTTCTGCCTTGTGCTGCAAGCAGACATCAAGAGGCAGCTCAGCACAAAAGCTCTGCCAGTTTGAAGAGCTCCTGGCATGAGGTGTTGTGCCAGGCAGCCAGGCAACCCGACGCCCTGCACAATGGCAGTCCCTCTCCCCTCCATGAAGGAGTGCTGATTTCTAAGGGCTAACAATAACCTGTCTGCCTAGTTCCAATTCCATTTCCAAGCTTTCAAGATTAGTTTTCAAATTCCCCTTTCAGCTGCTGACAGCACAGGGTAGTTCTGCGCTTCCCTGTGCTCCTGTGCGGTTACCTCTAGGGACCAGCTAACCTTTTACATTGCCTTTACTCTCTGTATTTTACAACATTGACAAAGCCTGATGATTTTGCCAGAGACCTTTTGGTAATCATAATACACTGCTACTCTCTTTATTCTTTAAGCATCTGTGTTTTATCTACAACCTCATTAGTTCCACACCTTTCAGAAAACCTTTATCCTATACGAACGGCAGCGACACAAAGCCTCTTAAGCTACATCTCGCTTGCAGCTTTGCAGCTCTCTAATAGCATTGAGAAATTGAGAGAAAGCAACATCTTTTCTTTTGCTATTAACATAAAGCATTTGATTAGTATTCTTCCTTCCTCACTGAATCAGCTCTACACACTTCATAAGCATCAGTGGTAGATACACACAACTGTTCTTACCAAAGGAAAAACTGACACCTAAGGGAGTAGCTGTATGAGGTGACTCAAGTTTCCACAGAGCCTCTAAGCCATTTTGGACAGAAATCAGACCCTGCAGAAACCAACCCACTAAACTGTTCCCACCCTCAGGAACACAACTCACCTTGGCACATCCTCCTGCTCCCAGTGCTGCACTTATACCCCAGGCTTTTTTTGTGCAGGGAGTGGAAGGTTATGTCTGATAGAGGACAAATTCAAAAGCCCAGCTTAGCCAGACTGCACAGGCTGAGCTTATTTTTTTTCATGGGAGAGAGCAACAGTTCCCACTCCTCTTCATATTTCTGCTAGTCCTCAATCTGATTGTGTATGGAATCCACAAGAATTCAGGGAGATGCCAGTAGAAGACACATCAAATACACTGCAGGTACTACATTAATATATAGTTTTGATAATGTATATTTTGCAAATGCTGTTCAGGTGAATAAGGATGGTTTGAAGAGCCCAAGTCTGATCAAACACTGAAATAATCCTCTGTGCTTCCATAACTTCACTTTGCTTCTGTATAGAACTGAAGTAACACAATTTTTCATATTGGAGTGTGGAGTAGAATACTACTCCACAAATAACCTTTACTTAATGAACATCAAAGTTATTTAACTCCCTTTGCATCAGTCGAGTTAGAACATTCTCGTTGAGATCCATGTCCTTCAGCCCCTGCATTCACCTGACCTTTCCTACAATAACCAAAAGGAGACAAACACATTCGTTTCAGACTGAAATGCTGATTTGTCTCCTAGATAAGCCAAGTAAGTAGGAGCATTTTGAACTTTGAGTAAGATGTACAAGGAATTATTTAGCTACAGTCTGCCCTCTCCCTTGCTGAAAACTGAGCAGGCTGCAGGAAGGCCAAGCAGAGCCAACTCTCCGTGCAGTGCCATGGAAAGCAGAGAGCCCTGCAGCAGCTCTGAACAGTAGTCTGAGATGCTAGAAGCTATCACAATTTATAAAACTACATATTTCAATAATATATTTCAATAAACACTGAGTGAAGAGTTTACATTCTGCCTGGGATATGATGGAGGGGAAGCTCTCCCTGTTTTTCCTTCTCTGTGGACAGGAATTTGTCTCTTGAAACAAGCAGCTACAGGAATGAAATGAAATGTAAATGTTAATTCACAGGGGGGAAAAAATAGAAAGTGAGGAAGATATAAAGGAAGAGTCCTAGCAACAAACAGTGGCAGGCTTAGTTTAAAATATCTATGTGCCAGTTAATCATTTTGTGTATTTTCATGGACTAATAAGAGCATTCAGCAAAAGAAGTAAGTGCAATGAGAAATGGCAAATAAAGCAAATTACAAGCAATCTAAAATGGGAATTCTAATAGTTCTAATTCTGCAAAGGCAGACCAGATGTCTTCACATATATTAAACTGTTTGTTCTATTGACTGGAAATCCTTTCAAAAGCCAGTCAGTTCCCCACGATTACAATAAAAGCTTGATGTATGTTCAGTGGAGTTATACACTTCGGCTTCTGAAAGGACAAGTTTTAGGGACCTTGAGGCTCTTGAAGTAAAAAAATATAGCAGCTAACAAGAACACATTCCCTTTTGAGCCCTAGACAGCAGTGTACTTCGTGGGTTTTGTTCACTCTGAAGCCTTGATTTTCCCTCCTGCTATACTTTTGCAACACAGAAATAAGGCTTTCAGCTCCCTGCAACTTCAAAACAGCTCTTGCCTGCTTTCCCCATCAAACCCTCTAATGCACTGGAGCACAGAGACTGAAAGGCCAATTCTCATGCTCTACATTCATCTTTTTACAGTGGCCAAATATCATTTTACTTACACTTGTGCAAAGGCCAGTGGTGCTCTGCCATGTCTAAAGACAGCTTTACCAGAGCTATGAATGTATCCACTCAAAGTGGCCATAAAAGTCTGACCCTTCCTCAGGTTGGTGCATCTCTAGCCATGTCAGCTAATTAAACTAATTAAAATGAAGTAAGCAGAGTTAAATGTTCTTTTAACTTGGTTAACTTGCTCATGAAAGAACTGATAATTTCCAGAGGGAAAAAGAAAAACCTTATCTAAGAATCAGCTCTGGGGTAGATGTGCTTATTCTATGTCTCCCTTCTCCAAAGGTGCAGAGAGAGCTGTGCTGCTCAAACAGGAAAGCTGCCCACACAGTCAGGCTGGGATGAGGATGGCCTTCACCCTTCTTTACCTGAGAAAATTAGGTGCCTGCTGCCAGGTCCCCTCACCTTTGGCTCATGATCAGACCTTCCCCCTCACCCAGTTAATTCCCAAGTATTCCAAGTAAAGAGAAATGCCACTGAAGGAAGATGGCTGACTACACTACTTGTCCTGAGAGATGCAAGTTCATGCCGCAAACTGAAATGTTCTCTCAGTGTTTCCAGTAAGCAGGCTAATGACCTGCAGAGTGTGTTAAAGGCAACACAAGCCCTCCACAAGGCATGTTCTGAGTGGCTTAGGCCCATGGGTGGCAGGGTAAAAGCTCAGCAGGGTCAGCCACTACCCAGCTATGTCTATGGTTGTGCAAAATCAGGAGAAAGTTGACTTCCCAGGAGGATTTCCCCCACCACAGCTTCAGTACCCACAGTGGAGCTTAGCCTTTGCCTAAGGCTAGCATTATTGCCAGCACCAGTGGCACTGCAATCTTTGGTTTCTGAGAGACAAGCCCAGAGAATTCAAGGTCCCCTGAACCCCAGCCCAGCTGGACCTCACCTTGCAGGAACAAACGGAGCATCTGTCCTCCCTCAGGGTCCACACCTGCCCGTTCCGCTTGAAGCCGCCTTCATGGGGACAGTCTCCTGTGCAAGATGGTCCGGATGGACAAAGACAATCAAACCCTCCTGCCAGGTTCACACAGGCTGAATCGTTCCAACAGGTGTGGGTCTTTAAGGCACACTCATCGATATCTGCAAAACAGCAGATTTAGAATGTTTGGGACAGTTTCTTTTTGTCACAGGGCAAATTTTAATCCTGCACTAAGGAATTATCGCTCATCTGCCTTGCTGGTGAAACAGGGTAGCTTCTTTTTACTATCTTCTACATTTACTTGCTAGACATTAAACATTGACTCTTTTACCTTATTCCTCAGTGTTTGTTTTGATTACACTGAGAGTTCTTAAACAACCTCCGGCAGGCTTAATTGTGAATGCTGCGACTGACAGATGTAGCAGAACTGTTTATCAGTGACGAGCCTGAACGTCCACACAAGAGTGCAGAGTGATTTCCCAGTGACTGCAAACTAGTGACACGTCCAGAGTAACTTTCTGTCAATCACAACTCTCTCTGTTCTGGACTGCACACCCAAAGAAAAGCACACTATTCTTAAGTATCTAGCATGGGCAACATTTTGCATACTAAAAGCGATCAGTTGCAACTTTTCCCACTGCTGGCAGGGAGAAGCAAATTAAAAAAAAAAAAAAAAAAAAAAAAACCAAAGAAAATAAAAAGTGAGAAAGAAATCGGAGGGACTTTATGCAGTAAAACAAGTCTTAGAACAAAGCTATGCAGGAGAAGTATGGTTTAGGAATGACAAAGGAATAAGTAACAAAAGAAAAACATTACACACTTTCCTCAAGTGACTTAGAGCATCTCATTAAAACTGCTTTTGGAGGGTAAAATATAATCATGCAACATGAGTTCACCCAGGGAATTAATGCAGCCTCCTTTTCCTTGCAGGAGCCAGGAGATTTTTAATCACTCTGTTGCAAACAGGTATTTCTTTCAGAAAGTAACTCTGGACTGTTCTGAAACAATGTATTGACAGATTGTCCAGAGAAAATCACAGCAAAGTAGTGACTCCCTCTTGTTCCAACAAGAATCAGGAAAACTTTAGGCCGCACTGGAAAGAAGGCTGAAGACGAAAACCCTTTAGAAGTACTGATGGTTTCTACCATGGAAATTCCAGAATACTATTTACATGAATTCAAGAATTACAAGGAAGAACCCTCATGCTTCTAATTCTATTAAATTATTAAGTTATTTTTTTTGCTGGCATGAAATTTGCCACTGTGGTATATTAACTGAACACTCTGAACTCCTCTTTAAAAAAAAAAAATTTAAAAAAAATTAAATATTCAATAGATTAAAAAACCAAAAGCAAACCAAACACCCCAAAACCCTATCTTTTAGGTATGATATCACCTCCTCAGAAAGTCAGATCTTAAGGAATCCCTCACAATACTCAGTCTGCTGAAGGAAATTCTCTCTGAAAACCAAATGACTAAATTCCCTCTGATCTGGTTAGTAAAAATCCTGATTTCAATTCATGAAGTGTCCGGGAACAAGTAGAAATATGGTAGTGATCAAATGCAAAAAATCAGCCTGCATGACTGAGCCAGAAAATGACCTTTCCTTTTCCTGCTCCTAGATGCAAAGAGAAGCTGGAGGCAACTGCACTGCACAGAGGCTTCCCTCCTGGGCTAACATCTCAGATAGGCCTCTGCCAAGAGACATTCCCAGTGGCCTGGTAGCATGATTCATTTGCTTGTTGCTCAGACTTCCCTAAAATATGTGTATTTTGCTGCTCTGATGGTCTTAGTTGCCAAAAAATCCACTGCTCTAATGCACAGATTAGCACTAAGAGAGCACTTGGAAGGTTCACTATTGGTGGTGTAAAAGGTGCTGCACTAAGAGAAGCTGAACTTGTAATTTATTGCTTAATGAGTACCTCAGTAGCACAGGAAGTAAAACCATGAAGAGTGGAACAAAGAGAGGTACAGGTATGAGACTACAGAATCACAGAACGACAGAATGGTAAGGGTTGGAAGTGACCTTAAAAGATCATTCAGTCCAACCCCCCTGCCAAATCATCACTTTAGAGTAGATCACACATACAGGCAGGTTTTTAATATCTCCAGAGAAGGAGACTCTGCAACCCCCTTGGGCAGCCTGTTCCTGTGTTCTGTCATCCTCACAAGGGGAAAAAAAAGTTTTCCTAATGTTTACATGGAACTTCCTATGCCTCAGATTCCAACCATAGCCCTTTGCCCTGTCACTTGGCATCACTGAGCAGAGCCTGGCTCCATCCCCTTTACATATTTCTCAACATTAGTGAGGTCACCCTTCAGGCTCCTTTTCTCCAAACTAAAGAGACCCAGCTTCAAGTTATCCTTTTTTTCTTCCAGTAGACTTGGACTTGTATCTTCCAGTGAGGACAAAGCATCATTAATATTCTCTTCCTCATCACGTTAAGGGCTCCTCAAACAGCACATCTATAGGATGTGGCAGGATCACAGTGCAGTGTAGAAGGGTAGCTTTCACAGTTCAAAAACTAAAAGGATTTCACAGATGAATATAAAGCCATATTGCCTACAGAGTTCCATGTAATTGCTTTACTTATGACATGGAAATCTAATTCTGTTTCCATGTAATTTAACAGATTTATGGAAGGCCAGATGTTAGCAATTATATAAACTAACATTATTCATAGCCTCAGCAGCACAGACCTGTTCACACTGCACAAAGCCAACTTAATCTGTTACACACCCCCTGTTTATGTATTGCCATTGCTCTTCCCTGTTTAGCACATGGAAAAAGGATGTCCCCATTAAGTGCAGCCCAAACTGGTGCATGGGACATTCTTGACAAAGAAGCCAATCAAGCAAAGCAGAGTAACAGAGCACCAACATCAATTCCTAATTGCTGCTCAGTTTGCTCTTTTTCTCCCCATTCTCTATGCAAATGACTTTAAAAAAATTATTTTATGGCGTTTATTATTTAAAATTTTTAGTCATTAATCATATATAAAAGGCTTGGACACCACACTCATTTTCAGCTGAACTTTTAATAGAGCTAATTTTCTGAGAACATCCCTTTGGCAGTTTGCTGATTGCATTTCGGAGAGTCAGAACAAGCAGCCAATGTTCTCTGTAACTTGAGAAAAAGAAGTTATAAGCGTAACATGTTTCTGTCCCTTTCACTCTTAGCCTCAAACCAGATTACTGGGATGGGGAAGGAAAAAATACTCCCGTACTGCTGGCTCCCAATTAGCTTGAGAAAGCAATTCCTGGAGTTCAAGTGGACTTGCTGATGTTGACACAAGATCAGCATATAGATGGCTATGCAAAACGTGGGAGAAAGTACTCATATTGAGGGGAGGAATTTCTCCTAACAAGTGGAATCAATGTGCCTCCTTTGGTGCTGAAAAATTAGCCTAGTTTAAAATTCTGAACATGCCCAAAACAATCTTCTAATGAATATGAAAATTATATGATAAGACTCTTGCATATAGACTAATTTTATATATTATTCAAATCCTTGCTCAGCTCAAATTCCTCACACTCTCATCAGGCTTCGTTTGCTTTTCCACAACTGCTCTCAGAAGCTGGGGGACCCAAACTGGAACATTTAATGATGGCCAAGACAGAACTACACAAATCTTATTTCCTGTTATAAAAACACTGAGTAGGAAGAAGATCACATGTACATTTATAAATCAAGCATCTTTGAGGCACAATGGGCAAGTACATATGGGGGACAGCAAAGAGACTCTGTAGTCTTACAACACAAGAACAAGATGTCTCTCTTGACTTGTGCAGGAATTTCTTCTTTCATGTACCCTGTCAGCCTGTGAAACCATCTCATTTTCACACCTGGAACAGGACTTTGCAATCTTACTCATTATATTGAAATAAATCTGAGGCAGACTACTAATTAACCCAAGAAAACCTGGCAGAGCTTTATTTCCTCCCTCCGCCTCAGCTCCTTTCCAAGGAAAAGTGAGGATAGAGTGGAAATGTGGATGACCAGAAACTTACTGTAATGCTAGCCTTATGTTCTCTCAACAGCTCATAGCCAACAGCAAAGTGGTTGCTTCCCAGATATGTCATCTCAAACAGTGCAGAGCACTATCGCATAACTGATAAGGATTGGCACTCCACAAGCACTCCTGATCTGTGCTGCCTTAAACAAACCCAGAGCAACAAGTACCCACGACACATATTTCAGCTGCAACGCAACTAAGTCACATTTGGTGGCTAGGAAAAGGAAGAAAACAAACCAGCCAAGATGTGCTCATTACCTGATATACCCTCCACGTACATAAAGATAGCCTGGCAACGTGGGAGACAAGAAACAGGAGTCAAACCAGAATCATCTCCTCAGATGCAATTTCCTTTTGCATCTTTTTTTTTGTTGTTGGTGGTGTTTTTTTGGGTTTTTGGGTTTTTTTTAGCAGTAAGGAGAAGTAATTTGCCTCAAATATTCTGACAGGTCCCAGGGCCACTGTATTTGGCTGGGGCAGAAGACAAGCATGAGTGTCCATATCAACACAAGTTCATTACTTTGCTTTCAGTGAAATTGTAGCCCAATCCCTAGCTGCCTCATTGCTTCGTTTTCAAGGCTATTCAGGTTTTAATGGTATGACTTTTCTATAGCACCTTAATAAATGCGTGCAAGCAAGTCATGCCGTGTGGTGCTCTGTAATATCATGATAAGCTGTTGCAGGAGAAAGAACCCTACTAATGTGCTAATTTTAGCTGTTATGGTACATTAAGCCATTATGGTATAATGCTAACATGAAAAATGTATGCTTGGCTCCCAAACCAATGTATGTACAAGTTAACTAAACACTGTTTTGACATGTAATTTTTCACAGGCAACTTGGCACTTCATTTGTTTGCCTGCTTTCTTAAGCAAAATGTTTTGGACTTGTCTTTGGAAAAAAAATCTTTAAAAAATCACAAACCAGGTTCATTTTTAGTCAGGAAACCCCTTGTGATAGTACTTGCATTCTATATTGACATAATAGCCTATTAAAGACTGTTGCATAGCAAATTAGATTCTGATTACAGGATTTACTAATGCTTCCTAGAAATACAAAAATAACTACACACCATCAGCTTGAAGACATGCAGCACAACTTTCTCTCAGAGTAGAAGATTCTGGATTTACTAAATGGAAAGTAAGCAAAATCCAGACACAGACTCTGATATTATGAGCCTTTGGAAATTCTATGTGCAGAAGAAAGCCATAAAACAGCTTCCAGAATTGGTCTGGGGTACCCTGTACCATTTGCAAGCCTTACTGTCTATATATCACTTCTCTAAGGACAGCCAGAAAAGCAATTCCTGGGCACACAGGAAGGTTTTCAAAGGATGGGTCTAACTTTTTGTTCAGCACAGAAAAGTGGCAAAATAATCTTAAAGGCTACCATGGTGAGGGTTTATTCAATGCTTACCTTATGAGATAGCAGTATCTGGCAACTGGCACTTAGTGCAGGGGAAAAAAACAGTGTTTGTTCCTTCAATATAGTCTCATCAGACTAGTTGATATTGGGATATGTATCACAAAACAACTCATAGTTCTCAATGAAGTATTTTTGTTTCTTTACCTTCAAGTGGAGCCAAGCTACTAAAAAATAAAAATACACCCCAGCAACTATAGCTACATATCTCAATTGCCAAGCAAACTTTGGTAGCAACTTAGTGTAGCAATTGTCTTTTGTCCACAAGCAGTGTTGTTAATAACCTGTTGTGAAAGGGCAGTGCCTCATGAAAATGCTACTGCTGCAAATTAAATTACCTTCTCCTAATCTGAGCCTGCTCACCGTCACCTTATCAAGCTGCCATCTTTTATACAAGCGTGGCCATGGAAATACATCCCCCTTCCAAAGCTGCCTTCAGTTGATATTTTGAGCAATAACAGAGTTTTCCCAAGCTTGAAGTAGCCTGACTAAGCCATACATCCTTATTACCCAATCTGTGGTACAATATTATGTCCTTTCTTGCCACATCCATTGATTTACACATTTGTCCCCTACCAGGTGACAAACTCCACTGTTTCCTCCTAGTCAATGAGAACAAAGCTTTTAGAAGCACTGAAGTATCACAACATTTCCCAGATAGATGTTATTTTTCAACACGTTCTGCAAGCACTCCAGAGACACTGCAAGCAATGACTCAGCTCCAAGACCACCTACACATAACCAGAGGGACAGGACCAAGAGCTACAGAGCAGCATCCAGCAACAGCAGCCTGGGCTTGGGCAATCTGGAGCTGAGCGCTCCTTCCCACTGCCTTATGATTTTCATATGTTGTTATGATGATTACTTTGTGGAGGATGGTCTGGTTGTGGTTTTTTTTTAACTTTATGTTCTTAGTCTGTTTATTGTTCTCCAAGGACAAAGAAGAAATGTTTCCAAGCATACTGAGGAACAATGGCCCAACACTCAGACACATGTTAGGATTCCAGCACACAGCCTGTAAAATGTGCCAGGGCAAAACACTGCTGCTGAGCTCTTTTATCTGAAATAGAGTGAATGACTCTGACCCTGACTCTAAACACTCCACCATGCAAACAACCTCTGCAAGGTGATGAGAAGTCAGTGCTCAAGAAACAAAGTTTTAACTAGAACGTTAGTGTTTCCTACTTGTCATTTTAACCAATTCTTAGTTGCATTCGAAAGCAAACATCAAGGTTTGACATTTCTTTGTCAATATGGGTGAGCAGAATCTTTCAATTAATTTAATTGGTTAGCCAGTATAACAAAATCAAATAAACTGGTTTATTCTCTTCCTCACTGGTACCCTGCAGCAGATGGTTTAGAAAAGCTATTTAGTTAAAATAACCCCACTGATTTCACATTCTGTTTACAACTTGCATATGGCAAGATGAGCACCTCACCTTATGAACTTCCAATCATGCTGTGTGGGTCAAAACAAGGGCAGTTTGCTTTCACCAAAACTCATCCCTTCCATCTCTACAATATACAGAATATTTTGGGCTCCTTTATGCTGAGAGGTAGCCAAGTGCCCTTCTCTCTAACTGCAATGCAATGCAAGCAATATTGACCTTTGCAACAACTGAGCCTAACTAAGGGCTGTTCAAAATCACAGTCTTGTCTGCATCTACCTTTTCCTGAGCCCACCCTGATGGTCCTTGTTCCAAACGTGCCTAACAAGGGATAGGGTTCCCCCAGGCAAGCAGCACAAGTTGGCCTCAGCAATGATAAAAATGTCCCTTACCTCCAGTTGCCTCAAGATTTTTGAAGGTAGGCAACTGGGACTGTTCAGCCTGGAGAAAAGGAGACTGAGGGGAAACCTTCTCACTGTTTACAACTACGTGAAATGAGATTGTAGTGAGGTGGGTTCTTGGCCTGTTCTCCTAAGTAGCAAGTGACAGCATGACAGGAAACAGCCTCAGGTTTTGCCAAGGAAGTTTAAGGTTTGACTTCAGAAAAACTGTCTTCACTTTGATTTTACTCCTGGCTATCTGCTGTAGTGGCACACAGAGTCCTACGGACAGTCACGGGCACCTCCTCCATGCAAGAACCCCTCCTGGAGCCTCCCTCGTCCTCCCGTAGAAACAGCCAACAAACTTCTCCACGCCCTTTACAAATCCCTGTGTATTTATGCTCCTAGGGACCCATCCTGCAAGTGTTGTACAGAGGGAGTTTGATCCCATTTGCATAATTCTAAAAATAAAATGATGAAGATGTCGAACAATGGAAAACAAACCAAGCAAAGCAACATGGACAGACCTCAAATGTGTCCTCTGCTGAAATTTGAAAATGGAATAAACAACTCTTCCCCTTTGGTGGCCTATTTTAGTCCCCAGAAGGCCTACTTTCACACTTCAGCTTTCAGTGATAAATGGCAAGGCACAGTAAGTCACATTTTGGATCTCCAGCTGCCTCCCTCCTGTAACAACCATTCCAAACCGCGACGCGGCTTGAAGCAGCACCCACAGCGCGGCTGGGCATGCTGACAAACAGAGGCGCTCGCTTGCTTCCTCCTTTTAGCCTGCGACAGGGCAACTGCTCAGGACAGTGTCTCGGCAGTCACTTTGTAACACCATGCAGAAGGGGAAAAAAAAAAAAAAAAAAAGCACTATGCTGATCATTGCTTACCAACACAGGACTCCCCGGAAAGAGAATAGCTTCCATTGTCATGGAAACCGCTTCTGCACTCACAGTGGTACCACCCTGGGAGGTTAACACAGCGTGAATGGTTGTGACACTCAATGATCCCCTCTGCACACTCATCAATATCTGCCTCAGAGAAAAACACAAGCCAGCCAGGAAATTAATTTCCTTTGACATCAATGCTTTAGGTTTGATGTTTTTTGTTGTTGTTGTTTGTTTGGGGTTTTTTTTAGTTTAGTATTTTGGTTTGGGTGGATTTTGTTGTTGTTGTTGTTGTTTTGGTTTGTCTTTTGTTTGTTTGGTTTTTTATGATTTTTTTTTTTCAATCGTCCTTTAAGAGATGGATGATGGTTTATTACATTTCCAAACAACAAACACTTAAAACATGACTCACATAGCAACAATCAAAAGAGCAATGATGCATCATGGAATCTGATATATACAAGACATTCATTTGTACCACGATTGGGTTTAAAACACAAAGCAAACATGCACATTTCTTTGGTCTTGAACTCAGGAGTTGCATTTGCCCGTGCATATGAAACACTGCACAGCAGGTTCTCCTCTGAAAGGGTAACTGCAGCAAGACTTCTGCTTTACAAACTGCACGTCCCAGAACACCTTGGAAAGCAGGAGCATTGTCTTCAGGATTTGGGCTTCTGGCGTTCAGCTGCGACGCTGGCAGCTATCCGGCACTTAGGGTGCTCAGAGCACTTTGCAAACAATAGTTAAACCTCTTTTGTTTGTGCGACCAAATTAAATACCTAGCACATGTATAACAATGTGTGACAAAAGGGAAAAGGAGCCCCCGTTTCAGCTGCAATAAAATATTTAGCTGGAAAAGAGAGACAGCGAGTCTGAAGCAATGGCAAGGCACAGCAAGATGAAAACCCTGCTGAGTTGCAATGAATGTGCTTGTTTTATACAGGAGTTTTTACAATTCCTGTACCGTGGTTAATAGAGACCTCGTAATTGCCAGTAACCTTGGTTAATCACGGTTGGCACCTGGCTGCTTCTCCCCTTTGAGCATTTTTTCAGCAAATTTTGTAGGGTTGTAATTAAAATTAGCAAATTAATTGTATGTTAACCTTGCGGTAAGTTAAGAAGCTATTATGTTTTTGTCCTCTATTAAGCTCAAGGGTGGGGTTTTTTTCTTTCTTTTTTTCTTTTTTCTTTTTTTTTTTTTTAAATCTTGGGCAGTTTTCAATCAATTAAAGTGAATCTCAAATTATTCACTAATAATTCGCCCCTTTCACCCATTAAGATATTTTCTCTTGACAACCAGCACATTTAAAAACAGGCATTAAATTGCGTATGGCAAACGCACGCATTTGGGGAAAACAGGTTCTGAAACAGCATTTAGTTCTAGCAAGGATCAAAGCAGAAATATCTCATGGTCCTGATGCAAGAGTGAGGAAAGGTTATTAAGTAACCACAGAGCACAGCTTTTATCTCAATTTACAGAATACACAGACCAACAACATGGTTTCGTGGACTGCGGTGGAGTCCTGTTGATGTACACTGAATTGATTTGAACCAAGCATCCTTCAATACAATTCCATTTTCTGCCAGCTCACAAGCAATATCACAGGAAAGCTCGATTTCTCCTCATTTGAGTAACAATATTTATTCTTGTTGAAATATAGCTGAGAGACCTAAACAAATCCCCTTCTCCAGCTTCGTGTTCACCTTCAGCCAAGAATAAAGCAAGTTATCTACATAACAGGGTTATAGCCACTGCTTGTTTCTAGATTTATTCAGCTTCTATCTAACAATGAAGTCAATGCTTTAATGCTTTAAAATCTGTCACTGCTGCCACCTTTTCTGTACTTTTTATTTTGTAGAAGCTAATTTTGGTGTAAAACACTGCACAAATCTAGCTGTCCATCAATGACTACTGCTTGCAAACTCAGACACTTTCAATTCATTACAGCAAATGGAATTTATAACCATGATCTTTTCACATGTCAAGGCTGATGGAACAAGTTTAATCCTATTTGGAAAGTGAATGACTTTACCATTGCAGGTCAACTGCAAATGAATCTTTCTTCTTGCTTTCTTCTCATTCCCAGTGCTGAATCAGGGAACGTTCCTGTTTAAAGATTGCTTCCCTGGGTCAGACCTGTAGTGGACCTCTATTCATTCCATTTTACACTTTTAATTTACAAAACTGATAGAGTTTTCCTAAAGTTCCTTTCTAAACTTGCACCCTTTTGAAAGTCTATTTGGTTTCAGCTTAGGGTGTAGGACACTAACTGACTGGTAGATGACTTTTAGAAAGCTTGTGTGCTGGGACACCAAATCTAAGCAGCAGCTGACTTGACAGGAGAAGAGTATCAGTGTATGAGACTCTGTAGATTGTGTCAGGAAGTAAAATAATACATAGAACTACCTCAAGACTGCATGGCTTTACTTTGGCAGTGCCTTAACTGGCTATAGCTTCTGTCCACTGATGTTTAGGGAGACACAAGCCAACTTCTTCAACGAGGAGAGCCTAGAGAATGAGATTCAATTTCGGTTGCATGGATTCTTCTTTTACTTTGCTCTCCTCCATAACCCAGTAGAGTAACACCAGCCACAGGGAAAGAAAAGGAGGTGCTCTATAGGCTGCCTTGAGAAAATCTGCCTCAAAAGACATCACTGAGGCATAAGTAACTAGAGGAAAAAAAAACCCTCCAAGCTCTGCTCTCTACCACTGTATCTCCTTTATCAGAGCTATTTCTAGCTCAAAGGAGGCGCCCTGCTCCTCTCCTCTCCAGGTTAAGCCCAGCAATCCTCCTTGCTCCCCAGTCCAGCCTCCTACTGCATGTCTCTGTGTGTGTGCATGCCAGACATGGGCTGGGCATGTGGGGAGGCAAAGCAGTCCTTCTCCTTCTGCAGCAACACCATGTAAGACAGTATGTACGGAGAGTTGTAGGAACAGGGAAAACCACCAGCAACTTCTCTAATACATTGCAGTTTCTTATTTCCGTGTTTTAAATGATGTACATAATATTTTCTCCCCTTTTAGTCTTTACAATTAGGTCTGCAAACTTCTCCTGTGATCCTGTGCATTATCTGTACCCCATGAGTAAACATTTCTGCAGGTATAGCTAAATATTAGGGATTTGGTTTAGAAGTTCAGAATGATTTAAAATGTTTGTAATACCAAGAGAAAACTGCAAATAACAGCTTTATAAACTAGAGTGGCTTATACTGTGACGCTACTTAGTTCACTTAATAGATGATTTCCATCTGAATGTAGCATAGCTTTCAAAAGTACTGGGTTTTTGGAGGATTTTTTTTTCTGCTAAGGAAGCTGTTGTTACATATAATGGCTAGTTCAGGGAATTGGAATCAATTCACCTTTCCTCATCATTGCTTTTCCATTGTTAGATCACAGCACTGTATTTGCATACTTGCCTCAAGATTAATATCTTTCTATCTAAGTCTGGGTTGGGATTTTGCTATAAAATTCGAGCTCTATATGCACTATTTGTGTCTGTGTGTTCTGTGTGAGCAGATGCTTTCCCAGAACACACTAGATAGATCTTCTTCATAAAAGTTACGGTAAACTGAAATGAAAGTGTATATCTCTGACCTGAGAGGGAAAGCAGTACAGAACTTACAATCACTCTCCTAAGGAACACAGGAAAACCTGTTTAAAAACTGGGTGGACATTTTTTTGCTGTGTTCTCATGCTTTAGGTCTTGCCTATGCCCAGGGCTCCTGGGAGCAGGGCTCTAGGCTCTGCCTTCCCTCAGCATCGCAGCATCCCACCATGGATGGAGGAGCCTGGGTCTTTGCAAGCACATCTGCATCTTGTTACCCTACATGGCTAAACCATGCTCACAGAAGTCAGAGCAAACACATTCACTGACTCACAAATTAGTATGGGCTTTCTGCATGCCTGCTACAGTAGCTAGCCAGTCCAAACCAGAGTGCTTTTGAGCAGTAGCCTGTTTAATATCTCCTTGGGACCTGAACATTTGCTTTAACCTTAATTTGCCTCTGCAGTCTTTGGCTAAATACCTGCATTACCTTTGCATTAAATGTACTATTTTTTTGTTTCTAGCTGTAATTCAACATAAGGCCCCATGGAACTATTTTTGCAGTGTTTTCATTCAAGCCCTCTCACAATGTCCCTGTAAAAGGAGACTCTGTACAGACCGTTCCATTGCCTGCTTTTACTCCACTCGGTTATTTAACTGTCATTAGTGCAGAATTGTTAATGGATCTGGCAACACTCCACTATAATGGCTTTGCAAAACCTCAAAAATGGCACATTTCTGTGTTGCAGAATAAAGGCACCAGTTGGTTTTGAATAAGCTCTTGCAGGATGTTAATCCTGTCCTTTAAGGACAGGTCTGTAATTTTTACTTTTAGCATCCCAACTTCTTGCATTATTCATAAAGGTATTTATGCAGACAAGATAAATAGGATAATTTACCTCAAAATAAAACACAATGGCTTCAGAACCCAGTGAAAAAGTAAAATTAAAATAATTCAATCTTTCCTAATGCCTCATCACATTTAAGTCACTGTGTGATAATACTGAAAGGGAAACTGTTCAGTGTCATGTAATAGCTAGCAATCTACACTTTCAATGAGACAGAAGGGGTTTATTATAAAAGTGTCTGTTCATCAAACTCCTACTGTGCTCTTTTTCATGCAAAAAAAACCCCAAAACCCCACATATATAGAAGATCCTTATCTTTAACTCTCTGTTGATCAGGAGACCTCTAAGAGAAGTGGCACATACTAGCAAGAAATGATCACACTGGTCTCAAGCTTCTCAAATTAAAATTGCACCCTGACAGTTAGCTCCAGAGCATTACAGCTTTGTTTGCCACCTTGGACCAATTTCCTTCAGCACAAAAATACCACAAAATATTCAGCCAGCAAAGCAAGGTCTAAGTTCTATGTAAAATAGAGCCTTTGCTCATCTTCTGCTCTTGCGTGAGCCTCACTTCCAGGAGACAGCGGCAGCAAGAAAGGGCTGCTGCTGACAGCACTGTGCAAACAGCTTCCCCGCTGCAAAGGCCTCGTTCCACTACTTCAAACAAACCCTGAATGCAAAGACAACTACTTTGGATGAGCAGAGATGAAAAATTGTCTCTCTGAAAAAAAAAAAACCAAAACAACAAACTAAACCATCTCCCCACCTGCCTACCTTTATGTCAAAATCAGTTGATGCAAGCAAATAATAATTCTGCTGGTTTACATAAACTTCTGTAAAGGCTGAATTTTATCCTTCAGTGTGAACTCTTCTGCTGGCTCCACTACCATGTCTCTACTTTAGCTCTGACAATACACTACAGTTATCTAGAAGGGCCAGCACTTATTTTTAAACATATGCAATACAGAGCTGAAATACATCAACAACAGCCACCAGTGAAGTCTGACGGGTTTTCCCAGTTCAAAGTAGGAGAGGCTACAGCATTCTGACCCTGCCACCACTCTACAGTCCAACATGTCTGGAATACCTACAGCACCAGCACAGCCATTTTGCTATTAAACAAATCCTGATTTAGAATCATGGAATCATTCAGCTTGGAAAAGACCCTGGAGATGATCAGGTCCAACCATTAGCCCTACTCTACCCAGTTCACCACTAAACCATATCGATAAGTACCAGGATCACAGGATGTTAGGGGTTGGAAGGGACCAAAGAGATTATCAAATCCAACCTCTCTGCCAGAGCAGGACCAGACAATCTAGCACAGATCACAGAGAAACACATCCAGACATGCCTTGAATGGCTCCAGAGAAGGATACTCTACAACCTCTCTGGGGAGCCTGTAACCACATCTAAACAACCTTTACAGACCTCCAGGGATCGTGGCTCCACCACCTCCCTGGGCAACTTGTTCCAGTGCCTCAACACTCTTCTGGTGAAAAACTTCTTTCTAGTATCCAGCCCAAACCTCCCCTGGTGCAGCTTGAGGCTGTTCCCTCTTGTTCTGTCACTAATTACTTGTGAGAAGAGACCAGCACCTACCTCTCCATGTTGTCCTTTCAGGCAGTTGTGGAGGGTGGAAAGGTCTCCTCTTCCTCAAACTAAACAGTCCCAGTTCCCTCAGCTGTTCTCCACCAGACTCATTCCCTAGGCCCTTCACCAGCTTAGTTGCTCTTCTTTGCACCTGCTCCAGCCCCTCAATGTCTTTTAGAAGAACACAGCTAACTATAATTAAGTTAGATTTGAATAACGACTCTTGGCTGTCCCTCAACCTCCTGAGGTCAGTTCATCCTTAAGATTAGAGAGCTGCAAAAATTCAGGAAGGCCAGAAAAGACATCTGCCTGAGCCCTTTCTATTGACATTTTTAATCATCAATTTCTTGTCTTATAGATTTAAGTGTCTTGGGTGATTAAGATTCCCCCTCTCTGTGACTGAAGCCAGTAGCAGGCTCTGAAATAGTTGCTTGGGAAATCATTCCTTGACATTTAGCCTCTTTTTTTAATTACTTCCATTTTAACTCATTAGGAGATTTTGGGCAAACAATCAGCACCAAATAACACATTTCTCTCTCCCCGGCAGTCATGACTGTTTCCACAGACTGATTTTAATTGCATTATATTTATATTGGCCTTTGCAGCTCCTTCTCATGCAGGAACAGTATAGGTTTTGGTGCATTTTCCTGCTTGGAGAAGACAGCACTAAACCACAAAACTTCCAGCTTATTGAGACAGTGAACACACCTCCAATTTCTAATCAACCCCACACAAACAGTTTAATGGTGCAAAATGGCTTTCAGGGCTGGAGGTGTGGCCCCCACTCACTGTGACTAAAGAACATCTGTGATATGCTTTATTGTGTAACTCTGCAGTGGTGTTATGGAGTCTTTCAACCATCTGAAACTCCTGGGTAGATTCTGAATGAGGAGTATAACAATAATAACTGGAGTTACACTCATGTCCAAGTAACAACCCAGACTGCTTGTACTGGCAATTGTTAACTTTTTTTTTTTTAATACATAACATTTAACTTATTAAAGTTCATTTTTAATACACACTCCAAGATGATGTCTTTATCAGTTTAGTGCATGTCTCTCTCACCACCTTCATATTCACCTATGCGTGCCAAACATGCAGAACACTTGGAGCGCACAATCTAAAGGTCCTGGATGGTCCACATCAACATCACTTCTAAATACTGGAGCTGAAATAAGAGGGGTTTATTCTCGAGTTTAAAGATTGCTGTAAGAAATAAGAATCATAGCCAAACTGCTCAGTGGAAGCATGTCAGGAACGCACTAGGCAGGGTGAAGAACTATTTCAGATTTAGTATTGCATCTGAGCTTCTGTTACAAAGAGGATTTTAACTGTCACTCTTCAAGCCAGAAACTTTACAAACAGGTTAAGTTTCAAACTGAAGCAGATACTTTTTGCTGAATTTGAGGCCTATGGTCACCACAGCTCTCAAATTCCATCACCCCAAAAAGAGCAGAACTGGTAACCCAATGGATATTCTATTTGAGATGTCTTGGAAGACAAGATCAGGCTTGACACAGCTGGCTTGGAGGGAGGTACAGGAACACCAAGCCTGTTTGCAAACTCCAGCCACGGCTGGACTGATGGTTTGCAACTGGAGGACAAAAGTGTATCTTGTTGGCTGTTAGCATCTTGTACCTGCTGGTAATATCCCACAGCTCTCCAGGAATGCTACTCTCATACCTTCTTGATAATATACTTTTGCTAAACATGCCAGGCCACTTCATCAAGACTCTGAATTCATTACTTTTATACCTACTTATGCAGAAATACTGTGTGTGATCTCCATGCTATGTTAAGCCATGTAAGCCAATCTGGTAGTATCTCTGTACAGAAACTCAACTGCAGTCTACTAGAAATGTGGTATTTAATTACTTTGTATCACTTTCTACAGTAGAATAGAGCCATATCTGTTGGAGAGTGGCTTGAGCGCAGGGGTCACCCCAACTATGTACAGCTTGTGGGCCAGCAGAATGATGCTTATTTGGAGGCTGCTAGTGCAGCAGGACTTGGTGTGAGAAAATCTTAACAGTAGCACATTCCGTTTAGAGTGGGCCCCTAGCATACCAATGGTTCAATAAGGGCAGGGTGTCCTTGGATCAAGCTGGAAAGCCCCCGAGCCAACTGATAAGTGATTAGGGAGGATGTTGGTCCCGATGGGAAGAGGAAGCTAGCCAAAAAGCAGAAACCGCAAGTAGGTGTACACATGTAAATTTAACCTTCAGTGCTTTAGCCAATGCGAGAAGTAGTCTGTGCATAACATGAATGCTTAATTTCACCTTCTATATAAGCGCGCGCATGTTACAATAAAATCGTCACTTTTCTATCATCCATATTGGATCGGCGGTGTCCGGGTATTTTGTTTCCTTTCCGCATATATCAGGTGCAATTTACAGGTAATATAACTAAGGCAGACTGATAAAGCAAATTGCCCAAAGGTGCCCAAAGCTAATGTTGAAGAAGCTTCTCAACCTTGTAATTCCATTCTAGTGTCCTCTCATTTAGGTCACTATTTCTCTATTCCCTCTAAATATGTTCTCAAATAACCAGGCTGAGGCAAAACCAATCTTTGCTGCCCCCTCATAATTCATGAACATGGGCTTTATTTTTTAAGAATGTTCAGTATCTTCATCCTTGATTACTAATTCAATTAAATTGTGATCCTGGAGTCGTACCTGCATATATTATACAGGAGCAGCTATTGAGAATATTAGATCTGAGCACTAGCATCAAATGAGAGAACAAGATCAACAGGAGAGGTCTATGGTGTCAATAGACTGTAATCAGTGAAGCCCTCAGCACACACAGGTATACTTTTACACAGCTAGAATTATGTAGATTAAAAAAAAACAACAATGTTTCAAATCCATCCTTAACAGCACAGTATTCCTGTGCACAAAGCTGCTTCAAGCCGTTCAAAGTATAACTGCTCAAAGTCCAGATCCATTTAATTTATAATCACTGGCAAGAGCAAACTAAGAACACCTTAGAGCTTGCAGAGTTACATGTTCAGAAAATCCCTGTGCCAAAATACATTCAATAGTTGATGAAAAGGTTAGTGTATTAACCAGCTGCTGGGGGCCAATGAACTGGAAAGCAGCTTGGCAGAAGGAGGTGGGGGTCCTGGTGGACACCAAGCTGAAGGCAAATGAAATCTTTGGCTGCATTAGGCAAAGTGTTGTTAGTAGATTGAGGGAGGTGATCCTTCCAACCTAGTTGATTCTATGATTCCCCTCTACTCAGTGCTAAGGAGGTGCAACTGGAGTGTTGGCTCCATTCTCTATCGCTCCAGCACGTGAGGGATGTGGTCATATTGAGGAGAGTTCAACAAAGACCCTCAAGCCTGAAGGTCTGGAGTATGTCACATATGAGACAGGTTGGGAGCACCAGGATCCTCTAGCCTAGAGAGGAGAAGGCTCCAAATATTACCAACACATACAACTACCTGCAGAGAAGCTGCAGAGAGGAGAGAGCCAGGCTCTTTCCAGTAGTGCCCCCTGCCAGAATCACCAGCACCACAAGCAGTGGGCACAAACTGAGGCACACAATGTTCTATCTCAACATCAGGAAACATTTTCTCAGTGTGAGAGTGACTGAGCAGTGGCACTGGTTGCCAAGGAACATTGTGGAGACTTCATTCTCAGGATATTCAAAAGCCATCTGGACACATTCTGGGCAACAGACTGTAGGTGACCTTGCCTGAGCAGCACGATTGGGCAAGAGGACTTCCAGAGGTCCCTTCCAACCTCAACCATCCTGTCAGTCTGTGATCCTCTCTCAGAAGGAGCTCTCACTCCAACAAAGTCTGCTAAGGTAAACTGGATCCAGGCTGCAAATTGGTTCAACAGAGCTGCAAAGGATGGATATAAGCTCTTATAAACCAGGACAGTGACTATGGGCAATCTCTACCCAATTCACCATCTGTCTGCAATCACAGAATGTCAGGGACTGGAAGAGACCTCAAAAGATCATCTAGTCCAACCCCCCCTGCCAGAGCAGGATCCAGTGCACTGCACAAAAAGAATCATTTGGATGACAGTGGCTCATTGTGTAAAAGTTTCACTCATGACCCTTAGCATTATTATCCACTGCTAGCAGCCTGCTTCACACACAGCCTTTAGGTACAAAGCATAACCAAAGTATCACTCTGTCTACCACTTGAGATGCTGAAGTCCCAGCAATAGCCTATTGTCTTAGCTAGCACATCCTGGGACAGAGAAGGAATGTTCACTACTGTACATTCCTCGGTGATCTGCTTCAACCAATTTGCAAATGACCTACATGATGAGTCCCCCTCTACTTCACTGGGCAAATGACATCGCAGCCCAACAGCCTGCAATGTTACAAAGCTCTTTTGACTAGTTTGAGCCTTTACATGTGGTTCAGACAATACCACAAGTGAAAACAGTTTCACTGCTAACAGGAGGCAGCAGCTGATGAAGGAATGATAAAAAGTACATTTTCTTCACTGTGGCTGGGGTGGGTGAGTGCTGGTGATGCTCCTTGAGATTCCCATGCATGGCACGTTAACGAAGGGCAAGGGAAGCAAAGAGAAATTGCAGGTTCAAATTATAATAGTGTGCACGCCCTGTAGCACCCCTGAGAGTTTAATAATAATGGGGAATATTCTCAATTAGTGGGTTTTTTGTTGGTTTTTTTTTAATCTTGAAATGATTAACAGCTTCAGAAAAGCATTTTCATTCATACAGTAATAAATTCTCCCAAGGAAACAAATCTCCAAACAAGCAGCGTAAAAAGAGCTCTTGAGATCGTAAGCGGAGTCATGTAAACCTCTCTGCATCCTTAATTAGGGAAGAAAATAGTTCAGGAAGTGCTGATCAATTGGATGCATATTTTTGGAGAATATATGAACAGTTTGATAAAGATGATGACATTTGAGGTGGGTATCCCACACAGCATACATGGGTTGCAACTGCTTTCCTTCCATGAAGGAAGCTCATCCACCTTGGAAAATAAGAAGGGTATACAAGTGACCCCAGACCTGTCAAATGACAAGAGGCTGTAAGGGCTGCTTAAGAAGAGAAATCATCACCATAGAATGGCCTAGGTTGGAAGGCACCTCAGAGATCATCTACTCCAACCTCCCTACCTTGGGCAGGAACACCTCTCAACTAGACCTGGCTGTTCAAGGTCTCATCCACAGCCTCCCTGGACAGCCTATTCCAGAGTTTCACCACCCTCATACTGAAGAGCTCCTTCCTAAGATCCAGTCTAAACCTACTCTCCTTCAGCTTGAAACCATTCCTGCTTGTCCTGTCTGTAAACACCCTTATGACTGCTGGTTGTGGCTGCTCCCTCCCTGGATGTGTTCAAGGCCAGGCTGGATGAGGTCTTGAGCAACCTTATCTAGTGGGAGGTGTCTCTGCCTATGGCAGGGGGTTGGAACTGGATGATCTTTGAGGTCTCTTCCAACCTAAACCATTCTATCATTCTATAACAAGTATCTCTCCAGCCCTCCTATAGGATGCCTTCAGGTATTAGAAGGCAGCTCTAAGGTCCCCCTAGAGTCTTCTCCTTCAGGCTGAACAAGCCCAGCTCCTTCAGCCTGTCCTCATAGTAGAGGTGTTCCAGAACTTGGATCATTTTGTGGCCCTCCTCTGGACCCACTCCATCAGGTCCATGTCCTTCTTCCGCTGGGAACACTAGAACTGGACACAGTATTTGAGGTGGGGTCTCAAAAGAACACATTAAAGGGGAAGAAACTTCCTTGCCCTGCTGGCCACATTCATTGATGCAGCCTAAGATATGATTTCCCTTTGGGGCTGCATAACACATCTTAAAACTGTAAACACTTCTATGCATTTTCAATCAAGTTAGAAAATTCTAAATTCTTGGCCTACATTAAAATGAAATACAATAATCACAAATCTTAAAACCCATCTTAAAGTGAACTTCCAATTTTACAGGCAGTCCTAAACATAACTAAAGGGAATGAAATATACCAGCAGGTATGAAAACGCAGTGTGGCATCCAGTAAACACTTCCAGCTGAAAAGCTCAACAAATATTGAGGACTAAACACTTCAGTCATTATTGTCACCCTTCTCCTTAAACACTGCAGTGAGCATTTCCAAGTAAATAAGCAATGACTCCTCCTTTAGCATAAAATGTGCACTCTGAAAGCACACACACTCTCTCTCTCTCTTTCTCTCTCATTTTTTAATTAAGACTGAATTTTTAACTCCACTAAACCATTAGTTGCAGACTTTGATCAGACCCTAGTTTTCCCAGCCTGGGTGCTGCTTCAGACATCAATAATTCCAATTAAACCAACTCTGAGATATGACTACATCATTTCACTAAGCAATTAAAAATGTGCAACTGAAATAAGTAGAAAATCCTGAAAGAAAAGCCAGGGGACTCATCAAATGTTAATAGTAGGAATAATAATAATAATAAATACATTGCACTTCTGTATCCTCTTTCATCCTGTGATCTCAAAATACTTCTCAAACTTTATAATATTTTGCAAATATTACAATACTTTGACAAGACAAAAAAAAAAAAAAATTAAACCAAACCAAACAAAAAAGGGGGAGGGAAGGAAAGAGAAAAAAAAATTAAAAAGAAAGAAAACCTTTGTTCATTTGGTTATCTGAAAGAGGTTTGATTATTTGGGATGAAGATCCACTCATCACTGCTTATTTCATAAATAAAGCCTCCACTCATTCAAAATCATGTTTCATTGAATCATGGAATGGTTTGGGTTGGAAGGGACCTCCAAAGCTCACCCAGAGCATCTTGCTTGCAGACTTCTCCAGCCTCATCTTGAAGATCTCCAGGGATGGGGCCTCAATCACCTCCCTGGGCAACTTGTTGCAGTGTTCCACCACCCTCATGGTGCAGAACTTGTTCCTCACATCCAATCTAAGTCTGCTCTCCTCTAATCTCAAACCATTGTCCCCCATCCTTTCCCTGCAGGCCTTTGCAAACAGTCCCTCTGCAGCTTTCTCGTAGCTCTCCTCAGGTACTGGCAGGCTGCTGTTAGGTGTCCCCAGAGCCTTCTCTTCTGCAGCCTAAACACCCCCAGCTCTCTCAGCCTGTCCTCATAGCAGAGGTGTTCCAGCCCCTGATCATCTTCATGTCCCTCCTCTGGGCCCTTTCCATCCATGTCCGTATCCTTCCTGTGTTGAGGGCCCCAGAGCTAGCTGCAGTACTCCAGTATCCAAGCTGGTCTTGTGCCTCTCATATTAATTAATTAAATCAGTTTTATAGATAAGATGAATGTATTTTTTTTTTTTAGCAGCATTCTCACAGCTGGGAGTTTCTCATAACAGCTGATTCTCCTGTTGACTACCAGAAGGGAATTTACTCTCTTAAAATGCACTAACCTAATACAACTGCTCTGCAGAAACATACCTGCAGAAGCTGGCACTTAACGCTGGATTTTATTGCACTAGAAGGAGCATTCTGCACTTTGTAAAATCTCAGACAGCTACAGGATCTAAATATTAGTGCTTGGGATTTCTGGGTGGTTCCAAAGACTCAGTAAATCTCCCTGGATGAGTAAATTGTGGATTAGAAACAACAACTACCTGGGGTTTAATGCTGGTGTTGCTATTGCCCTTGCATTTGCTATTGAAAAGTTTCTCTATGTTTCCATTTATATGCCAGGGAAGCTTTTTATACTCCAGAAGCCTTTAGCAGCTCTTCAGTATACATTTCAGAGAGCATGCAGGTGACTGAGTGAGCATGCAGAATGCAGTCCTTTTGCAAAGAGGTTTTACGTGTCTGTACCTGTGTATGCTGTCTGCAGAGCTGCAGGAGCAGTGAAAGGAAGGTGAGCCGTGGCACACAGGATACCAGGACATCAGGGATCCAGAAAAGTCAGCAGCTCTGAAAAAAACTATCCTGTGTCTGCCTACGCATCTAGAAGGAAGGCTACTGCTTGTGGGAGGGGGAATAAAATCTAAGTCACTGAAAACAGAGCACTTACACTGTCCCTTCAGATATTTCTCTTCACCCTGAAGGGACATTGTGGAGAGGCTGCTGCTGAGCTCTTATCATAGTTCACTGCAGACAGAACAAGGGGGAATGGCCTCAAGCTGAGGCTGGGGAGGTTTAGATTGGACATTAGGAAAAAAGTTTTTCCTGGAGAGAGTGGTGAGGGACTGGAATGAGCTGCTCAGGGAGGTGGTGGAGTCATCCACCCTGGAAGTGTTTAAGGGTCATTTGGATGTGGTGCTTGGGGATGTGGTTCTAGGTTGGACTTGGTGGTTCTGAGGGGCTTTGCCAACATGGATGTTTCTGTGTACTCTCACCCAAGAACCACATAATATTTTGCTGAAGACTGTAGTCTCCATCAGGTACATTAGATCCAGAACAAGGACTAGATGAGGTGAGCTGCTCCAGGCAATATGACAACTGAGACTCATGCTACAACTAAGGACAAGGGCAGTGGTGGGGTGGCCACAATCACCAGAGGATATGAGCAAGAGAAGAGCTGTAGGGGAAACTTTTCCACAGTAAGACATATGACCAGGAAACAGCAACAGGCAGTGGGAATTATTCTCAGGGCCACATGAAAGCACTTAATATGTCACAGTCTGCAAGCTTTAGATCACCTGAGAGTCAGCAAGACAAATGCTTACTGCCTGACAGTGACTGAGGCTCTACAATAGATGAACACCAGGAGTTAGTAAAGCACATCACACACCACTGCCAAAGAACCTGGGACCACCAAAACAGAACATAAACTATCTGCCTTTCTAGAAGGAGGTTTTCACAGCTATGCTGCTTGTGAAATACAGCAAATTGTGAGATGCACATTCCACTTGGTTCTTAACCTGTGTCAGCTTAAAAACCCTAGAGTCTGATTTATTCAGTGCAGCAAGAAAAGACGCTTCTGCTGCTCCTCCTCCTTCAGTTACATAAGGCAGCACCCCGAAATTTACCAGCCTTTGAGATGCAAATCCTATTTGCTTCAACCTGAAGTCAAAAGAGCTACCACTTTTCTTAAGAGGGCGTCATTTACTATGCTCCTTGGGACATTTTCTTGGCAAAACTTTATTGAATAACGGAAATTTCAGCCTCTGGCCTCAAAGATTTTCAGTTGCTAAAATAATTTCCCTTCAAACCACATCACAGCCTTCTCCAGGCTGAACAACTGAATGCTCCTCAACCCCCCCTGCAAAGGGTAAGTGTTCCAGCTCCAATCATCCTGATGCCTTTCTGGTCAGCAAGCTAAGGGTTACTGAGGTTTTCTTTATTTTAGAGGGGGGACAAAACAGAACCCAATATTCCAGATGTGGCCTCACAAGTAGCGAGTTAAGGAGGATAACCACGAGCCTCCAGCTCCTGGCTGTAGTCCTATCAATACAGCCCTGGCTTCAAAAGTTGTTCCTTCTGGGTCAGCTACAGTTGACCACGGGGTGGACTGACTCCCTCTGATATTCTCCAAGCAGCTATCTCCTCTGTGTCCACAGCAGGTAGTTTAAAGCTCTGTTTCATGCTTCCTTCTCCTTTCTCTGCTTGTTGCTAAGTGGACACTGGCATCCTGTTTAGATGGGCCCTCTTGAGACACTTTTGCACTAGCAGCAATAATAACTCCATCAGACCACATCAGCTGCGAGGATGGGCTCCACAGGACCAATGTGGAGGTCATTTGCTCAGCAAGCTGATGATGAATTTGAGGAGATCATCTTCAGGGCAGTGCTGTTTGTCTGGCCTGTAGGTAAGTAAGCTACTGGGGCTGTTTTATCCACTTTAATGGTCCAGTGGGAGACATCAAACGGAGGAAACAGTTTGAAAGATATGAAAACAGTGCTTCCAACAATGCTTTAAGAGAGATATATTTTACAATAAGCTCTTGCCTGCTTTTATTGCTCTTTTATACATTTTTATACCTTCCTGCTTTCTTCTTCTTCCTCCCCCCTCTCTCCTCCTACCCTTTTATTCTGGTGCAAAGAAAAGTTGTTAAAGCTGCCAGTCTTAGTACAAAGAAGCATTTGATAACTGAGTTGCACAACAGCTTCCTTTTTGTTGGACACAATTCCAAGATTTCTCCCAGGTAGACTGTTCTTTAGTTGCTCTATTCCAGAAAAGTACTCCTATGAGGACAGGCTGAGGGAGCTGGGGCTGTCCAACCTGGGGAACAGAAGGATCCAGGGAGACCTAACACAGGCCTTTCAGTGCTTGAAGGGAGCCTGCAAGAAGGCTGAAGAGGGATTGTTTCCAAACGGCTGCAGGGAGAGGACATGGGACAGTGGCTTGGAATTAGAGTTGGGACAAGTCCAGAGGAGGTCATGAAGATGCTCAGAGCAGGACAGGCTGAGAGAGTTGGGGCTCTGCAGCCTGGAGAAGGCTTCCAGGAGACCTTGGAGTAACCTTCCAGTATCTGAAAGGGGCCACAGGAGGGCTGGGGAGGGACTATTGACATGGGCTTGTAATGACAGGATGAGGAGGGATGGGTTTAAACTGGCAGAGGGGAGATTGAAACTGGATGTTAGGAAGAGGTTGTTTGCAGTGAGGGTGGTGAGACACTGGCACAGGTTGCCCAGGGAGGCGGTGGAGAACAGAATCACCTAATGGAGTCTTTGATCCCATTCTGTGCTTCTGTGCTCCACAACCTTCCTGGAGGTGTTCAAGGCCAGGTTGTTTGAGACCTTGAGTGGCCTGTTCTAGTGGTAGGTGTCCCTGACTAGGATGAGCTTTGAGGTGTCTTCCAAGCTAAACCATTTTATGATTCTGTGAAAAGCAGATTTAGACTGGATGTCAGGAACAAGTGGTGGAGCACTGCAACAGGTTGCCCAAGGAGGTAGCTAAGGCCCCATCCCTGGAGATATTCAAGGTCAGGCTTAACAAGGCTCAGAGCAACCTGCTCTAGTGGAGGATGTTCCTGCTGGCTGCAGGGGGGTTGGACTGGATGACCTTTAGGAGGTCACTTCCAACCCAAGCCATTCTAAGATTCTCCCAAAGCCAAAGCAACCTGCACATGTCCTGCTGGCAAATGTGTGCACAAGTTCTGTGCCTGCCCACAGATGCCAGTGACCACTTGAACTTTGCTACAATACTTCTTTTTAAAGCACCTCCACAGCAGAATTTTTCAGCCTGAGCACTCATAACACATTTCTGCATTTCTGAGATGAGACCTGCCTCTTCTGAACTGCTTTAGTAGCTTTCATATTTTATAACCTTTCTCATCAAATTTTAAATTTTTACCTTCATTTATATCGCTTTTAGTCAAAAATGCCTCTTTAAAAAGTGTTAGAATTACACCAAAGGCATAAGCCAAGAATGGGGCTTCCTGGGGAGAACTGAATATTGATGTATTTATTTTTCAGGTTAACTGTGACTCTTAATGACAAAATATATAAAAATAAACACATAAAAATTGCTTCCTCCATTAAAAACCATTCAAAATAGTAAACAGTGTACAAGAAATCACTTTACCAATCTCTGCCAGCCCTGGAGCTATCCACAGCAACTATTTCATAGCATATAGTTATGCAGGCAAGGACAGAGAGAGTGTCCTTGACCACAGACATTAGATTTACTTTGTGAAGTGTAATTTTCCAGAGAGGAATTTTTCAAGACCCCTACCCTGCCTGTGTCAATACCGTAGGCCATGCTGCAGTGAAAAATAGTTCAGCTTCCCATCTCACATCTGCTGTGCTTCCACCTTAGCACAGCAACTGCAAAGGTGCTGCGTCCCTTCATGCTTCACCTTCACGGAAAGCTTTCCATGAAGCTGTCAGGAAGCAGACATGATGCCTTAGCTGGAGCACTACCTTCCAAACATTGGGTGACATGCAAAATAATTTAAAAATCGAGATGGAAAACTTAACTATGAATGAAACCACATTCCTGTTTTTCTGGAGTTTGGTTTGTTGGGTTTTTTCCCTTCATTTTTTTAACTACAACAAAACCTGTCCTGTTTATTGCAAAGGAGCAGATCAGCACTTAGATCAAAGCATCTGCTAGCTGTGTTGTACTGAAACTCAGCAGTCTAACTGGTTCACTGCAGCAGTAATATGAGCAATGCTTTGATGTACACCTGTGTGTGTAAAGCACTTTAGTCGTTACTTAGTAGCTACCCACAATATTTTAGAACTAGATTACCCAAAGTGTAAGATCACATTAGGAAATGTCAGTGGAAGTGCCCCCTTTCACTACGCTGCTGTTCCTGACATGTTATTAAGCAAGATGGAAATGAACACTGAAGCAACCTTTTGAGACTCAGGCATTTCCTGTGTGGAAAGGTATTTGGAGCATCCATCAGAGCACATCCTGCAAGGGACCAATGACAGGCCTAAAGAATACCACTCAGGTACCCTCTGATTAAATTAGAGTCAAAGGACATGCACATCCTGAGCCAAACATCAGTGAATGCAAGGAAAAGTGCATAAAGAATTGGCCTAGAGCCTGTCCCCAAATGCAACCATCAGTAAGATCTTCCACTCTCGGTAAACAGTGTCCCCAGCAGTTAACATCAAATCAGAGGACAGTTTGGGTTGGAAGGGACCTTTAAAGGTCACCTAGTCCAACATCCCTGCAGTGAGCAGGGACATCTTCAACTAGATCAGGCTGCTCATGCCTGATACTATTTCAAGTTCTGTACTTACAAAAGCTTACACAAACCCACGGATCCAAACTGCCTCACTGGACAGCAGACACCTGTCTCTTGTCACAGCCTCTGCTCCCCAGCACAAGAGCAGCTCCTGCATCTCTAAGGGAAGACAGCACACTGCTCCTGGAGCACTGTACTTGTTGCCAGTCCTTCCCAGCTCTGGAAGGCAATTAGCCTTGCCACTGCACTCAAGGACAGCACATGCATTCCACTCCGGCGGGATGCAGAAAAGGAAATCGAAATGTTCACCTGAGCAGCAGTCAGCCTCGCGTCTCAGGAGAACAATTACCAACACTGCTCTGCCAGGTACCACTGCAACCTCTTCTTCTCTGTGTGTGCAACATGTTAGAAAGCCAATCTCAGGCTGCACATTCGCAGTCTTGAAGATGTAATTAAAAATAAATCCAATCTCATAATAATTGTCCTAATTTTTTTACTACTGCTCTGTAGTTCTAATGCAATAGTTTCGAGTAAGGGGGAGCGGAGCCTGTCATTGTTTTAGCTCTACAGAGGAGGCAGCTCTGAAACAGTGGAGAAACACAGCCCATGATGCCAGTTGCTCCTTTTAGCTCAGAACAGTTTTTGTCATTTCCAAGAAAACTGAAGCAAACTTTCATGTGCAATTAGCCCATTGGATTGCTAATTATCCTTATTATTAGTCACCAGCTTATTCGTCTACACTGCTCTTTTTAGCAAAGCACCATATATTCTTCTTTTCCTTTTAGAAGTCCCCTTCAGCAATACAGACCATAAAATCCTGCCTCTTAAACAGCATAATGCTATTATTTTCTTTTTTTTTTTTCCTTCTCTCTAAGGCTTGTGGTCATCATTGATGTAATTGTCTACCAATTGCTATATTGATAATGAGGGATGATTTACTGACATGCATTAGCCAGAGGGCAGCAAAACAGTTGTCTGTTTCAAGTGCTTATTGAAAATATATCTGAAGAGTATCACAGAATGTTAGGGGTTGGAAGGGGCCTTCAGAGATCATTGAGTCAAAACCCCCCCCCCGCCAAAGCAGGATCACCCAGGGCAGGTCACAAAGGAATGCATCCAGGCGAGTGTTGAAAGTCTCCAGAGAAGGAGACTCCACAACCTCTCTGGGCAGCCTGTTCCAGGGCTATGTCAGCCTCACAGTACAGAATTGATTCCTCATGTTGAGGCAGACCTTCCTTTGATCAAACTTGTGTCTGTTGTTCATTGTCCTATCACTGGGCACTAGCACAAAAAGCCTGGCACTTCCATTTTGACACCCACCCCTCAGACATTTAAGGACATTGATAAAGTCCCCTCTCAGCCTTCTCTACTCCAGACTAAACAGCTCCAGGTCTCTCAGCCTTTCCTGATAGAAGACATAAGACCAGGAAAGATCTAATTCATACTCTGCAGCATTGACTGTCAAACACTGCTTTCTCTTACATCAAAAAGCTTTAATAAATCCTATAGTCCACCACTGCCTTCTGAAAAGCCATATGAAATTTTATTTCATGTGGATTTTCAACCTCTATCTTTCAACCTCTTTTTCTTGGTTTATATTACTTCAGAGCAGATTTTGCAGCCCTAGTGCTCACATACAGCATTTTAGTCAATTGTGTTCTTTTAAAAGAGAATTTGGGCAGTTGTTACTTGTTACTGTTTCTCCAATTTGTATTATAATTAAACGGCTTAACAGAATGGACTATCATTAAATGGCTTAACACTATGGACTATAACTGAATGGCTTAATGCTATGGACTAAAACTGAATGGCTTAACATTATGGACTATAGCTGAATGGCTTAGCACTATGGACTATAGCTGAATGGCTTAACACTATGGACTGTAGCTGAATGGCTTAACACTATGGACTGTAGCTGAATGTACCAATCTATGCAGTGGCAAACCACAAAAAGCCAAGTGACCTACCAAATACAAACAGCAATATGGAAAATGAAATTTCAATATTCCCACTCCTGAAGTGTTTCCCAAACTGTTTTCAGATTCACAAAACACTTCAAAGCACATCAAAACTTAGTTTTTAACACATTGCCATTTTCTCTAAAAGCAAATTCCACCTCCTTAGGTGCATCAGCAACTGGAGTTAAGTCATTCACTCAACAAGTTTTAGGTGCTTGACATGATATACGCTCCACCGACAGAGAAAAACGAGCCTGGAGAAATGAGGGAAGCACTTCCAGTCACTTAAGTTAGTGGCCTAGTCAGGACTAAAATCTATAGTCTATGAATTTATTTCCTGACAGGAGACATTAAATTACACCCCTGCATGCAGCAACACTTTGTAAGTGTGACAGTTTGGATCCCACTTAATATTTAATATACAACTTTAAAGCGTATTAAGCAGCCTGAACAAAATATGCAATCCAGCAAGGACTGGACAATTTCACAGCTAGCAAATAGAGTAATTTTCATTCCTGCTATTTGGTACTAAATGAAATGTCTTGTCTTTCCCAGATATAAATCATTTCCTATTTGCATTATAATTAAACTCCCTGACACTTTCCGTGAATAATGAAAGCACTTTAGGGTGCAGCTTTTTGGGCCTTTAATCTTTGGAGAAGCAAATAGATTGGAGCAAGGTGGTCAGGGAAAGAAAAACAGAAGGAAATGAAAACACTGGGTGAAATTACAGAAAGCATGTGTGAAATGATCACAGTTCTAGACCAGTCCCAAATAGCCTATCATTACAAAGATATATTTCCATGTCCTGATACTTCTAGTAAAGAAGAAAGTCTTGCTCTAAAATGAGCCTAGGAGTAAACCTTTGTTTAAAGACTGCTCCATGCCCCCCTCCTTCAGCTCCAACAGCAGCAAGCTAATCCATCTACAAAGAAGGATGCTTCCAAACAACAAGGAGCATCCTTGCACTTCTGCCCTCCCTTGCTAGATCACCCGGTTTTAGCAACTTAAAAACAAAAGAAAAGAAAAGCAAGCAAAAAAACAACCCACCCCCCCAAAAAACAAAACAAAACCAAAGCCAAACTACCACAAAAAGAAAGGCAAAGAGGGAAACCCTGCAGAGTTTGAGTCCTAGCTGCTGACTGTGCCACTCATCTGCTGGGTGACGATGGCCATATTCTGTTATTTGCATTTATATCCCCCCAAAAATTATTTGGGGATGGGGAGGGGCTGAGCCAGGGTGAAATAGGAGCATCACTCTCAGTACTCAGGCAGCCCCTAAGGGACAGGGAGAGATGAGCAGTAAGGGATACACACAGACATGCAGTCATCCCTGGATTAAACAGTTCCTGCTCCTGGAGGCCAGCAGAGTCACCTAACCACTCCCCTAGGAAACGATGTCCATGATTATCAACCTTGCAAACCAGTCTTCATTGCTTTCTGCAGAGTGGAACACCAACATCAGCAGACCTTACAACAGACCCTCTTGCAGACCCTTCTCTGGGGGGAAAGAGCTGTGTCTCAAGCAGAGAGAGCCACCCTAGCCCAAAAATCAGGGGTGAAAAATGTCACTGGCCCCTCTGTGAGCCATATACACCCACAAACAGAAATGCTCTGTCTAATGGCTCCCACCAAAAGCAGCAGTGACTGCTGGCCAAGAGCCCACACCCAGGGCTGGATTCTTGGAGCGCTCTGGCCTCAATAAAGCTTGTTTTTGGTTCTGGTTACAGAGGTTTTGGCACAGGGCTGGGCATCCCTGATAAATTTGATACATACAGAAGGAGAACTTACAGCCTTCAGGGCATTTTACCTGTGAAGGTAGGGGGTGTTTACAGACACCTATTCACATAATGTCAGGGGGTGCTGCACAGTAAGACACCTAACTTTACCTTGTCACAGCCCCATTACAAGTGACTAAACCACCTTGGAGGTCTAGACTCTTCCACCCATGGTATCTCAGCACACCAACAGATAAAAATGCAGTAACTGTGCCCTGACAGTTCCTGGAAAATTGAAAACTGAAAAAAAAAAAAAAAAAGAGAGAGAGAGAGAGAGCTGGAGAGGGCAATTTCTTGAAACAGTTATCTTGGACTTCACCTCGTATTTCTAGCAAAGAAGGGGCACAATTTTGGTTGCTACAAATGATATAGCTTTGGAAAGCACAGCTAATACCAAGGAATACTGGAATTTTCATTCTGAAAGGAGAGGCCATAAGAGTTGCCTAACAGAAACTGAATGAAAAGTAATGATATAAAGTGTCTTGTGATTCTGCTTGAGAGCCTGGTAATAAGCATTTCTGCTAAAAGATGGGAAATTATCAGTGAGAAATGACTGGGGAGGATAAAGACCATATAAATCAATCAGAGGATCCCAGGATAAGGAGGATTAGCTTTGCCAAAAAAAGGCAAAAGCTATCTAGAATTGCTCAACAGAAGCATTTGTAACAGAAACACAGAAGTATTAATGCCATAAAACAAGGCACGGTGACACTTATCTCAATACAATCTTTTTCAATTTTGCTCAAAATAAAAAAAATAAAAATAAAAACAGCCAAAGAGAGCTGCTGGGACACACGACTGAATCCCTCATCTATGAAATGAAGTGATCCTCACTCATCTTACCCAGCACATTCAAAGGCAAGAGGAGATATTATTCCTTTGTGTAAGCTCATTAGAAGCAAATATTAAATTATTATTTCCTTTTATTCAACATAAAGAACGACAAGTGGCTGAACACCAGTACAAGAGAGTATTAACTGTCACGAATAAGCCTAGGCTGAAAATCAGCAGAAGGTTCCCAGCTGTGAGATCAGCAATGTCTGGAATAGCTTTGCAGGCTGAGTAGCAAAATATTTACTTTATTATTGAAAATATATTTTAGGACAGATATCAGAGATCCAGAAGATCCTAAGATCGTAGAACCATAGAATTATAGAATGGTTTGGGTTGGAAGGGACCTCCAAAGCTCATCCAGTCCAACCCCCCTGCACTCACCAGGGACATCCTCCACTACAGCAGCTTGCTCACAGCCTTCTCCAGCCTCACCTTGAAGATCTCCAGGGATGGGGCCCTGGCTATCTCCCTGGACCACCTGCTGCAGTGTTCCACCAACCCCAACTTGTTCCTCACATCCAATCTAAATCTTCTCTCTTCTAATCTCAAACCACTGCCCTCATCCTCTCCCTGCAGGCCTTTGCAAACAGTCCCTCTGCAGCCTTCTTGCAGCCCCCTTCGGGTACTGGCAGGCTTCTATTAAGTCTTTCCAGATGCTTCTCTTCCCCGGACTGACCTCCAGGATGCTGTAGTATAGTCACCCATTGTGACATGCAGCTTGAAATGCCACAGACTTTATTATTTTGTTGTAAAATCCTAAAGAAGACTGCACTGTTTCTGCTGGGTACTGCAGGGCAAACTCCAAGTTCCACTTTCCTCTCTCTGTGTCAACAGAAGTTGCCCAATTTGCATTCTGATTCCGTTGTGTTAGCTATCAAGAATTGCCCATCACACACTAAGAACTCTCATTTATTGCTAGCCTAGCCTAACAGCACTGCATACAAAGCATGGCCTTCTCCAAGATGGGCAAAGACAGCACGGGCTGGAGAAGGGAAAGCTGCCCATGTTCCAGCCTCTGCTTCTCCTAAATGCTTGTGTCACACTTGAAACTTCCCCTACACCGTCCCTGGGATCCAGGCAGGTCTGGCTATGTATAAACCACAGAGCTTCCACGGAACAGTTTTCTCCTTCACATAGGATCCAATAGATGGCAAGAGCTAATTTAAAAACATTACGATTTTGTGTTCAAATGTGCAATTAAGAAGAGAAATGAAGATTGAGACTAGCAATGGCAGAAGATCTCTAAACTTTATATTACACAATTAACATTTTAAGTAGAGCGGGTCAGAATAACGAGGCTTTTTACTTGCTTGCAACACTGGAAAGCAAAACAATCCTGCTTGGGGTCAGATAATGCTGCATTTATTTTTTTAGCATTATTTTTATGTTTTCAAGGGTTTGTAAAAGCCATTTCATGTTTACAGGGGTGGGGGGGGTTGAGGCTGCTCCTAAGCTGCCAGATACAGGACCTTTACCCCGGAACAGCCACACATGTAATTTTGGTGTGTGGTTAATTAAGCTTTGTATGTGTGCAGAGAGAATAAAGATAGTTCTGCTGGCAAAACTCAACACTTCATTTACCCAAGCATAAGCCCCTCTGACTACTGAACTAAGTGGAAGTTAAAGGCTCAGGGTTACAAATGATCATCTTGTAATGCTCATTACGAGTCCTGCTAAGCAGCAATGCCACACAGAAATGTTCTGATTTGCTTAGCAGAGAATGGGTAAGTAATGCAGCCAATTTCCAGGAATTTAATAGAGATGGCAGAGGTGAGTCTTTTTGCTCAGCCTGCTCTACCTGCACCGTAGCTACTGGACCAGCTCCTCTTCTCTGACCACCCTCACGAGGAGAACCACACAGGAGAACAAGATCTGGAACAGACCATGAGTATGATGCTGTACCAGTATGGAATCAAAGCCATTGCCAGCTTGGAAGGAATGAAGGAAAGGGCTGTGAACCCTTCCCTTCTGCTCAGAACTCCTGGCAGGGTCTTAGCTGCAATAGTATGTCCACCAAAGAGCAGGCAGTGAACTGAACCAGCTGAAGATCCAGAAGAGAGGACAAGAAGAATAATAAGGGGTCTAGAAAACACGGTTGCAAGGGAATACTGCTCAGGGAGGGAGATTAACTTTATCTACAGATTATATGAATTGGTGACATGAAAACACCAATTATTTCTGCAGACAACTGCAGTAATATGCTTAAATTGTAAGAAAAGAGATGTTGGACATGAAGAAAATACTAGTGAAGATAGAGAGGCACATGAACAGGCTGTCTAGGACAGCCGTGTAACCTCTATCCATGGAGATTTTTTAACATGCTACATTGATGTGTGAAAAAAAAGGGACAGCTCATCCTGCAACAGGTCATAAAGAGTTAGGATCACATCTAAGCTTGTTTGCTATTAGTCTAATTGTCTCTCTCCATCAGCACACTCAACCCTGAGCAATTCTTTTGTCTCAGGTTCTTCTTACTCAGGTACTGACTTAGCAAAATCAGTAACAGGGAGCAAACTAATATTCATTTCTTTACGCCTCTTTCATCACTTCAGAGTTCTGCTGAATGCAGCTAACTGGGGAGGAAAAAGAAAAGGCAACACAGATTCACGACTTCAGATCATGGCACTGAAGGACAGGAGGAGACAAATGTCCCAGATACTGTGTTTAAAATGCTTTCTGACCCATTAAAAGACACATTTATATATTTATATATTCTACTATGAACTTCAGCACAGTTTGGCATTTGCGAAAGACCTCCTAATCCTCTTAGCTTGCCTTTGTCAGCAGCTGCCCAGACAGGATTCTTTTCAGGTTTTTTACCTTGGTGTTCCCACAGATTACAAAGTGGCTGGGAATGGATGAGAACATCCTCATTAGCGACTTTTACCTCACACCACTAGAGCTTGCCAGCTCCCAAGAACCAGGTCCAAACCTCTGGAGCAGAGGATCACATTTCTGTTCAGCCAGGTCCACGGATGAAGTATTACACACAGTGTCAAGGAGAAACACCAAGAGAAGGATGAAAGAAAAATGAAGTCACAGTCTCCCAGAAAATTTACTCCACTATAATTTGTTACTGCCAACTAACTCAAGAAAAGTTACTGTAGTATAAAACCCGTTGAAGACAGAATAAAAGCAAATTCCATTCCTCAAAGGCAGCAATACATTTGATTGCATTTTAAGGCAATTATCTGCATTCTTTACCTGGTAAATATCAATTTTAAGAGCGTTAGATGCCAAGTGCCACAAGCCATACATACATAAATCACATTACAAGATATTGGAGGATATTACCATGACATTTCCACTGAAGAAATCGACAGCTCTGTTATTGTCTAGAACGGTGTCTGCTAACTCCTAGCTAACATCTGATTCTTCATTAAAATAACACAGGCACATTCCACTTACATTTTTCATGATTGCTGAAAATACTTTGGACTTTAGCTTAGCAAGGCAATAGCGTAGGTGGAAAGAAACACAAGCTCGTGCAGTTCAGAGCTTGAAAAGAGGAAAGTTTAACCATAAATGCAGCCAACACACAGGCACAGTGTGGCAAAAGAACAACTAATAAATCCACCCCCACTCCATAGAATCATAGAATCAGCCAGGTTGGCAGAAGATCATCCAGTCCAACCTAGCACCCAGCCCTAGCCAATAAACCAGACCATGGCACTAAGTGCCCCATCCAGGCTTTGCTTAAACACCTCCAGGGACAGTGACTCCACCACCTCCCTGGGCAGCCCATTCCAATATCAATCACTCTCTCTGGCAAGAACTTCCTCCTAACATCCAGCCTGAACCTGCCCTGGCACAGCTTGAGGCTGTGTCCCCTCGTTCTGTTGCTGGTTGCCTGGGAGAAGAGACCAATTGCACCTGGCTACAACCTGCCTTCAGGTGGTTGTAGAGAGCAATGAGGTCTGCCCTGAGCCTCCTCTTCTGCAGGCTGCACACCCCCAGCTCCCTCTGCCTCTCCTTACAGGACTGTGCTCCAGGCCCCTTACCAGCTTTGGTGCCCTTCTCTGGACACCTTCCAGTACCTCAACATATCTCTTCAACTGAGTGCACCAGAACTGGACACAGGACTTAAGGTGTGGCCTGACCAGTGCTAAGTACAAGGGAAGAATAACCTCCCTTGTCCTGCTGGCCACACCGTTCCTGATATCACACACATTTCTCAACTGCTAGAAAGCAGCTAGGGTTTTGGATTGGAGTGATATTGTAAAAGTGGTGTAAAGCCTGAGTGTCGATAAATACAGAATCATTTTGGCTGGAAGAGACCTTCCACATCATTGAGTCCAACCATAAACACAGCACGGCCAAATCCACCACCAAACCATTTGCCTCAGCATTCCATCTACATGGCTGTTAAGTATCTCCCCAGGAAGCCTGTTCCAGGGCTTCACAATCTTTTGGGGGAAGGTATTTTTCCTTACCTGGTGGGGTTCCACAGCAGCAGCAGTGCACCTTCATGGAGGCTGGCTGTAGAGGGGCCCCAGGGAGCAAAGCAGGAAGAGTGCTCCCCTGGAACAGCTCCACGGACAGGCTCTCTGCATAGCAAGGAAGTCCACCCTTTTGAGGTATCACCTCCTAGCTGGACTGGCCTCACAACAGGCTGTGACAAAATTCAGTATAAACCCAGCCCGAAGCAGAACCAGTCACTTGGGCTGCTCCTAGAACAGAAGAAACACCACTTTGTTCTAACCATCAAAACTTAGCAGTGGTTGGGATACGAGAAGCTGATGTCTCAAAAATCAATATATTTTCTCCTTTTATTATAGAGGTAAAAAAATAGTAAAGTATATCTTTTGAACTTTTATATCAGGGAAAGAAAAAAGGGCTCTCAGGCAGGGACCTTGAATGTCAAGTGATTTTTATGGCTATGTAATGGAGCCTGAAAAACAGAGGCTTTTAATAGAAGTGTCAGTCACAGCCTGTAACTACTTCCATGCAAAATTATGACATTGGATTCTTTTAAAGGAACATACACAACAATAGTAGGTGGCTAATCAGCAGGTTATCAGGACCAAGAACATTCTCCAGGACCCTACAACATTCCCAGCAATCATCCCTCCTACTGCTCGTGAAGTCAACTGAACATACTAGGTCAGGGCAATCCTCACTATCAGTACAGGCTGGAGGATGAGGTGACAGAAAGCATCCCTGTGGAAAAGGTCTTGAGAGTTCTGGTGGATGAGAAGCTGGACAGGAACCTACAATGGGCACCTGCAGTCCAGAAGGTGCCAAGGGCAGCCTGGACTCCATCGAAAGCAGTGTGGCCACAAATGGAGAGAGGGGATCCTGTCACTTTACTCTCATGAGACTTCACCTGGATTACTGTGTCCAGCTTTGGAGCCCTCAACACAGGAAGGACATAGACCTGATGGAGTGGGTCCAGAGGAGGGCCACAAAGATGATCAAGGGGCTGGAGCACCTCCTCTATGGGGACAGGCTGAGACAGACTCCAGGCAGACCTAACAGCAGCCTGACAGTATCTGAAGGGGTTATAAGAAGGCTGCAGAGAGACTATTTGCAAAGGCCTGCAGGGACAGGATCAGGGACAAAGGTATGAAATTTAGATCGGATGTTAGGAACAAGCTCTGCACCATCAGGATCCTGGAACACTGCGACAGGTTGCCCAAGGAGGTAGTTGAGGCCCCATCCCTGGAGATATTCAAGGTCAAGCAGGACAAGGCTGTGAGCAAGCTGCTCTAGTGGAGGATGTCCCTGCTGAGTGCAGGGGGATCAGACTGAATGAGCTTTGGAGGTCTCTTCCAACACAAACCATTCTATGATTCTACACTGCAGGCTAAGGTGGTGCATGGACTTATTTCAATCACTTCTGAATAGGATGTGGTTCTCTATTCACCTCTTTCCACTTGCACAGTATTACCTAATCCCCTAAAAAGCATGACAAATGGCCTGTGAAGGTCAGTCATTACAGTCCTTTCAGAAACAAGATTAATAACCCAAAAACCTTGCCCAAATGAACGCGCTGGGGGGTCAGCCCTTTCAATTGAAAAATAATAATTGTCTTTTAATTATGAGGCATTTTCTAAGAAATTTCTTTCTGTGGAAGAACAATGCTCTCGGATGAATTAATAGATGGAGTTCTGTCCCATTTCTCCACGTTCATTTTGCCAATGGAATTACATTTTTCTCCAGCCCATACATAACCCTAGGTGACAGTTAAAACCCCCTGACTTTCCCCAGGACTCTGGCAGATCAAGGGACTATGAAGGTCAGGCTTTCACCCCATTGTTTCCATGGTCATACTGAATTTTGCAATAGCAACACTGGATGTAGGGTACCTTGCAGAGATATTAATTTGTAACAAAAGTAGTGACACTGCTGCAGATGGGCTTGAAACACACCAGAAAAATAACCCAGAAGTGACCCAAATTCTTATCAGCAAATACTGAACGACATTGCCCAAGATCACCGTTTCCAAGCCTCAGACCTAGCCAGACCTGTGGAACCTGCAAGCTGTGCAGCCTGCCCAGGAAGCAGCTCTGCTCTTCTCCCCATCAATTGCTCTGGGACCAAATTTCTGCCAAACTCACCCAGGGCCTGCCAAGCTTGCTGACACAGCCTGCATGGCACTCTGGAGCAGAACCAGGGCAGGCTCAGGAACAAAGCTTTGGCTAGTCAGTGGCTGCAATGTGCTGCACAAAGTGACATTTCTGCAGATTTCTCAAGTTAAAAATATGCAGATAACAAACTAAACAGTGACAAAATGTACTTGCCATGTCTCCTCTATTATTAGAATACTTAATATCCTGCCACCCAGCTAAACTCCCTATGCCGACTGTCATTTTCTAAGGGAGCATTTAGAATCATAGAATCAGCCAGGCTGAAAGAGACCTCCGAGATCATCCAGTCCAACCTAGCACCCAGCCCTAGCCAATCAACCAGACCATGGCACTAAGTGCCCCAGCCAGGCTTCTCTTGAACACCTCCAGGGATGGGGACTCCACCACCTCCCCGGGCAGCCCATTCCAATGCCAATCACTCTTTCTGTCAATAACTTCCTCCTAACATCCAGTCTATACCTCCCCTGCCACAACTTGAGACTGTCCCTTTGTTCTGTTCCTCCTTGCCTGGGAGAAGAGACCAACCCCCACTGGAGAAGATGAGGTTTGACCAGAGTGACTTTCCCACCACACAGGTCCCTCCAGACTGTTTCTTCAGCAGCCTGTCCATTCTGAGCTGCCATCACAGTTGGCTTTCCTTCAAATCTGCAGGTCAGACAGATACAGAATGCACAAGTGCACACCTCGTGTAAGACAGCACTGTTGCTTTAGCTGTCCTGGTGCCCCAGTGTTTTGTTTAGGCTTCACTAGAACGCAAAGTCTCCCGAAAACAGAAAAACACAGCGTTACAGAAAAAAAGGTTAAACCACCTCATGTGTTCTGGGGGGAGAAAAATATTGAAAACCAACTCCATCCGCAGCTGCTATGAACAATTACAGTGGTAATAGCTGAATGACAACATTTCAGCTTCCAAAACATTCTCATTCAAAGCACCAGGAGAAATGAGCTGGTACTAAGGAGATGACAAATGGCTCTTGATTAGCACAACCAGTTCTCTTGGATCTATGTGCTTGACTATTAAGACCAAATAATCATAGTCTCAGAGAAGATAAATATATATAGATATATATAAACTTGTGGGTTTTATACATATAGACTCAAGTTCAGTCCACCCGTATATCTGAGATTGTTCTCCTTCTGGAAAAAGAGAGATAACTGACAACAATCCAGCATTTGGCATGGCAAACCCCTGCCTTCTCTTTGGAAAGAAAGGAACTCATCTGGAATGTTAATCAGCAAAGAGGAGAGTGCTTTCTGAAACCCAGGACCTGTAATCTCCTTGATATGCCTATCCTTTTTCATTACTTCTCTGTTACATGGTCTCAGAGCAGACGAGGAAAGATCAACAGACAACCTGGGGCAGCCAGGGAACCAGGCAATAATCTTGTTTTCTGCAAAGGATCAAAACAAGCTTTGAGAAAAGTAACTCTGGGTTTTATTTTCTTATAGATGAAATGCATTTGTTTCCCAGCGTGCTTGAGCAGCAGGAGATCTATGAGCAACCAAAATAATGTGCACCTCAAGCCCAAAAGAGCCATAACTTATTTTAGTCACAGAGCATGAGAAGCTTTCTTCCCAGAGCAGCATCTTCCCACCCTTCCACAGATAGACTTTCACTCACTGCATTTTAAGAACAGACACACAGAACCTTTATCTAATTAGTATTTGCTGAAGCGCATGGAGCATTCCCTGAGCATTATATGGATTTGAAACAATCTAAGGCTCAAGTTCAGCTGTCCGTCAAAGTTAAAAATATCTAAGTTAAGGTCTCCCTCCCTTTCTCCTGTGCTGATTCTGCCAGATAGGAGAAGTTCTGTAAGATAAGACCAAGAAATCCACTGCTGAGCTGCAGAGATTAACAGCACTCACGGACAGAGGAGACAGGTAAGATGAAACAGAAACAACTCAGGTGCCCTGGCTCACCAAGAAGAAGCACACAAAATCAAACACAAAGATCAGTAAATAAGAGTCAGCGTTGCAACATCGTTCATCCAGGCCCAAGAAGGCTCCACCAGGGTTGAAACTTGCCAATCACAGAGTGCTTAAACCTGATGAAGCTGCTTCCTTTTATCAGTTACACACCAACACATTCAATCCTCTTTCCTAACCATGGAGGAAGCATCTCTCTTCTTTCTGCTCTGGGCAAATCAACCTTTTGTCATCTGCAGAAGAGTGAGCCACAATGAAGATTATGTTCTCATCAGTACTTGCAGATCCATGTCTAGCTCTGACAGCCTCCTCTAAGTAAACAGAGCAAATCAAGGCCACAACAGCTACAAAATCCACAATTTTCAGTGCTACAAACACCACACTCACATAGAAGCTGACTGCCGCCAGATTTATGGGATGTTCTGTTTCCAGATATGCCCTGCAAGTTCTAAAACAGTTGCAAGAAGAAGAAGGGATAGGAGTTAAGAGACCTTTGTTGACAAAGCAAATCACACAATCTCTTTGCAATTATGGTACCATTTTTCATCTTCTACTCACAGAAGAAAGGAGGAGGAGGAAAAGAAAGAACAATTATAGTTCATAGCTCATATCAAAGGGTTTTGTATAATCCATGTTTCAGCATGGTTTTTTCTTTCAATCCACAAGGAAAAAAATAAAAAGACGGAGAGAGAGAAAAAATAAAATCAATAAAGCAGCTAAATGTATGAAGTTGAGTGAGTTTAATCAGAAGCCAGGAAATAAAACATCACATAAAGGGTGCAACAGTTCTTCATTTTTCATTGCTTTAGTAGCAGACAAATGATGATTTCAGAGGAGTAGCTGCCACAGCACTGGTGGAGGTGAACAATCTCGTTTCAAAGAACTGAAACCATAAGAACAGTTTCAAACAGTTCTTGCTCAGACTTCCAGCAGTCAGTACACTGATACATCTCCTAAACTACTTTCCTCAAGGCATCCTGTTCTAAGTTAGGACCAGAAACTAACATCTATCAGTCACACAACCAAACAGGGGCTAGAGAGCAGCACAAGTTGTTGAAGAAATGTGTCCCACAGTTGCAATTGCAAGAAAACACTCCTTTATCTACTCTCGCTGCTATTCTGCATGAGGAGGCTGCTCTGGTTTTACCTCCATCCTCTCTTGTGGGCACACACAGAGCCAGACCAACTAAAAAGGGGCCTCCATAAACATAAGGACCAACAATGAACATTCCTGAATTTTGCTGCCCTTAACACAGTATTTCTCAACTACCTGTTTGACTGAGCAACCACTTCCCTATCAATACGGTGGAAACAAGAGGGCACAAGATCATCACAACAGTTTCTCTCTGGAGAGAAGTTAAAAGTCACTGCATTCATAATCCACTAGCTTGCTCCCTGCTCTGTCTGTGGATTGGTGATTCAGACTTCTTCCCCTCTTGAGCTCAGATGTACATTCCAGCCTTACATCAGACAGGTCACACTGAGCAGTGTTACCAGCGAGCTGCAGCCAGCTTTGTCCCCACGGACAAAACCAACCAGATGTGGCATGAAAACGTGTCAGGGAAGTCTGATGGCTCAAGTAACAAAAGCCATATGCAAGGTGTCCACCTGCCACTTGTCTGCATTATATTGAGTCCTTACTGTTTCTCTGTGTGCTCTGCTGTCAGAAACTTCAGTTCTACTCAAAATGCTGAAAAGGTTCAGAATACTGAAGAATAAAGGAAGTAAAAACAGGCATCAGTCTGCACTCTCTGAAATAAGAGATGTAAACCGGTGCAGGATTTTTCCCTCACAAGAATTTTGGGTCAGAAGACCAGATTGTTTCCTGTGCAAAAATGCACTACTTTTGGAAGTTTGGCAAAGCACTTTTAGAATATAGTTCAGTATCAGACACAATACACAGCATTTGAAGCATACTAAAACACGTCGAGAGCAAATTACGTTGGGTAAGAAAGTCTGCCAAAACAGCTTGAAGTTAATGAAAAGGCTAATCAAAGGAAATACACCTCTTTTGATTTGCAAACCTTCAACACTCACTGCAGAGAAACTATCTTCGGCAACACATTCCTCTCTTGGTTTCAGTGCCAGCAATGTGGTTAGTCTAACACAAGAGCCTAAAATGTCACACAAAAGATACGCACACCTGAAAGTAGTGGCTTTTGTGCTGAGATTATTTGCTATGACATTGAAGTCTTGCCAGCTTCATCATTCATATACTTCTGATATAAGCAGATTGCAGCAATAAAGACAACAAAAGCAAAGGCAAGTTGCAGGCTGCTGCTGTAACTGCCTCCGAGTGAGGGACCTATGAGAATCATATTCAATAACATAAATTGCATTACAGTGTAAACAAAATTTAACCCGGGCGAAATGATTGTATTAAATAAACATGACAGGGCAGAAATGTTTTCTGTAAAGATATAGCTCTATAATATATTCATAGCCAGCAGCATTAGGACAGTTCCACACCAGCAGACAATTTCTCATTTTTAAACCTCTTGGTAAAACAAATAATTACATCTACTCATTGATTTCTAGAGCAAAGCCTCTCCTTTTAAACAGTAATAAGCTATGTTTTATACTGAAGTCTGAATTACAGCAAGAAGTCAAATATATGAGTTGTGTGGGTTTTTCGAAATCCAGAATATTTTTATAGCCTTATTCACTGGATAATTCTTACATGCTTGCACCAGATGTTTACAGTCTGCGCCCAAGTTTGCAGTACATCATTTTAGAGCTCCTCGCATTCAGTGCTGCAGCACTCTTCAGTATCACTGCTCAGTGCAAACGAACAATGGAAGCGAAAGTTTGATCTATGAAGCAAGCACCACAAGGATAGAATTACCTATGCCACATTATCTACCCACATGACCGAGTAATCCATCTAACCAAAGAGACAAAGTAAAACAAAATGTCACCATTCAAGAGCATCTTAATTCCTTTCACCTCTTAGTTATTATTCTTCAAGCACTGCTGACACCCTCCTCAGCTGCAAAGAGGAGGAATTCACAGATCTTTCTAATGCCAGCCTACCCAGCCTGCCTCTTTAGCCATTCATGCAATCACTTGAAGGGGTTTTACCTCCTCACTAACTACACCTGGGCAACACCATAAATCATGGCAAGAAGGTTAAATAGGTAACTAGAAACCATTATGCACCATATCGGCACATTGGGCTTTTTTCTGGAGCTGACTTTAACAGTTATGAAAGTGCTAGTAGAGAAACAATGTTTTGGGAAAGTCCAACCAGTCTTAGAAAAAATCATGATGCTGAATGTGCAGCTAATGGCCTTGCCTCTGAAATCAATGTAGCCAGAACGAGCAGGTGAAAAAAGAGCATGAGTTCTCTTTTTGTCACTTATTTTCACCCGATGGTGCAGCCCTGATGTCCTTTGTCAGCCACCCTCCCCACCTAAGTCGTGCTAAAGATATATGCATGCACAAATCTATGCCACAGATAAACCCCAGAACTGCAATGATGAAAACAGGAATTTTACTCCACTCCTTCACTACTATCTAAGAATTCCCTCCCCGTGAAGGCTTCAGACTCACCCATGCAACTCCCCAGATCAAGGATCTGTTGTTTCAGCACAGGTATCCACTGTTGGAAAACACAAGTGGGTAACTGTAGTAGTTTGTTTGTACTGATCTCCACAGAGCAGATGTACACGAAAATCACAAATTGCGATTTCAAATTAGTAATGCACAAATTGGACACAGAAATCCCTGTTTGCTGAAAACAAGCAATGACCTACGCCCCACAGTACACACAGAATCCTACGTTAGTCTTGAAAGCATATTTTAGCAGTATTTCTATTTACACTGAATTTAGATTAGATTATCTCACTTTTAAATTAATTTCTGGAAGTAACAGAATGCTCACAACAACACTGGGTGTTTTGTTTTTTTTTTTTAGAAGGAAATAGAAATAAAATAAATGAGAACTCATGAATCCTGTGACTATCTGCCAACATTTCCAAGCAATGTATGCACTCCTTTCTAGCAGCCACATCCACTCAGTCGAGTGCGAGCTGTATTATACATACATTACACAGCCACAAAATAGATGAGGTCAGCTAAAGGGCTTGCTTGTGATTCTCTTTCTCAAAGTAGAGGAATCATGTACAGCCAACTCAGTCCTTAACAACAGAGAAATCAATTCCTTTTTCCACTGCAAACTTTTTTTTTTTAAGGAGGCTTTACCTTGGCTTTTAAAAAGCCGAGAGAAGCAGAAAATCTGCCTGGCTGTCTCGAGACAGCTATGTCCTTGGAGACAGCCTCGCCAGATTCTCAGGATCCTTACTCATGGAAGGGAACACACAACTTGTGATGACTTTATACCAGGTCTTGGTTCATCCCATGCCTCACAGTGGTGTCTTGCAACAGCTGCAGGGAATTTCATAAACCAGCTGATCGATAAACATCTCTAATCTCCATCCTCTCCAGATGACACATTCATTAACAGCTGATTCCAAAGAGGAAATAACCTCTATGCCCATAAATCACCATGGCCTCCCCTATTAGTGTTATTTTATATGGTACCAAAAAAAAAAACACCAAAAAACAAACCACCCACAAACCAACCAACCAACAAACAAACAAAAAACCCACCCACAACAGAAAGATGCTATTTTAAGAACATGACAATCGAGTCACATTGTCAGCTGCCCTGCTCAAAATTAGAATCTTCTGCTAAAGTCTGCTTGAAATAAGTAATTGATCAATGTATCATTCTTGTTTATAGTCCCTAAATGGGATGAGAAACACCATCTCGTGCTGGCTGATGCAATGCACTTTATAAAATACATTCCATGCTCCCTCCTCAATTGACTTTCAGGAATATCAATTTGGGGGTTTATTTTTCCCTTCCTCTATTCTTCTCTATACAGTAAAAACAAAGCAGTAACACTCCAAACATCTTTTGTGACGATGCTTTCCTATGTATTCCAGAGAAAAGATGCTCTGTGCTAAGCAAGCTTCTGCCACCTACCTTGTGGCAGTATTCCCAAATAGTACCAATATTCACATAATAATGTGCCAAGATAATTTGATTAGCACGAGACAACAAGACTGGAATTAGACCTTGCATTGCTGGTTTTGCTTCTGTGCTTAACTTTCTCAACAAGCATAACTCATTTTAAATGGTTTTAAATTAGAGAAGAGTAGATTTAGATTTGATGTCAGGAACAAATCTTTACCATGAGGGTGGTGGAACACTGTTGCCAGGGAGGTAGTTGAGGCTCCATCCCTGGAGATATTCAAAGTCAGGCTCAACAAGGCTGCTTGTTCATTCACTGGAATAATCTGAACAGCTTCCAAACACTTAGAATCATCTATTACCTGTGGTCTGGTTGACACACTGGAGGAAAAGGATCCATCTAGAGGGACTTGGACAGGCGGGAAAGGTGGTCCCAATTGTAACCTCATGAATTTCAACAAGGCCAAGTGCAGGGTCCTGCTCCTGAGTCAGGACAATCCCAAGCACAAATCCAGGCTGGGTGAGGAGTGGCTCAAGAGCAGTCTGGAGGAGAAGGGCTTGGGGGTATCAGTTAACAAAAAGCTCACTGGGAGGCCACAATGGTCACTGGCAACCCAGAAGGCAGCTGTGTGCTGGGCTGCATCCAAAGGAAGAGGACTTTGCCCTTCTTCTCTGCTCTGCTGAGACCCCATCTGGAGTACTGTGTCCAGTTCTGGGGCTCCCAAGCACAAGAAGGACATGAAGCTGCTGGAGCAGGTTCAAAGGAAGGCCACAAAGATGGTCAGAGGGATGGAGCACCTCCTCTATAGGGACAGGCTGAGAGAGCTGGGGCTGTTCAGCATGGAGAAAAAGGCTTCAGGGAGACCTTAGAGCAGCCTTCCAGTACCTGAAGGGGGATGCAAGAAAGCCAGAAAGGGACTTTTCACAGGGACTTGTAGTGATGGGATGAGAAGGAATGGACTGAAGCTTGAGGAGGGCAGATTTAGAGTGGAGAGTAGGAAGAAATCCGCTACAGAACAAGTTGCCCAGGGATGTTGTGGATACTTCCCTCTCTGGAAGTGTCAAAGCCAGGGTGGCTGAGGCCTTGAGCAGCCTCCTCTAGTGGAAGGTGTCTGTGCCCACGGCATGGGGCTTGGAACTAGATGATCCTTAAGGTCGTTCCAGTTGAAGCCAGTCTATGTTTGAATGCCAGATAAATGACTCATCCGTTCTGAATAAAGTGTTCCTTCCAAACTGGTGTCATGAATACATATGGCCACTCTATATTCCTTCTATTAATGATGTTTTATGGATTAATTTATCCTTGGCTGGTGTGTTCAGCCACCTGCTCCTACACTGAGCTGTACTTTACATCATTACTAGGCAATTGAAATCAATAGGACTGCTCACAGTGTAAGACGACTCAGTGGGGTAAAGACTGACAAAGCTTTTTATGACTCCATCAGATAAATTAGTTTTTTTTATAAAATCACTTGTCACTAAATTTAATAGGTCAAGTTTCTCAGCCTGTTTCAGTACAGCTGACAGTGTAAACAAAAAGGTTATGGAAACCAGGAAGCCTGTAAGGCTTTCCACAATGTTTACAATGTAGTTGGGGGTTTACATTGTGGTTCAGTTATGGTCAGCCCTTCAGCTTAGGTACTGTGTTTGATTTATAATCAAAAGTGATTCATTCTAACAGGGAAAAGAAAGAGAAAATTAAGGAGTCACTTCTCAGTTTGGCTGGACCCTTTTCTTCATGTCTCCAAAAGGCTCTCTTTCCTTCAGTGGAAAACTGAAATTTGTTTTTGCTCATACAAGCTTTGACTGACACAACATTATTCCCCTAATTCTTCCCTTATTTCACATCTCCATTTGGCTGAGAACAACTGCCTGTAACCTCTAGGCCTGGCATTTAATAGGCAGCAATGCAGACAAGAGAGAAACAGGAACTCTGCAGAGGTGATTATGCTACAGATAACTTTCTTCTGCTGGATTCAGTTTGGCACTCATGCAAAATCACATCCACTGCCATGAAGTGAGGTGTCTTCCACTTCTCCATGAGACTCAGCAGAGCAGCATTGTCAACTGAATTACATTTCCCATTTTGGATGCTCTTTATTCCTGGAAGTCTTTCCTCTGATGGAGCTACTGCAATTTTTTATAGTTTTGTTTTTTTTTTTTACAGTGAAGCAGTTCACTCTTGAAACTTACTCAGCAAATGGACTAATAAGTGACCAATTTCACTTGGCTGACTGGAGCAAGAAGATATAATAATGGATTTAACACACCAGTTAATTTATTTAATGTGCCATAAGGAAACTGTTACTAGTACCAGGACAACCTACAGCATTAATAAAGTGATGTCTTTTTTTGGTAGCAGCTGGACAAGCCAGCAGTGGATTGTTTCCCTCTTATCTAATTTTGTATTTAATTCTGTTCACATCTGTAAGCTATA